>JAJJWX010003683.1:1800000-2269793 GCA_023529315.1 Papaver bracteatum
GCAATATTCACTGTTCCGAGAGCACCCCCTCGAGTAAATGCTTCCACCGCCGATTGACCAAAATGAGGATCCCAAATTGCATGCGCAATCGGCCTAACATAAGGTACGGGAGAAATCTTGATTTGAATCACCGTTTTTTCTTTGATTCTTGTCCTTTCTTTATATTATCTGGGAGCTGATCCCAAATGAACAGGTGTGGAACCTATAATTGTAAACCACGATCGAATCTATGGAAGCATTGATTTTTGTTATTGGGACAACTGATTTGTTTAAGGGGGAAGCTAAAATTATTTGACTATGGTATATTACTTTTGACTTTGTATTACTTAAGGGGAGGTATTCCCCTTAACAAAGCACTAAGTTTATTGTTCTGTCCCTAACTTAACTTAATCCATTTTTTTCTTTCTTTTTTTGATCTGTCTTAACGGATCCTAATTTTGAGATACTGTATATCATGATTAATTGCTAATATATATCATGATTAATTTTAAATTGTTTTCTCTTATCTCGACGGAGTTTGCAAAATCAGTTTAACAATTGATTTCTCGGAACACATGATAATCTATGACACATTTTATCAAATGCCTATCGTGCATACATATAAAAATATACATACGATTAGAACTCCAAAAACTAAATTTTTCTTCGAACCCAAACTTTGAAATACTCACTAATGATTTAATTTAAGTAAAATCAGAAATAGAGTTGGTGTTAATACCACGATGATTAGATCAAAGCATATTTGGTTGAAAATTGCTATTAGAAAAGATAGAAAAAGCTAGAAGTATAATGATAATTGAAAAAATAAACAAATAAAAAGAAAAACATTCAAAGTAATATTTGTGTTTCCATGTTGCAGTTTGTAACTCGGGGCTTAGAAAGATCTATACATCTAAAGGTTAGCGAAATTACTCCACCACTTATAGCATCATTTGATTAAGCAGCAAGAATTTGTTAGACTTATTATTCAATCTCTTTATTCATTAGGTTATGAAAAATATGCATCACTCTTACGATTCTTTTATTGATTTCATGATGAAGCTCATGGTCGGTTGTATGTGGGTTTGGTGAGAGGGTAATCTGGTAATGCAGAATTATTTGTAAAAGTCAAATGCACGAAATGTTTCCCCCTATACACATCTCAATATTATTAACTTTCCCCTTAAAATGTTTTCCCCCTAAACAAATCAGCTTTCCCTATAACAAAAATCATACTTTGGATGTTTTTCTTTTTATTTGTTTATTTTTTCAATGATCATTATACTTCTAGCTCTTTCTATCTTTTTAATAGAAATTTGCAACCAAATATGCTTTGATTTAATCATCGGGGTATCAACACCAACTCTATATCTGATTTTACTCCAAATTAAATCATCAGTGAGTATTCCAAAGTTTGGGTTCGAAGAAAAATTTAGTTTTTGGAGTTCTAATCATATGTATATTTTTATATGTATGCACGATAGGAATTTGATAAAATATGTCATAGATTATCATGTGTTCCGAGAAATCAATTGTTAAACTGATTTTGCAAACTCCATCGAGAGAAGAGAAAACAATTTAAAATTAATCATGATATACAGTAGCAATTAATCATGATATACAATAACTAAAAATTAGGATCCGTTAAGACCGATCAAAAGTAGAAAAAAAATAGATTAGGTTAAGTTAGGGACATAACAATAAACTTAGTGCTTTGTTAATGGGAACGATTACATTTTATACATTCCCTTAAGTAATACAAAGTCAAAATTAATATACTATAGTCAAATAATTTTAGCTTTCCTCCTAAATAAACCAGCTTTCCCAATAACAAAAATCTAAAAAATGGGCTTTGATTTTTGAAAAAAACATATCATAAGACAAGGCGTGCAACGCACATGCACTCTACTTGTTTAATCTTAACGACCGAAGCCCTCAACTCTTTCTCATCTTTCGTTTGTCTGCCTCTTCTGAAATCAAAATTCACTCTCATAAATCAAATCTGAATCTTAGCACCATCTCAAAATCAAACCCATTTAGCAACGAAAATAAAAAACAAACCCTAGATCAAGTTGCTTTGCTCCTGAAACCCTGGGGTTTCAATAATGGGAAGAAGAATCTATCGATCTCAAGATTCAACATATGGATTCATCATCAACGAAATCAGCTATGTGAAAATCAGGTATAAACCTTATTCTTGTTTGTTTTTTTTGTAATGTTTTACTTGATTCTGCAATTTTTTTTCTTGTTTATTCTGTATCTGAAGGAATTTGAAAGCATGGATTTGCTTTTGTGTTCAATTATATGAAGATTTGATGGTTAGGGATTTAAATTCATCGAGGTTTATGATGTTCCGAAGAACCAGAAACGGAAGGGCCTAGTGTTATTTCCATTTTCTTAGAAAACTTTATTGCTTTCTCTTGGGGTATATGTATGAGGTTGGCTAGGGTAACGTGATCAGAAGTTTATATTTTTCCATATTCATAAATATAGTAAGTTGTTTGGAAGAATTCTTTGGATAATTCATTAGTTGTACCACTTCATTAATTCCATTATGGAGATTTGAGGGTTTACATAAAATGGCTGAAGGGATTTAAAGTCTTAAGCAAATTTACGTGCATTCATTTTTCAAATATAATATATGTGATGAGTGGACCAATGTACAACTCAAGCATAGTGCAGCAGGACTGAATTTTTCAAATAGATTTTAGGTGTGAGGATTCAATGAATAATATGTGTTATTCACCAAGATGCTATTGAATCAAGTTTTACATTGAAAATTTGTCTTTACATTTCTTCGAACAAGTGTTTGGGACGCAGTTGTTTTAATGTTTCCATCTACATAAACTGTAATTTAAATTGCACGTGGTTTCTACATGTGGCCTAAAATAATTTTTTTACTGCACCATATCGAAAGTATTTGAGGGATTCAGTAAAAAAATGAGATGGCATATATTTTCAAGCTCTGGTTCGTCATCCTGACGTAAGCTCTCAATTTCTCCATTGATGCTCTCTGCAATCTCCTTACTGAGTATTCATCTCACTCACGTTCATCAGTTAGTCCTTCTATTTGTGATCACTATTAGCATTCATATCATTTGCAAGCTTAAAACCAATCATTGGAAAACAACATCTGCTAAAACTACCAACAACAATTCTGATACTATCAAACCAACTTTCTTTCATTTAACCGAATTTTTACAAAGGAAAATTAGCACTGCAGTGGTTCATTACATTTACAGCAACACCCACCAAAAAAAAAAACTAAATATCTATACAAATTTCCCAGAGAACATTCATCATTACAACCTAGTTTTTTCCTCAAATTTCCAAAAGATTCACATACCAACTTATCAACATTACTTTCCTGCACCAAAAGATCACAACACCAATACCCATCTTCTAGCTGCGACCAACAAACTTATCAAACCACAAAAAACTGTTACCACATCGACTGCATCAAACAACAGTGACTCAAATCAAGAATTTCTCATGAAAACCATCACCCTTTCATACCAACTTAACCAAAAATCTAAACGGCATACTACTATTACCGACCGCAGAAAAAAGAGAACCAAAAGCAAGAGTTCTACCATCTATAGCAAAATTCAGAAGAGAAGGAGTAAGTATCGAGATAGTCGTTTTGAGAAAAACTTACTTATCATCTTCAAACTTTATTCAAAGTCTGAGAACTTAACTATCATCGAAACCCCAAAGGAGTTTACTAGTAATCATCCTCATCGTAACTCTATTCTTCATCCTCCTCATATTGCTCGATGTAACTGCTGCCTGATGGAGTAGGAGAAAGATGAATCATCATCATTGGAGTTCTCCTTGCTGCTCTCATTGTCAGACTCGCCTCTGGAAGATACCTTGGTGGAGTATTTCTCATCAGAACTTGGTTCATCTTCTTTCATGGTTCTGGCAAAGATCTTTGGATTTGCTCATTCAGACTCAAATCTCTGACGCAACTTCAAATCGTGATACCTCTTCATTCTTTTCTTATCTTCAGCATACTCAAAGTATTCATCACTGGTATTCACCTCTTCCATTGGGTACTCAAAAACCGAATTTGACTCTTCTTGAGAATCACTCTCAGTCGAACTACCATACTTTGGTCCCCGTTGACGTTTTTCAGTCCGCTCCTCTTCTTTACGCTCATCTCTGGAGAAACGATGAACTTTCCAAGCAGCATATAACCTCTCAGTCTCCTCCTCTTCCCGTCTTCTCTTCTCTTCCTATTCTCTCCGACGATCAACAATCTCTTTTGCACGTCTATTTATCCCCCCCCCCCCCTGCACATCATCTCTCAATTTTACTAAATCATCCATCGGGAGTAAAAAAGGCTTGAACTTTGGCTAATTGGTATTGATCGGAATCAACTGAGGTTGAAGGATTTGGGTTGTTTGAACTCGCCATTTCGCGAGAATTTTTGTCTAATTGTTTCTTCTTCTGGAAATACTGCTAATGGTTGTGCTAATCCCTTCCAAAACTTTTATTTTAAAGGAAAAAACTCTTTCATTAACTGCCATTTATGGCTTTTGGTTATCAGTCCCGTCGCCTGGTTTATCACGCCCCTTCAAATCCATGCGTACCCCGTTAAATTTCCCCCTCATAATTACCCTATAACACCCTATTTTGAACACCTCTCTCAAGTATTGCACTGGTATGTCATTACATGCTTACAAAGTCTTTTGGGGTCTAATTAAAATCTTGTGTTTTATGCAGACTAGAAGATTGTAGCATCAGTTGAGAGGCATTATTACGCTATGGGGCGTGACAGTCAGATACGTTGCTAGCAACATAACCAAACCAACCACACCCCTTGTAGCCCAACTTTACACTCTCAACCAGTTTCAAACCCAAGTCCTTTCCATCCATCTCCTTTTCTACCCCCTCTTTATTTATTTCTCCATTTCACTACCATTATGAGATTTGGAGTTTACCAGAAGAAAGACAAAACAAATAATTATTCAACTACCTAAATATGCGTCATACATTACCGCATCACCTTACATCAGATAAATCAACAATACATTATTGAGTTTGTTTACTCTCCAAACCCTGTACATAATGTTCATGTGCATATCCCCATTCTGATAACACAAATGCAACAGGGATACGACAATGACATCTCATTTGACAACCCAAAAAAAAAAGACTTTGCAGTGCTACTACAACTACCTTACATCAAACTTCACCTGATCTCTCTTCTGCTTACAGTCAACAAATTTCTCATTCCTTTTTTAAGGTTCAAACCAATAAACAACAATAACCTTCCTGTCCCCATCCCCCCACCCCCCCACCCCCCCTCGTATTATCTCTTTTCATATCATCTTCCATCAATACCAACATAATGGAAACAAAAGATTATCCTCTTTCCAACTACACATTATATTCATGAATTGGAATATTGATCCCTATAAACTTGCTTTCATATATATCCAAGTCTCCTACAACATGGAAGATCCAAGTTCATCTGAGAGTACAAACAACCTTAACCAGGAAATTCAAACTCTTTCTGATCAAATGGCTGAGAATCTTACATTACCATCTACACTTGCTAAACCAGTGTTCATAGATAAAAAAAGTAGTTCTAGCTGAGACTGAAAACAACTGGAAATGGTGTATGGTGGGTTATTCTTGCTGTGAAACATTGATTCCAACCTCTTCCATAAGATTCTACATTTGCAACAATTGGCCCTTAGCTCAACACCCGTCGGTAACCACTTTCAATGGTATACGAAACAAAGTCCTTATCCGTTACTTATCTGAAGAAGATTTCAACATAATCAACTCTGAAAAACCTTGGTTTATCTATGGCTACCTTATGGTTCTAAAAGTGGTGCATGTTGAAGGTTAGCCCGTACATCATCAACTCTTGTTTGAGGAAGAAATTATGTGGTTTATTCTATGCAATGTCACAAATGAATGCATAGAATTTGAAGATCTACAAAAGCTCACTCTTGGTATGGGAGCTCTGATTGAAGATCAAAACCCTTTTATCAAACATCCTCTCAAGAAGAATGTCAAAGTATGTATCAATTCAAGATTCCAGTTCAGTAAGCCTTACCAATAGGCATTCCTCTTTTCACAAGTAGTAGGAGTGAACCCTTTCTAATATAATGTAGACACATCATAGTACCAAGATATTTTTGTACTTCATGCCGTATCCTTGACCATAAAGATCAAAACTGCCCATCTTGGAAGTTAAAACAGAAGAAGATTAAAGAAGCTGAGGCCTCAGGCAGTAAGTATACTCTACCAGCAGTTTCAAAGCTAATGATGCCTTCAATGATTAAGAAAGTAGCTTCTTCCTCTTCTTCTCCCTTGGATACTATTATACAACAATCAGAGATAGCACCAGATTCACAAATTGAACCAACTGCAATTGAGGAGGGCAACAAAGAAAAATTTGAAGCTCTTGACCAGACAATGGAGAGTACTATTAAGAAGAGCCTCTATAATAACTTTTATATAGGACCATTTACAAACAAGTCTACCACTCTCAATATTTTTGAAGTTGGTCCAGTTCAGCAGCATTTAACTCAATTGGAAAATGGTTTTCCAATGATTCCAAAGCAAGCTGCTAATCAAAATGGTACAGTTGCAACTTCTTTCACTACATCTGGGTCACCTCCTAGTGGTCCTATTCGTACCACTAACACATCTAGAAGATTTAAAATGGCTATCATCCCGAGTCCTAGTCCAATTGTTACTATAGGTACCACCATCTCAGCTGAACAAGAAGCTTTAGCCAATCTTAAAAGGAAAATGAATCCCAGGGCCAAGCTAAGGAAACGTACCAGAGCTAATTTGGCTAGTACTGTGGTTACTCCTGAAGATCTTACCTCTACTGAACCTGATTATGCTCATCTGTGTCCACCAATTACCAAATTGGTGGAGTTACCTGTAATTGTCCTCTCTACCTATTCCCTCAATACCCAACCAGCTTTCAACTCTTTTAGGAGATATAATGTACCTGCTGACAACTTCTCAGGTAGCAATGGTGTCCGTAATAATTCTAATCTCAATGTTGTTGGTTCTAGTCTCAATTCTACCCAAAGTACTTCTCAAGGTGGTGATCTTACTGGTGCTTCTCTTGGTGGTGGTCCTGACTCTACCACTCAGGTAAATCATTCAATCCCCATCCCTTAAATCAATTTTATGCACAATACCATAAATCATTCCCTTGTCAATAATATTAATCTGATTGCCTGGAACATTAAAAGTTAAGAAACATGGGATATCCTTGTACTTTCAACATTCCCTGTGTGGATAGAAGTGGTGGACTTTCTCTGACCTGGAAGAGAGAAATTCACCTTAACATTGTATCTTCAAGTATGAGGGGCATCCATGTTACTTCCACTAACATAATCCACTCTAAAACATGTCACATTCACTTCATGTATGGTGAACCTAATAGGACCCTTAGACAAGCCTTTTGGGAACAATTTTGTCAACATACCAATGCCCATTCTAATGAACCTGTTTTCTTTATAGGAGACTTCAACACTCTCTTAGGAACTGAAGATAAAAACGGAGGCCTGGAAGTTGATGACCCTGATTTTGAAAATCTTAGGAATCTTTGCTCTATCTTTAATTTACATGATCCTGGTTTTTTTGGTCCTAGATTTAATTGGTCTAATATGCAATAGGTTCCTGACTCAATTCTTAAAAGATTGGATAGATGTCTTATTAACCAAATATCTGAAGAGCTATGTCCCAAACTCTGTGTTAATAATCTGCCTAGGGACTCCTCTAATCACTTTCCTATGCATATAGGCTTTAACTATGAGGATTCGTGTATGCCTAGACCCTTTCATTTTATGGCTATGTGGATTGAAGATCCTACTTGTAGAGATATCATTGCTAATTCTTGGTATGTCAATGTGGTGGGCTCTCCTGCTTAAAAACTTAAAGCTAAACTCTTAAGTACCAAGAAAGGTCTAAGGGATTGGAATAAATCTTCCTTTGGTAATATTCAAACCAATATATATACTATTAAGAGAGACTTAGCTGATCTTCAGCTTTCCAATCCCACTGATTTTGGTAATACTTCCAGACTCAAAGCTAGGCTGGAATACTTGTACAATCTAGAGGAACTATATTGGAAGGATAAATCTAGAGAGGTATGGCTCTTGGAAGGTGACAAAAATTCACCATATTTCCACAGAGTTACTCTCTTTAGTAGAAAAATAAATGCCATCAGCTGGATAAAGAATTCCTTTAATACTATTCTAACTGATAGAGATAGTATTGGAAACTCTTTCATAGATTATTTCAAAAACCTTTATTCTTCACATCCCCAGCAATTTTAGGATGAAATCCTTGCTGATCTTCCTGTTAAATTTACAAATGAGGATAATATTTCCATAAATATTCCTTTAACTCCTGAGGAAATAAAAAATGTTATTTTTCAAGGGGGGGGGGGGGGGGGGATCCTGGTCCTGATGGTTTTACTGGCCTCTTTTACCAGAAACATTGGGATATTATGGGAGATGTTGTTATTGATATGACTCAAACTTTCTTTAGAACTGGTAATATTGCTAAAGTTTTTAATCATACCAATATAGCTCTTATACCAAAAGTCCCCCTTGTTGAATTGGTTACCCAATACATGCCAATTGGGCTATGTAACTTTATCTATAAAATTCTCTCTAAAACTTTAGCTAATAGGCTAAAACCATTCATGAATAACATTATTTCACAGAACCAAAGTTCCTTTATTCCTAAAAGGAGTATTTATGATAATATTCTATTAGCAAATGATATGATGTTAACCATAATGAAAAAGTGGAAGGCATTGCTGCTATTAATCTGTACATGTCTAAAGCTTATGATAAGATGGATTGGGATTTCCTTGAAAAAGTTTTAACTAAAATGGGTCTGTCTAACCATTGGGTCAAACTGATAAACCAGTGTGTCTTATTCTGTTCTCCTTAATGGTAGCCCTACTGGTTTTTTTAAACCTGAAAGGGGTCTCAGACAGGGAGATCCTCTCTCCCCCTACCTTTACATTATCTTTTCTGAATCTCTTTCTTCTTACATAGATACTCTTCAAAAAAAAGGTATTCTATAGGGCATAAAAGTTTGTAAAGATGCTCCTGAGATGACCCACCTTTTATTTGCTGATGATTCCCTTCTATTTTCTAAAGATACTCAAATGAATTTTCAAGTCATTAAAGATTATATCCAAAAGTACTATCTTGCCTCTGGGCAAGAAATTAACTTTGAGAAATCGGGCATTCTTTTTAGCAGGAAAATTCCTGAACATAGGAAAGCTATCTGGATAATATCCTAGATATTCAAAGTAGGGATTTGGGAGAGAAATATCTTAGCACTCCTACTATATTCCAAGCTTCTAAAATACAAACCCATATGGGTATTCTCCAAGTTATTGATGCTAGAATTTCTGTCTAGCATCATAAGCTCTTATCCCAAGCTGCTAGAACCACTCTAGTCAAGCACATGGACCAAGATACCCCATTTTCCAAATGGGTGCCTTTCTTATCCCCAAACACCTTTGCAAACAAATGGACTCACATCTGTACAAGTTCTGGTGGGGTAAAACTTTAGACCCAAAGGACAGAAAGCTTCACCTCATAGGTTGGGATATTTTATGCTCTCCCAAAGCTGAAGGTGGGTTGGGATTTAGAAAAGCTGAATTAAACAACCTAGCTATGCTTGTTAGGAATGCTTGGAGAATTATTGAACAACCCAACTGCTTGGTCGGTTGTCAGCCAACATAAATATAATTTCACTTTCTTACTTCCTAAAATAAAGTAGTATGCAATAAGAAAGAGTTCGTATCCACGGAGAGGCTTTTTGTTGTTATGCAAATTTTCAGTTTCTTAGTAACTAAAGGGGGGGTTTTGAGTTATCAAAGTTATAAAACTAATTTGAAAGCAATAAAGTATTAAAGTAATCAATATGGAGAAAGTATTGGTCACATGATAGTTTCATTCACAAACACATATTTTCATCAATGACTAGAATTGAAATTTAATCTCTCATTTACTAAAAGTCCTAGGATACCTTGATCGCAAGAATACCCCGCTAATTCCTTGGTTTCATCACAACCACATTAAAAGATGCATATGTGAATTATTCATAGAAAGCAACCTAAAGTGTAAAAGCAAATTAGATTTAACTCCCTAAAAGCAATAAGCTATATGGAATAAGACTAATCAAGGAAATCGAAATGTGTAAAAGCACTAAATCAATTTAACCCAAGTTATGATTCATATGTGAATAGTAGGATATATCTCTACAAGCACTACCCACATTTATGCTACTTAGAATCAGGGATTAACAACGTTTTCGTATTGAAAACCCTAATATAGCTCTAGAAATGAATGAAAATCGTATTGATTCCGGACTCAACCAATCAAACAATCAAATCATATACAATATAAACAATGAATCATAAACAATAAACTTGAGACAAAACTAATGCATTGAATCCGATTTTATTTGTGAAATCCACTTTATATCCCATAACCAATAAAAGGTATTTAGTTACTCATAGTATTTTGATTCATCATAATTATTATCAAGAATAAAATGAAGAACATGAAAAATAAACGAAAGCAAACCCTAGTAGAATCGCTCTCCTCCAAACTCCAGTAGAAAAATACGTGATAAAATCAGTCCCCCTAAAAGAATAGAAACTCTTCCTTTTATAGCTTTTCCAACTTTCCAAAATTAGGTCTTCAAAGCCCAAAGTCCAATAGCAAGAAGTCCACCAAGACCATGAACCAAGTGTGAGAAAACCATTTGAAAATATGTCCCAAAAATATGCTCGCCGGAAAACTGGTGCACTGGCTGGAATCCGACCGGAATCCGGCGCCGAAAAATATCGCAGGTGACCGGCTAAGTCCGCCCGGTCACCGATCAGTTAACCAGGTCAATCCGAGTTAACTCTGATCAAACATACAGAGTCATATGACTCACTCAGCTGAATAAGCTGAGTTGGTAATGGTTAATGCCATTGCACTGGTCTAAAACAGCACAGCCAAGATGGCCCTGCTTTGCACCACTTGAACTTGTGCTGCACCTCTTCTCTATCAGCCATGATGGCTGGGCATCTTCACAACTGCAATTCATTATTAGCAGCGGCAGTTCATTCCTATAATGCAACACAGCTCCAAAAACAACTACCACCATCATATCCTGCTGCCATTAACCACCAATCCCAGCTGCTACTTTAAACATCTTAGCTTCAATAACCAGTTCAAAGACCGCCTACCAATTCCTGCAATCCCAACTCCATTTTAACTAAGCCTTCAGTTCCATGGCTGCACATCGCTATTGCCCAACATCACTGCTTCATGAAATGAGCACCATTTAAAGTCTGCTGGCACCTGTAACACTTCAGCTCAACTATCAGCTACTTCATAACACAGCAGCACCAACTCCTTTGCCATCATTCCACAGCTCCAAACACTGCAACAGCTTCTCAGGCTCACAACTGCATATGCATATGCATCTGCAATGAACTAGCACCAGTTAACAACACACAACACCACCTGCAACAAACTTACTGCAGCTGCAGCTACTCTCCAAGCCAACACAAACTAGTCTCTGAAATTGAACTCAAGCCACCACAGATAACCTAAAAGCTTCACTCAAGCTCCCACATAAAAACACCACCAATGCCAACTCTTCCACCTGTAATCTCAACTGAAATCTCAGTAACCCCTTGACAATCAACATTCCTTTCTATTTAACCTCCTGAATCTACACTTTCACCAGAGACCTGCCAATAACTCCTATTTACAGCTCCATCATCCATACCTGCAACAAACTTACTACAGCTCACAATCTCCATGAAGCATTCATACTCAAGCACCACAATTGACTACAGCTGCAAATGGTCACATTTTTGCTACCAGAACTTCACCAAGACTGCCACCCATAACCCCCGAACTTGAGCCACTGTAAGTTGCACTCACACCTCCATCTCAGAACTTCACTCATTATCTGAACCAACAGTTGCAGTTGCAACCACTCAAATCCACCTTAATCAACAACAGACCCTAATTTATCCACCAACACAGGTTGCAACTTCAGTTATCAACACACCACCAATTGTGTTCTTTACTTGAACATAAACAACAACTTTTCCTCCATCGATCTCCTCCTTCTCAGAGATTCAACATCAACTACAACATCATCTCTGAAATCACCATTTATCAAACCCCTTTCCATTCGATTTCTGAATCAAACAACCCATAGTTGCAACTACCATTTCAAATCATCAAAACCCATTATTTCCTGTTTAACATCAAACCCTAGATTCGATTTGTGGAAAATTCACCAATTGTGACTCAAACTCTGCCAAAATTCATCCCCAATTCTCGATCTCAGGCAGTACCTCAACTCCTCTTTGAATTGCTTCATCTCTGTCAAACCCTAACCAAACAGTATCAACTTCTTTGATTTTTCGAACAAAACCCAGCTGAATTCCTTTCCCTGAATCTCTCTCTCTCGATCTGCTCTTTGAACCGACAGCAGCACAACTGCTTTCCTTTGTTTCTCAATTTCAGGGAAAGCTGGTAAGAGAGTTAGGTCAATCATTGAGATGGATTTAACCACCCAAATGTGTAAGAACCACCCATAGATTCATCCCATTAGCCTCAACTAGTATTTGTTTAGTACCCCTCCAAATAGAGGTGCCCTTTAACCTTGGGCCGAATCCAGATAGTGCTTACCCATGAAAAATGACGGCTCTGCCCTTTACGCTCCAGATGGACTTTTTCTCTTTCTTGCGCACCGCTGCCCGCTCCAACTATAGCTCGCCTGTGAATTGAAGTGTTTGCCTTTACGCTCCAAATGGGCAATTTTACTTCTTTTGCCCCCAAATGCTCCATTGCTCCTAATAACTCAAAACTAAACATAAGATACATATTTCACAAAATAAATAGCAAAGAAAGCATTAATACTAGATATAAAATTAGGTGTTTTACAACACCTATCAGATTCCCCCGCACTTAGACTTTGCTAGTCCTCGAGAAAATCAAACAAAACTTATTCTAAAAGATACATACAACTCCCGTGAGCGTTTACTAGAAACATACCCACAAAACCTCCATTTCCAACTTACAAGTTCTCCTAAATGATAGTATCCAACGCGTTAAGAAGACATAAAGATTCTGCACACTAGTCATAAGAAGTTAGACACATAAATGAACACAGTCTCATTCTTAAAAGTTGAGAGAGAAATAACCATCCCTTATCGAAAGAAATTCGGGTACGGAGTGATCAAAAGTCTTGACTCTGCCTCACAAGAAAGGGTTTTATGAAATTGCACTCAATAATAAACAGCTCTTTATGGGTCACACATGTGTCCAGGTAGGAATGAAGAGAGAGACCTGCGACAAGTTGAATAGTAGGAAGGCAAACCCTCCGAAATGTTTAGAAAACCCACATCTTTTATTCATTTTGAAAACCCTTTTTTCTGACGATCTCTTAGAAAGAAAATCAACCACTTAACGAAGGTGGGAATATGCTTACTTACCTCGTTATCCGTTTGGCGTGCAGCTAGCACCACTCTCACAGCATCCATAGAAACGTCTTCGGTCTTCAATCCTTGTCTTCATCTTCGGTCTTCAACTCTTGATGATAACTCTTGAACTTCGTAGAACCTTGACAATGTGATTCTTTCCATTGGATTTATTGAATGAATATAAAACCAAAAATGAACTAAACAAACCAAAATATGATGCAATGAATAATTTTTTTTTTTCTTTTTTTTTGAGACAAGAGAATATAATACAAATAAAAATAAAAATGCAAGTACAAATGCCATGGTGTGAGTACTTTACCGCTTGATTCTTCACAACTTGTATGTCTCGATATCATAAACTTCTTGAATTCTCATCTTGATAATCTTCACTCTTGTACAATAGTCTTCAACTTGTAAAAATTCTGCTCCTTGTCTTGTTGCTATACTTGAATCTGAAATCTGCTCATTTTTGTACCGTTGCTTGTAAACCTAGAACGTCTTTAACTTTCCTTAGAACTTGTGATGCTTCCCTTGTTGATGATGATGGTGTTTCTATGGACCTGTTGGTGTAGAGAGATAAAGTGGATGGTGCTAACTGCGAACAAGATTACAAGTGGTATGTAAGTTAGCAATTCGATGTCACCATTCATGATTGATAAAATAGCACTCAAGAGATCAAAATAGTGCTTATATTGGTGGGATGTTGGGTAGCTCACCATTCTACCCGGAGTTTACGTACGGTGACACACACTCTAAAAGCACATATTTAGACAGGTACAAAGAAATGAAGGTCGGTGCCTCTCATGATGTAACATGGGTAGTCTCCACTATAGGGGACCACTACTCTACTACCGAATTCAGTCTGCACCATATTTGCCACTGGCATGGCAAAATCCAACTTTAACTCTCATACAAGTAATAAACCCGATCATGTTCTCTGTCATCTCTAAGTTCAGTCACTCTTATGAGAATCTCGATGTAATCTTAGCGACATGGATACTATGTGACTCTAAACTAACTACAAGTTGGAGTTTTTCATGCACTAATTTACACAAAAGTTGAAAATTTTGAAAAATTTACAATGCAAATACTTAACCACTCCCCCACACTTAAACTTTACATTGTCCTCAATGTAAATTGAGTCATCCAAAGTAAGAAAATGTGGGAAATTATGCATGAAAAATGACAAGAAATCAGAAAAATAAAATCAATATAATACAAGAAAAAACTAAAAACAAAACAAGAAAATGAAAATAAGACAAGAGATACTCATCCTATGGGTTGCCTCCCATTTATCTCTTGGTTTAAAGTCGTCAGCCCGACTATCTCCTTGATTTCTATGACTCCTCCAGAGGGAGTGTATCCACAAAATTAGCTCCTTCCACCACTTCGGAAGTGAAATTATCATAATATGGTTTCAACCGGTGCCCATTAACTTTAAGTTCCTTGCATGTAGCTATACTACGAATTTCTACTGCACCATGAGAAAACACATTAGTAATAATGAAAGGTCCAATCCAACGTGACCTTAGTTTACCCGGAAATAAATGCAAGCGAGAATTAAACAAAAGCACTTTCTGCCCAACACAAAATTGTTTTCTAGAAATCATAGTATCATGAAAGGCCTTCGTTTTCTCCTTGTAAATGCGAGAGATTTCAAATGCATCATTGCGAAGCTCCTCTAGCTCTTGGAGTTGTAGCTTCCTTTGCTTTCTAGCCCCATCCATCTCCATATTGCATTGCTTAATTGCCCAAAATGCCTTATGCTCAATCTCCACGGGTAAGTGACAAGGTTTACCGTACACAAGCCTAAAGGGAGACATCCCAATAGGTGTCTTGTATGCGGTTCTATAAGCCCACAAAGCATCATTTAGCCGCATGCTCCAATCTTTCCTTGTTGGATTCATCGTCTTTTCTAGTATGAATTTCACCTCTCGGTTGGAAACCTCGGCTTGCCCATTAGTTTGAGGATGATAAGGTGTTGCAATCTTGTGAGACACATTGTACTTCTTCAACAAGCTTTGAAAAGTCATGTTGTTGAAGTGAGAACCCCCATCGCTAATTATGGCTCTTGGAATTCCAAACCTTGCAAAAATGTTAGCTTGTAAAAAATCTGAAACAACCTTGGAATCATTAGTAGGGGTGGCCTTAGCTTCCACCCATTTAGAGACATAATCAACAGCAAGTAAGATGTAAAAATTCCTATGAGAGTTGACAAAAGGACCCATAAAATCAATACCCCATACATCAAAAACTTCAATAAATTGAATAAAGGTT
The DNA here is from genome assembly GCA_023529315.1 of Papaver bracteatum. Taxonomy (NCBI): domain Eukaryota; kingdom Viridiplantae; phylum Streptophyta; class Magnoliopsida; order Ranunculales; family Papaveraceae; genus Papaver; species Papaver bracteatum. The sequence continues at coordinate 1,815,767 of JAJJWX010003683.1, forward strand.
TGTGGCATTTGATTTCGGGCACCTAGATTGCCTGTTCTTTGGCACCTATCACAAGTTGTGCAAAATATGTGCATCCTTAAACAAGGTTGGCCTATAGAAACCGCTTTCAAGTACCTTGTGAGCGGTTCTTTTACTTCCAAAATGTCCTCCGCAAGCATAAGAGTGACAAAATGACAAGATAGAATTAAACTCAGATTCAGGAACGCACCTTCTCATTACTTGGTCGCTGCCATGTTTCCATAAGTATGGATCATCCCATATATATTGGTTCCCTAACCTCTTTAGTTTGTCCCTCTCAGCACGAGACAAGTTCTTTGGGATTTGTTTAGTTACCAAGTAATTCACAATGTCAGCATACCATGGTTCTCCAACGGCAATTGAGAATAGTTGCTCATCCGGGAAACTTTCACGCAATGGGATAGATTCCTTGTCAACAGCAAGACGGCTCAAGTGATCCGCAACGGTGTTTTCAATTCCTTTCTTATCTTTGATTTTAATATCAAACTCTTGCAAGAGTAAAATCCATCGTATGAGCCTCGGTTTCGCTTCTTTATTCATTAGCAAGTACCTAAGAGCTGCATGATCAGAATAAACAACAACTTTTGTACCAATTAGATAAGAGAGAAATTTCTCCAATGCAAATACAATAGCTAAAAACTCTTTTTCAGAGGTTGTGTAGTTTTGTTGGGCTTCATTTAACTTTCTAGAAGCATAATAAATGGCATGAGGTATCTTCCCCACACGCTGCCCAAGCACCGCACCAACCGTGTAGTCACTTGCATCACACATTAGCTCAAAAGGCTTGCTCCAATCCGGTGGTTTAATGATAGGGGCTGAAATCAAAAGCTCTTTCAAACGATTGAATGCCGCCATACACTTCTCATCAAAGTTAAAAACCACATCTTTTTGCAATAAGTTGCAAAGTGGTGATGCTATCTTGTAAAAATCCTTGATAAATCTACGATAGAAACCTACATGACCAAGAAAATAACGTATCTCCCTCACCGTAGTGGGAGGGGTTAGAGCACGAATAAGGTCTATCTTAGATTTATCAACTTCCAATCCTTTAGAAGATATAATATGGCCTAAAACTATTCCATGAGTTACCATAAAATGACACTTCTCCCAATTAAGAACAAGGTTTATTTCAACACATCGTTCAAGGATTAATGACAAGTTGTTCAAACAAATGTCAAATGAATCACCAAAGACACTAAAGTCATCCATAAACATTTCAATGATGTTTTCAAAATATTCGGAAAAGATACTTACCATACACCTTTGAAAGGTAGATGGAGCATTGCACAAGCCAAAAGGCATCCTTCTATAAGCAAAAGTACTGAACGGACAAGTGAAAGTGGTTTTCTCTTGGTCCTCCGGTGCTATCACAATCTGATTATAACCTGAATAGCCATCAAGGAAACAATAATAAGCATGTCCAGCTAAACGTTTAAGCATTTGATCAATAAAAGGTAAAGGAAAATGATCCTTCCTAGTAGTGGCATTCAACTTTCTATAATCAATACAAACCCTCCAACCGGTTTGCACACGAGTTGGGACAAGTTCGTTCTCATCATTCTCTTCCACCGTTACCCCTGATTTCTTTGGTACAACTTGTACCGGGCTCACCTATTTTCTATCGGATATGGGGTAGATAACACCCACTTCCAAAAGCTTAAGTATCTCCTTTTTCACAACTTCCATCATGGGAGGGTACAAACGACGTTGCGCTTCCCTTGTAGGCTTTACATCATCCTCCAAGCGAATCTTACGCATACAAACGGCAGGGCTTATACCCTTAGTATAAGCGATTGTCCATCCTATGGCCGTCTTGTGCTTCCTTAGCACCCTTAGAAGTTTTTGCTCCTGTAATTCACTAAGCTCGTTAGAAACAATTACAGGTAACTCTTCATTTTCACCCAAGTACAAGTACTTTAAGTGACTTGGAAGAGGTTTCAATTCCAACTTTGGATATTTAATAATAGAAGGTAAAAGATTTTCATCACTGCATGGTAAAGAAATAAAAGAGATATTATGAGTTTCCGGACATCCTTGTAGTGAGTTGAGATCACCAAGGGCTTCCTTAACTTCGTTACCACACTCTACACCGTCATCCATGGATGTAGTTAAAACAGTTTCCAAAGCATCATCACCATTCAATTCAAATACTTTTTTCGCCAATGCATCCATAACATCAACGGAAAAACAAGAGTGGACATAACTAGGATATCTCATCATCTCGAAAATGTTAAAACGTATTATTTCTCCGTCAAACTCCATAGTTAACATTCCCTTATCCACATCAATAATGGTTTTAGCCGTTTTCATGAAGGGACGCCCAAGTAGCAATGGAAGAGACGAGTCTGGTGCACCTTCATCCATCTCTAACACATAAAAGTCAGCAGGGAATACAAGTTGATTAACCTGCACAAGAACATCCTCAACAATACCCATTGGGTAGACATTAGAGCGATCGGCTAATTGTAACACAATTTCATCCTTTTTCAAAGGACCTAGATTAAGTGAATTATACATGGATGCCGGCATAACATTAACGGATGCACCTAAGTCTAACATTGCTTTGTTAAAAGTGGTGTTACCAATTGTGACGGGAATGTCAAAGCTACCGGGATCCTTGCATTTCAGTGGGAGTTTGTTTTGTAAGATTGCCGAAGCATTCTCCCCCACACTTAGCACTTCATTACCTTTAAGCCTTTGCTTGTTGGTACACAAGTCCTTCAACACTTTGCATACTTGGGAACTTGCTTGATAGCATCAATGAGTGGTATATTCACATGAATCTTCTTAAGAACATCTAAAATATCCTTTTCTAGTTCCGCCTTCTTAGAACTTGAAAATCTTCGAGGAAAAGGTATAGGAGGAATATAAGTAGGAATAGGAGTTTTAGAGTTAGGAATAGGTACCTCAGGTGTTTGGGGAATTTCATCCCTCTTTTCCTCCAAAACCGGATCCTTTGGAACTTCCTCTTCACCCAAATCAGCAACTTTTGGTTGCTCAAGTTGTGTACCACTTCTCAACGTAATTGCATTGACACCCTCTTTTGGGTTAATGGGTTGAGAAGGGAGTCTTCCACTATTTTGTGCTTTCAACTTGTTGATGTCAATTTCCATGGAGCCCACTTGAGTCTGGAAATCCTTAATCACACTCTTGGTTTCTTATTGGCTCTCCTTGAACATGGTAGAAATACCTTGCATCATTGTTTGCAACTTTGCATCGATATCGGAACCTTGGTTTTGAACCGGTTGTTGTGGTTGCTGAAATTGCTGTTGTTGTTGTTAAAATTGCTGCTGTTGAGGTTGAAATTATTGTTGTTATTGCGGTTGAAATTGTTGATGTTGCGGTTGAAATCCACTCGGACGGTTGAAAGTTGGTTGTTGAACCGCACCTTACTTGTTGGCATAGCTTAAATTTGGATGATCTCTCCATCTCGGATTGTAGGTGTTGGAATAGGGATCATACCTTCTTTGTGGGTTTGGAAAAACCGCATTAGCTTGCTCCAACTCTTCACCGTATGAAGGTAATATAACCGCAGCCATCTTTTGCATCATGTGCTCCATATTGTCCATCCTTTGATCACGGTGTGATGATAATGAATCACTAACTTCATGCACTCCTCTAACCATTGGTTCACCTCTTGTGTAGAATTGTTGTGAGTTTGCAGCCATGCTTTCAATCAACTCGACAGCTTGGTCCACCGTCTTGTTCACTAGTGCACCACCACCCGCGGCGTCAAGAAGATATCTATCACTTGATTGAAGGCCTTCGTAGAAGTACTGGATTATCATAGCATCGCTGAATTGATGGTGAGGAAAGACTGCCACCAATCTCTTGTAACTCTCCCAACATTCATACAAAGACTCTCCCACATGCTGCTTTATTCCACAAATCTCTTTGCGAATTTGAGTAGCCTTTGACGTGGGAAAATACCTCTCTAGAAAGATTTTCTTCAATCCGTTCCATGTAGTGACACTTCCGACAGGCAAACAATACAACCAATCCTTAGCGCTGTCTACCATAGAAAATGGAAAAACTTTCATCATTACACCATCAACTTCAGTCTCCGCTGGAAGAATAGCCTTGAAAATGGTATAGAACTCCATAAGATGCTTATTTGGGTCTTCATTCGCCATACCATGAAACTTTGGCAACTCTCTAAGCAACCCCAGATTGATCTCAAAAGTTGAGTTTGTTTGGATACTCCACTGTTGTGCATCAATCCTATGAGAAGCCAAATCCTTGAGTGTACGATTTGCGTCTTCCATTGCTTCTTCTTCTTCAACTAGTGGTTCTTCTACAAATGAAACCTCTAGTTCTTCTTCTAGTTGTAACTCTTCTTCCACTTCTAACTCTTGCTCTTCCGTGTCTTGACTTGGTTGGAGTATTGTGCCTCTTCGAGTAGTAATCCCGCACCTTGGATAGTTCCAATCCTTAGAATCCAGGGATTAGGTACCTAAAAACAATTCTCACAAACAAGTAAGAATCAAGACAAGAAACAAAAAGCAAAGATAAAAGCAAAAATTGTAAAAAGAAACTAAAAACTTAATAACAAGCCGTTTTCCTCCCCGGCAACGACGCCAAAATCTGGTCGGTTGTCAGCCAACACAAATATAATTTCACTTTCTTACTTCCTAAAATAAAGTAGTATGCAATAAGAAAGAGTTCGTATCCACGGAGAGGCATTTTGTTGTTATGCAAATTTTTAGTTTCTTAGTAACCAAAGGGGGGGTTTTAAGTTATCAAAGCTATAAAAATAATTTGAAAGCAATAAAGTATTAAAGTAATCAATATGGAGAAAGTATTGGTCATAGGATAGTTTCATTCACAAACACATATTTTCATCAATGACTAGAATTGAAATTTAATCTCTCATTTACTAAAAGTCCTAGGATACCTTGATCGCAAGAATACCCCGCTAATTCCCTGATTTAATCACAACCACATTAAAAGATGCATATGTGAATTCTTCCTAGAAAGCAACCTAAAGTGTAAAAGCAAATTAGATTTAACTCCCTAAAAGAAATAAGCTATATGGAATAAGACTAATCAAGGAAATCGAAATGTGTAAAAGCACTAAATCAATTTAACCCAAGTTATGATTCATATGTGACTAGTAGGATATATCTCTACAAGCACTACCCACATTTATGCTACTTAAAATCAGGGATTAACAACGTTTTCGTATTGAAAACCCTAATATAGCTCTAGAAATGAATGCAAATCGGATTGATTCCGGACTCAACCAATCAAACAATCAAATCATATACAATATAAACAATGAATCATAAACAATAAACTTGAGACAAAACTAATGCATTGAATCAGATTTTATTTGTGAAATCCACTTTATATCCCATAACCAATAAAAGGTATTTAGTTACTCATAGTATTTTGATTCATCATAATTATTATCAAGAATAAAATGAAGAACATGAAAAATAAACGAAAGCAAACCCTAGTAGAATCGATCTCCTCCAAACTCCAGTAGAAAAATATTTGATAAAATCATTCCCCCTAAAAGAATAAAAACTCTTCCTTTTATAGCTTTTCCAACTTTCCAAAATTAGGTCTTCAAAGCCCAAAGTCCAATAGAAAGAAGTCCACCAAGCCCATGAACCAAGTGTGAGAAACCCATTTGAAAATATGTCCCAAAAATATGCTCGCCGGAAAACTGGTGCACTGGCCGTAATCCGGCGCCGAAAAATATCACAGGTGACCGGCTAAGTCCGCCCGGTCACCTATCAGTTAACCAGGTCAATCCGAGTTAACTCGGATCAAACATAGAGAGTCAGATGACTCATTCAGCTGAATAAGCTGAGTTGGTAATGGCTAAGGCCATTGCACTGGTCTAAAACAGCACAGCCAAGATGGCCCTGCTTTACACCACTTGAACTTGTGCTACACCTCTTCTCTGTCAGCCATGATGGTTGGGCATCTTCACAACTACAATTCATTATTAGCAGTGGCAGTTCATGCCTGTAATGCAACACAGCTCCAAAAACAACTACCACCATCATATCCTGCTGCCATTAACCACCAATCTCAGCTGCTTCTTCAAACATCTTAGCTTCAATAACCAGTTCAAAGACTGCCTACCAATTCCTGCAATCCCAGCTCCATTTTAACTAAGCCTTCAGTTCCATGGCTGCACATTGCTACTGCCCAACATCACTGCTTCATGAAACGAGCACCATTTAAAGTTTGCTGGCACCTGTAACACTTCATCTCAACTATCAGCTACTTCATAACACAGCAGCACCAACTCCTTTGCCATCATTCCACAGATCCAACCACTGAAACAGCTTCTCAGGCTCAAAACTGCATATGCAGCTGCAATGAACTAGCACCAGTTAACAACACACATCACCACCTGCAATAAACTTACTGCAGCTGCATCTACTCTCCAAGCTAACACAAACTAGTCTCTGAAATTGAACTCAAGCCACCACAGATAACCTAAAAGCTTCACTCAAGCTCCCACATCAAAACACCACCAATGCCAAATCTTCCACCTTTAATCTCAACTGCAATCTCAGTAACCCCTTGACAATCAAAATTCCTTTCTATTTAACCTCCTGAATCTCCACTTTCACCAGAGACCTGCCAATAATTCCTATTTACATCTCTATCAGCCATACCTACAACAAACTTACTGCAACTCAAAATCTCCATGAAGCATTCATACTCAAGCACCACAATTGACTACAGCTGCAAATGGTCACATTTTTGCTACCAGAACTTCACCAAGACTGCCACCCATAACCCTTGAACTTGAGAAACTGTAACCCATGAAGTTGAGCCACTGTAAGCTGCACTCACACCTCCATCTCAGAACTTCACTCATTATCAGAACCAACATTTGCAGTTGCAACCACTCAACTCCACCTTAATCAACAGCAGACCCTAATTTATCCACCAACACAGGTTGCAACTTCAGTTATCAACACACCACCAATTGTGTTCTTTAATTGAACATAAACAACATCTTTTCCTCCATCGACCTCCTCCTTCTCAGAGATTCAACATCAACTACAACATCATCTATGAAATCACCATTTATCAAACCCCTTTCCATTCGATTTCTGAATCAAACAACCCATAGTTGCAACTACCATTTTAAATCATCAAAACCCATTATTTCCTGTTCAACATCAAACCCTAGATTCGATTTGTGGAAAATTCACCAATTTTGACTCAAACTCTGCCCAAATTCATCCCAAATTCTCGATCTCAGGCAGTACCTCAACTCCTCTTTGAATTGCTTCATCTCTGTCAAACCCTAACCAAACAGTATCAACTTCTTTGATTTTTCGAACAAAACCCAGCTGAATTCCTTTCCATGAATCTCTCTCTCTCTCTCGATCTGCTCTTTGAACCGACAGCAGCACAGCTGCTTTCCTTTGTTTCTCAATTTCAGGGAAAGTTGGTAAGAGAGTTAGGTCAATCGTTGAGATGGATTATACCACCCAACTATGTAAAAACCACCCATAGAGTCATCCCCTTAGCCTCATCTAGTCTTTATTTAGTACCCCCTCCAAATAGAGGTGCCCTTTAACCTTGGGCCGAATCCAGATAGTGCTTTCCCATGAAAAATGACGGCTCTGCCCTTTACGCTCCAGATGGACTTTTTCTCCTTCTTGCGCACCTCTGCCCGCTCCAACTATAGCTCGCCTGTGAATTGAAGTGTTTGCCTTTACGCTCCAAATGGGCAATTTTCCTTCTTTTTCCCCCAAATGGTCCATTGCTCCTAATAACTCAAAACTAAACATAAGATACATATTTCACAAAATAAATAGCAAAGAAAGCATTAATACTAGATATAAAATTAGGTGTTTTACAACACCTATCACTGCTTACTTGTTACTATTCTTAAAGCCAAGTATTTTCCTAAAACCGATTTTTTGAATGCCAAATGCACTTCCAAGTGTTCTTGGACTTGGAAATACCTGCATGCTATTAAAGAACTTATAAAACCTTTCATTTCTTGAATTGTTGGGGATGGTCATTTCATTGATCCATGGTGTGATAAATGGATCCCTTCTCTAGGCTCTGCCTCCCCCAACCCTTTGGTGCCCCCTGATCCTAACATCAAAGTTTATTACTTTAGTAATGCCCAAACCATAAGTTGGGATGAGTCCAGACTTAACACCTATTTTGATGATGCTTTTGTATAGAAGATTATCTCTATTCCCTTAAGCCAGCTTTGCACTCCTGATAGGAGGGCTTGGGATCTTTCAAGGAATTGCAATTTTTCTTCAAAATATGCCTACTTGGGTCTTAGAAGCCTTAGGCCTTCCCCTTGTAAAAAACTTTGGAACCGTATTTGGAAGATCATAATTCCTTATCGAATTCAGGTTTTTTTGTGGAGAGCAGACAAAAATGCTCTACCCTCTAGAACCATTATTCATACCAGAATGCCTATGCACAGTGTTGATTGTACTAGATATTCTGATCCTCAAGAAACTATTATGCATGCTTTAGTCCTCTGCCACCTTTCCAGTAGAGTTTGGTTTATCTTTGATTTCAACATAAATACTCAGTTTTTTCAAAACAAATCTTTTACTGATTGGCTCATATTCTGGTTGGTTGATTCCCAAACTAAACTTTCTGAGAATGGTCAATATCTTTTTGTGGCTATCTTATGGTCTCTTTGGACTAGTAGGAATAATCTCATCTTCCAAAACATCAAGGAACATTTCCATGTTGTCCTTGCTCGTGCTAGATCTATGCTTCTTACTAGGAGGAATAGTTTCTCTAGCACCTCTATCCCCTCTACCTTTATTGTCAGGCTTTGTGACAAATGGATGCCCCCATCTTTCGGCTGGATTAAATGCAATACTGATGGTGCTTTTGATAATGTATCTGGAGCTAATGATGCAGGATATATGATGCATGATTTTACAAGAAAAGCAACCTTTTTTGCAGCCTTAGTCTTTGTTGTCCATTCTGCTGAAGAAGCCGAAGCTAGAGCTATATGGGCAGTGTTGAAGAAAGCTGTGGATCAACATCTATCTCATGTTATTGTGGAAAGTGATGCGAAATCCCTCATCGACCAATTTTCTACTGGGATCTTTGATGGAGACTCACGCACGGTTGTTATCTTTAAAGACATTCTATTTTCTCTTCTAGTCTAAATGATTGTATCTTTAGTTATCAACCTCGAATCTGTAATTCTGTTGCTCATGAGCTTGCTCAATGGGCTAAACAAAACAAGTCTTCCATGTACTGGTCTACACCCTTTATTTGGATCCTTCCAACAGTTGAGGAGGACCATTAGCCTTTCTGGAGGCCTTTGATTATAAAAAAAAATAAAAATATTTGAGCATTATGGAATTATCGGTGTTTATAATAGCCCACAACTATGATGAGCACCTGAATATTAATATGAATATACGGTTTTTATCTGTTTAGACACTTTTGATTTTCTTGTTTGTGGTGTGTATGTGGGTGTATATTATCTGTTAGCGGATACTTGCATACTTTGAGTAAAACCCATTTTCCTAGGGAAAAAAAAATATATCCATGGTTAGAGCCAGTTTAGCTGGTCACCTATTATTCAATCTCAAATTCTTTTCCAGGGAGTTTCATGTTTGCTGCTTCTTAAGGACTTGAACAATTAATCACTCATGTCTTAACTCTACTAGAACTGAAGTTGTCTGTTTAAGGATAACTTTGGGATGGTCTGAGAGGTGGTGCTGACACATACATGTTAATGTTGATATACAGGGCACCAAAGAAGAGAAATATGCTTCCCGGAGAGCGATCCCCGCTATGCTTCAAGCCGAATAGGATGAAAGGTGAATTCTACACTGTCCATCCCCATTACCCGTCCAATCACACACCTTTTTGTGAAATCAGGACTAAATTTTAGCGAACTTTATTCCAGATTCGCCAGCCAATGGAAAAAGTATCTAGAGGAAGAAGCGTGAATCATGGCAGATATTCCAGTCTGGAAGGTCTGTGAAAGGTTTTAACACTCTCCTGATGTCTAGTAAGAGGATTGCATGTATAACTTTGTTGAAGTGGATTTCTTTCTTGGTTTACAACTAATGGACATAGTTCTCTGTTCAGATTTTTATGCTCTCCTTCTTGAATTAGATTCTGAACCATTATAATATATTACCTGTAGCCAATTTTAATAGATACTGCTTGAAGTTTCACTATCAAATTTTTTGTACAGTTAATTACCAGATATTTTGCCGGTATCTTTGGAACTATTTTCCTAGGAGATGAAGTTGAATACTTGAATGTTTTACTTTGAACTTCAATATTATTATTTTTATTCTTTTAAAGCTCACCCCTCCTAAGTTTTCATTTATATTGTTGTAGGTTTGGTTGAAACTGATCCCAAATGAGCATTGCAAGGATTTTCTGAAGTGGTGCCTGTTGAACTGGATATGTCAGAAGGGAAAGTTTTGCAAAATGCTAAGCTTTCCATCTAGGTACTAATATGTGGAACTGTATATGTGAATCCCACTTCATTAGAATGTTTATTGGCTCAGGAATAGTAGTAGACTTCAACTAGTTAACTACACCTCTCTTCAGTTCTATGTATCATGTTAGTTGGAAATCAACTATTGGAATCTCTTTTGTATTGTTATGTCAGACTTGTTAGTGGATGGGGAAGAGCCTTGAAGTAAGTTTATGCATCTAGGCTGGCTAAGGAACATTCTCAACGATGAACTAACGGCAGAACCAATCAGTTAGCAGTGTAGGGAAATAAGGCACAGTCATTGTGGGTAAACTGCAAAAGTATATGAAGATTGTTAATAAATGTGATATCTTGGCAGCACCTAAGTTACTGCACAACCTGGAGTTTCACCTTATGAAGGGGGTCGCGATAGCTGCCGAATCTTTGGTTTCCTTATTAATTTTGATCTCATTTTTATTATTAATTTATTTTAAAAATTATAACCAAAGATTCTATTTATTTGAATATTTTTCTGGGTAATTAATAAAAAGTTATTTTCAATCGTTCTTTTAGAAAAAAAATTCACGTCCAGAATAAGTTTTGGATGGTTTTATCTAGATGCCACCCACAGTTTTCCTAAATACCACTCACAACTTAAAAACATAATAATTTTAGACCTAATCTAAAGTGGGTGATAAAAACTTGCCTTCTTCTCTGCTACCACCCTAATACAAAAATGTCCATTATTACTATTACCACCAACAACAACCACCTCATTACCACCACTACCCCTCGATCTCCTCTGCATATACCATGGATCTTAGATCTTGAGATTATGTGTTGCACCCCATCAAATTAAGAAGGAATTAATTTCTGTCACTACAATGGATTTGAACTAATTTTATAGAACTTACGTAATACTTTTTCGTAGAATAAGATTAAAATTGAAACTTGATTTTTCTTTATTAATATTTGAAACCTAATCAATCGAAATAACAAAAAAATAAAACCTCACTTTATCTCTAAACTTAAAATCGTAATTAAGATTAAGATTAATCTTAAAGAGGTTGAGATCTTGATAATGTTAAATTGAAGGTGGTGATGGCGGAGACGGCGACGACCACCGTAGCTGTTATAGATGGTAGTTGTTGTAGATGGTGGCCTGCCTGTATTCAGAGGATCATACAACAGAAATTGATACTGCAGCCGGATTCGACAATTATCATAACGACACAGTGGTGTTTGTGGTTGGTGATTATTGTAAGTTCTTTGCTTGGATTAAAATTGTGTTGTTGCTGCCATGAATGATTACTTTTTTCTTCGCTCGGTCAAGATAATGAAACCATTGCATTGATTATTCCTCTTCTGGTGGTAACATAAATTGGGTACAACCCATTTGCTGGAGAAGGATAAGTAATGGAGTTTTGGGTTAACTTTTGGATGATGAAGACAACAGTATTGTGGATTGAAATTTTATCTAACTGGGGATTCATTTGTGGTCCAAATTATTATCAGTTGAAGTAATGATCCGAAGTAATGATCCGAGAAAGAAGTTAGGGTCAGAAATAGAATGGTGCTTGGTTGTTACCGATGGTTGGAACAATTAGGTAGTGGTGGATTTTTGTCTGCCTGAATTAAGAGGATGTTCATGGGTTTTGTATTCTCAGATTGTTTGTTTAATGGTGACTGATTAAGAAGGTGTTACGTGATTAATAGAGAAGAAGGCACGTATTTATCACTCACTAGGTCTAAAATTATTACTCCCTCTGTTCCGATTTACTTGCTGTTATAGAGTTTTTCACGCAGATTATGAAACAACATAGAGAATAATTTTTTTCCAAATTTACCCATATTAATATCTTCCTAGAATTTTAAACCACCTAGGTTTTAGTTTCTAGATTTAATGTAAATTACGTATCCCATTGTAATTTACTTGGGATAAACCAAATATTCCTTCCAAATCCTTGGAATAATCATTTATCTACTAATTACAATAAGAATTAATGGTATGATGTGATTCCAATGCAAAGGTAACTTAGTGAGAATTTAGGAAAAATACTTAAACCCTCATCTATTTTGGAACACGAAAAAACCCCTAAAACATCGAGTAAATTGGAACGGAGGGAGTATGTTTTTAGGCTATGAGTGGTACTTAGGAAAAGTGTAGGTGGTATTTAGGTAAAACCTTTTGGATAGACCAAATCTTCATCTGATCAGATTCACAATATCTGAATAAATAGCCCTACATGAAAGAATATTCTCGGTATTTTTATTTTTATGATAATGCCTCTGTTATGACAAATATTAATCGATATTTTATTTAACACACAATAACCGTGGTACTTAAAAGCCTCTTTTATTGCATGTATCAACCGTTATTCTATGTAACATACTAACCGTGATACTAAATAACAGTTTCTATTTGTGACTTAAATTCACATATTTTTTCCGTCATATTTTATAACGTTCTCGGTTTGTCATTTATAAAGAGTCAGACTAAATAAATAACGGTTCGAATAACAGATGAAAATTATGATAAACCACGTTTTATAACATACTTCATTCGTCATTCAAAGCCCCTTCTAGACTAGTGATTTAATCGACATGGTAAGTAGGTCTACAAGGTACAATCACTTAACCTGTTCGTGAACAGTTATGTCACGATACGTATACCGGAATGTAAACCTTAAGACATAACCGAGTTTCGGAGTTCACATAACTATTTTGTTATGCATACTGGTATGGATACTATTTAAGCATAACGAGTTCTGGAGTCCACAAAACTTTTGTGGTATGGGTGCCATTTAAACATAGCCACGTTCTGGAGTCCATAGAACTTTTCTGGTACGTGTACCGCTATAGATACGAAATCAGTTCTGTAACTCACAGTTCTTTTTTAATACGCGTACTGGTGTAGATGGTGGATTTTCGACAAAGGCTAAAATCGTAAACCCATAATTGTACGAACCTCTGATCCAGCAGTCAGATGTGAGTATTGAGACACGAATCTCTCATCGAATCCTCTGACTGAGAATACTTTCTCTCAGAGTACATGTAGATATGTAGTCTCACGGCTAGGCAACATCATACCTCATGAATACTGAACACTTCAATAATTATTTCTATATAGTATCACAAGATGGACGGCTCCTATATAGCTTTCTCTGCTAGTATAGAGCGATAACGTCTTCAGGATACAAACAACGAGTTTACCCTGACTATATAAAGGATATGAAGCTCCAGCAAGCTCATATCAGAATAGTTAATGCTCCTAGACATCTTTCTCTGCTAATATAGAGCCATAAGTTAATTATTCCTAAATTCTTGGATTCATCCATAGAATTTCCGAAAATATTCAAATATTTTCGCAGATATTTCATTACTGCATACCATGGTTCTTCATAGCAGAAATCCATGGGTTAGTAATAAATATTCAACGCACGGGCATCGGAGCTACCTCTGAGTAAGCCCTGTTTCAAAAGGTGCAAGTGTATTCAACGACGATGCATTAATAATCACCGCACGAACGAGTATTTCAAAATACGACGAAACGATTAACTTATGCAAAATAGGACGGAAAATAACAAATAATTAAAAATTAACCAAGGCGCTGGGAGCATGGGCCCACTTACCGTCCGGACGTGTCGTGGTCAATCTCACGCCAGTTGCATACTTTTATCATATTTTTGTTATTTTCTTTGAGTTCATGAAAAACCTTTCATTTGAACAAATATCCTTTGTTTTGAGGAAACTCCTCAGTTTCATGGTGTTTCCTTCACACTAAGGAAATAATATAAAATTAGGGAAAAACATTGTGAGGCGTGACTATTGGCCAACCGGCCATGCCTTGATCCCATCCGGCCCCACACTTCATGGTTCCTCATTATTTTATTATTATTTCCTTAATTTCATGAAAACTCCTTAATCTCATGATATTTCCTTGGTCCCATGAAAAATAATATAAAATTAGGGAAACTCGTGTGACCGGGCTCTAGCCGGCCGGCCAAGCCCTAGGTGGCCCCACACGTCCCATTTTATTATTATTATATTTTTCATGTTTTCATAATCCCATGAAATTCCTTGATTTCATGATATTTCCTTCAAATTATGAAAAATCCTTCAAATCATGAAATAATACATAAAATTAGGGAAAATGCACGGGACCGGGCCCTAGCCGGCCAACCATGCTCCAAGCCGGTCCCACACATCCCACACGTCCCTTTTTTTATTATTATTATTTTTTATGTTTTCCTCATCTCATGGAAACTCCTTGATTTCAACAAAACTCTTTAATTTCAACAAAACTCCTTGGGTTTATCATATTTCCATAAAATCATGAAAAAATATTATAAAAAATAGGAAAACATTGTGGGACGGGCTCCTTGGCCGTCCGACCATGCCTTGGCCATGACCGGTCCCACACTTCATGATTCCTTCATTTTTTTTATTATTTTCCTTCATCTCATGAAGGTTTTGACGGTTTCATCAAAAATCCCTGATTTCTTCATATTTTCTCAAATGAGTGCTCAACTGCACGCCAGAAAATATCAAATTTCTCATAATTGAGATACGAACACTTTAACGATGTGAGCATGTTACCTTGACCGACCAGGGTTGGCTCCTTGGCTCACAATGATCCGGTCCCGTGTATCTTCACGGTTTGACCTAATTTGCGCAATTGCACGTATTAGGTCCAAACCTCTTCCAAACAACTTGGAACTTCATGAAACGATCATCATTTGATATCGTGACCAACTATGGCCGGTTTCATGACCCCTTGGTCGGTCCCTCATCTCTTCATAATTAATTAGGTTTTATTACCTAGCTCAGACGAGCATTTTTTGGAATAAATGATTAAACCAGCATTTAATCATTCTTTCATCAACAAATCACCAACTCTTCAAGAGGCCTTGGTATTTGCTCACACGAGCATATGGGAGTTGCATTGTCGACCCACGGTGCCATGGAACCGGTTCTCCTTCATTTTTTTTCGAAACATAATTTATTAAGCGAAATTAGTTTACAATTTGTCGTGGGTATGTGGTACCCACTGAGTCTGAAAATAAGATTTGAGAAATGAAAGTTGGGATTGCCTGGTCCCATATTTTTGTTGATGAGTTTCCTGTTTGACTTCCATATGTCGCGTGATTGGTTAATCTGTCTGCTGCTTGGTTTCCTTCTCTGTAGTTGTGTTGGATGGCCGCCTGCGGGATCCTCTGGAATCTCATTTTTATTTCTTCAATCATTTATGCTATGTGCCAGGGTGGGGGGTAGAATATGTGATGAAACGCAAAAGGTTTTATGAGTCTGTTTCAAATATAACTTTTGGACAAAGTCTTTCTGTTTTCGTTCTTGTAGCTAAGAGCATCGCCCAGGTTTCCGAAATTAAAGCAGTCGTAATTCCCAGAGGTTGAGCCATCGCTAAAAGGGTTCGGGCATTTGAATCCCTACATATAAATCTTGCTCCTGCAA
The DNA here is from genome assembly GCA_023529315.1 of Papaver bracteatum. Classification (NCBI taxonomy): domain Eukaryota; kingdom Viridiplantae; phylum Streptophyta; class Magnoliopsida; order Ranunculales; family Papaveraceae; genus Papaver; species Papaver bracteatum. Next base: position 1,831,668 of record JAJJWX010003683.1, read on the forward strand.
AAGCTGGATGTCCTTTGGATGCTCCATCTGTGTTAATTTTGATCCAGCTGAAGTTTGGAATTGCCCATCCTACGGATATTTTGGATAGCCTTCTCTCTCTTATTGGATGATTAAATTTTGGTGTATCTCCCGGAAACATTAGAGGTGTGGAGTAAATGGCTCGATAGTATTCTTGTTGCAGTTTTTGTGCCCTGGATAGGATTTCTTCCGGAGTTGTTTTCTTTTGTTGGTAAATTAGTTCATTCCTAGCTAACCATAAGGTCCATAAAAGAAAATAGCAAGAGGAAATTACCGTCGTCGAATCAGGTTGTTGAAGGATTTGGGAGATGGTTGTGTGTTGTGTTAATTCAAAAGCTTGGAGTGGATTGGAGTTTGAAGTATTTGTAGATTGATTAAATAAGGTGGTCCATGAATTAGAAGTTGTTGGACAGTGAATTATAATGTGACTTGCTAGCTCTGGATATGTGTTGCATCTGGGACATATGTTAGAGTTGGTCAAATGGATGTGGTGTAGGAGATAGAAGGTTGGTAATCCTTCGTTGATGGCTTTCCACAAGAAAAGCCGAAGTTTTGGTTTACATGGTAAGGTCCATATAAACTTGGTATGAGGTAATGGGATGTGTGTTGGTTGACCTTGGGTTAGACATTTGTATCCCGACGAAGTAGTGTAGCTTCCAGATTTTGAGTGTGGCCAAATAATTTTATCTTGGGGTCCATTTTGGGGTAGGTGAATGTTTATGATTTTTTGGATTATAGGGTTGGGAAGGGTATTTAATTTTTCTTGATCCCATGTGTGAGTTATTGGGTCAATGATATCTGATACCAATTAGAATGGGTAGCACTGTGTTGGGTCTAGTTTTGGTGAGTGTGGGATCCAATTGGCTTCTATTGGAGTTTATAATCCATTCCCAATCTGATGGAAGATTAGATTTTGCATGGTTGGGACAAGTGTTGTGTAGTTGCAGGAAATCCCACAACTACACCCTCATGAGATTCTATTAATTTGATTTGATGATCTAATTTATTTGATATGAAAATGAAGATTAAAGTACTAAAATTGTAAAAGAGACACGAAGACTTTTACATGGTTCGATCGTTGTGATCTACATCCATGGTTCTTCACTAGTGATTATATGTAATTACATGATTTTACAATTGAGACTCCATTAAAGAATATTTGGAGCTCTAGATTTTTTGGGAATAAGATCAATAAGTCTCTCTCTCTCTCTACAAAATTCTAACTTCAAATGTATCTCCAAAATATATTCTCCAAAAGAACTCTCTCTTTCTCTTATTCCTAAATGGCTATTTATATGATTTTACATAAAAGATGACAGTTGTGTTGTCCCGAAATTTCAGATCTAAAATATGTCATGCGATTCTTCGCATCCTTGCTCGCAAGATATCTTTTCTCTCCATAATTTCGCAAGCTATCATTTGTTGCATCGTTAATTATTTGCAAGCATAATAATGCTGCGAGATTCTGCTCCTACATTTTGCCTCTTTTTTCTTGAATATTGCTTGAAGAGCGATCTTCAGGAAAAAAATCAGTTGTTGTAGTTGTTGGAGTAGTCTTTGATCTTTGTTGATGAAGGAACGAGCGAAAGAATACTGGACTTGAAAAGTACGTACTTGCCTCTATTCTTTTGCGAAGTTCCAGAATGTTGCGAAGTAAAGAATATCAATCCTTGAAGTATAAGAAGTATGAAGTATCCTTGAAGAAGTATAAGAAGTACTCAATCCTTTAAATATATATGAAGTATCCATCCCTGACTGCGAATAAGATGTATTGCGAAATTATTATTCCACATTCTATGCCTCATGTTGTGCTGTAATGCAAATAAGAATTTATATTAGTATTTAACATTTATTTTATCAAAATTTCTTATTTTTTATTTATATGCTACTTCAAAATCTTTTTGTTTGTTTTGATTTCCTTTGTATGATTTATTTCATCTCATTTGATAAATATCTTTCATGGAAATGATCCTAATAGGTACCCCCTTACATGACGCACTGAGGTTCTTTGCCTCTTGCGAATGTTTCTTCGCGAGTGTACGCCATAAAGGTTTGCCCGCTACTACTCTCCATGTTGAATATCATATCATTTGAAACAAAGCAAATTTTTCAAGAGAAATATATAAATTGATTTGTGTGAGATTTTTCTCGGTTTCTTTTGTAATTGTGAAATCTTGAAATCTTTGTAATTGTGCGATTGAATCATTTTTTGTAAATCAAATAAAAAATATTTTATTTTCTGTAAAAGTAAAATGTTCGAGGAAAGTGGTACTTGATGAGTGCCAAATATTGCATATTCATACACCTTTTCATTGGCACTTAACTCATCTTTCGCGCTTCAAAGTCATATATTATCCCAAATTCTGCATTTTTACCATTTTCAAGAATAAATATTTGTATTAATTAATTTTGTGTTTTTAAGTACTAAATAAAGCTTGGAAGAATTGAGAAGACAAAAGAGAAGAAAGTTGGAAGCGTTGCAACCCGCTCGCGCATCAGTGGCAACCTGTTTACAAATTCATGGGATTAAACAACCCATGATCCAAAACCCAAGACCCAAATCCATTTCCACCTCACCCCCATTGGATTCTTTCCAAAACATCCACCTCACCCCCATTGGATTCTTTCCAAACATCCACCTCACCCCCATTGTATTCCATTTCATCCATCAATTAAAGAAAACATCCCCATTCTCTCACTTAATCACTCCCAATTTGTTTCCCACAACCAAATATATTCCATTCAATCCATCAATTAAGAAAACATGTTTTGTTGAGTGGATGCTTTCCAAATTTCGAATCCAAGTGCTTGAGGGAATTTTGTGTATAAATAGAGAGGGTTGTTGTGTTGAAAAACCATCCAAGAATAGCTTGTTCATGTTAGTTTATCAAATTTCAATTTTGTTGTAATGTTCTTCATGTTCTAATTTCATTTACTAGGGTTTAGATGAAGCCCTAATCTCATTGGTATGTATTCATATCTTGTATCTTGTTCTTGAAAGTTTAGAATTGTTTAAAGATATAATTTAATCCAAGTTTTTCAACATCTTGCTCTCACAATGTATGCCATGTATCCATTGTAGTTAAAATATCTCTATGTTGATTATGCTACAACTCATTCTTAACCAAATATTGATATTTAGATTAGTTGTGCTTAATTAGACAATTAATGCTTTGGAGAAATACTTTAGTTGTGATTAAATTATCCATTGGAGAAACACCTTAGTTATACGGTAGACTTGAATCTACTATAAGGACAAGAATAATATTACAAGTTGAATGCATATCATAGGTTATTGGTGGATTTGAATACCCTAGTATCCATATTATCATTGTTTACATATCTTGTTATTTGCATCTTTTACTTTTATTATTTCAGTCACTTGAAAATCATATCGTCGTATCGACAAAATCAAACCCCTTTTGGTTACTCTCTGAATCAGGATTTAGAATCAACTTCTACACTCTCCAAGTCTCTGTGGTTCGACCTGTGCTTGCCCTGTGTTGCTTGTCGACACTGTGCACTTGCAATTTATACATAGAAGTAGGTATCTTTCCGAGCCTACCAAGTTTTTGGCGCCGTTGCCGGGGACTCGGTAGTGGTGTAGTTCATTTCTCATCTCCTGTCACTATTCATTTTTCATTTCCTGGAACTGTTCACAGTCAATTTTACACTTATTTTTGTTATTTTTTTTTATTTTTGCTTTTGCTTTAAAACTTTGAAACCCTAACTACCTCTTTTGAGCTCAACAGGTGCCGGAGTAGCTGTTGTAAAGGCGAAGGAAAGGAAGCAAAAGAAGTTTTTATTTTAAATAAAAAAAAAAAAAAAAAAGAGTTTATTTTATTGTATTAGGATTCCTCTATTCTTGTAATTTTCTTTTTCTTTTGCACTTTATTTTGGACTTTGGACTTGGACATTCTATTTTTATTTTTATTTTTAAACCCTACGGAAGGGTATTATTAAATATCAACTATTTGCAGAGAAGGACGGTGATTACAATATCACCTCGGCCCCTCGGGTTCGTTCATGACATAGGAGTCATGGCCCGAGTCGACAATAACGGTTCATCCCCCGTCTGGAACGGGAGGTAAGTTTGTCGAAACACTCGCGAATCCCTTGTTAGCGAGTTACTGTATTCCTTCGTTTGCATATATGTTGAGGAATTGAATACGGCTGCTTTATTTTCCTAGTAAAGGGCAAGGACTGGCCATACAAGATAAGGGTTCGGATTTCATCACCGTTCTCTTCTTGCCCGCCTTAGGAAAACGATACATACGCGAACCTAATCTTTAAAATTTTGAATAGAACAAGACCTATAAGGTAACGAGCTTAGTAGGAAAGTCATTTGAAAAATATTGGTTACTCTTTAAGCATACTTCGAAGTTCATGACGGTTTCTGTAAATTGAATGCGTGACTGCGCCGCCTTGTAATACGGTGAGGCCTTGGGTATCAAAGCTCTAGCATCTTCCCTCGCCTCTATTCAATTTACTTAAACTCGGATTGATTCCATAGGGGTTTGCTCATATTGTAACGAATTCCCTTTCGAAGGATTAGAAGCTGGTCTAGAAAACAATCTAAGTGGAGCCATCATGCTTTTTGTTTGCTAGAAATCAGTAGGTTTACTGTGGTGGAGTCATCCTTGTTTGTGATTGCATAGAACTTGCCTTCTAGGTGAATGGTTAACATGCTTGATGTGCTATCTAGGATATGATTGTGTCTTTTAGAGACCATACACGCCGACTAGTTAGAATCAGTCAAGAAGAGTTAATTGAAATACATAGTTCTGAGGCAGACAGTCCAAACCCATCCGAAACAATGGGAGAACCAGTAAACCTAGTCCGTAGTCTAAAGGACTACATGTACCCAAACAGGACAACCCAGTCCTCGTGCATTGTCTTACCAGCTATTGATGGATAATTTAAGCTAAAGGCAAGTATCCTCAATATGTTGCCTAAATTTAAAGGGGTTGAAGCTGAAAATCCCTACCACCATGTGAGAAAGTTCGAGGAAATTTGTGGGACTCTTCGGATCAACCAAATGACGGATGAGCACCTCAAAATGAAACTTTTTCCTTTTTATTTGATAGACAAATCCAAGACTTGGCTGTGTGCTAAACAGCCACAGTCATTTTATACATGGGATGCTCTTACGAAAGAGTTCTTCAAAAAGTTCTTCCCAAACCATAAGACTACGACAATTTGTCAAAGTCTGAATAGTTTTATGCAATTAGAGGAGGAAACTTTGGCAAAATATTTGGAGAGATTCAATGAATTATTGCTCCAATGTCCTCACCATGGTTTTGAAAAATGTAGACTTGTGCAAATTTTGTATGAAGGCTTAGATGTCAAGAACCGAACTACAGTTGAGACCATGTGCAATGGTCAATTTATTGAAAAAACTGCTGATGAGTCTTGGGATTTCTTAATCGAAGTCGCTGAAAAGACTCAGCAGTGGGAATCCCCCCGTGAACCAAATAGGATTACCCTTGCATCCAATGTTCATAGAATTGACTCTGACTTCGAAGGAAGTGCAAAGATGGCATCCTTGGCCAGGAGAATAGAAAAGCTAGAACTAGAAAAGAATGGAAAAACTAATATCCCTACTCTCCGTAGTAAAATTGAAATGGCCACTTGTGCCGCATGCCATAGTTCAGAACATCTAGTGGACACTTGTCCAGACCTCCATGCATTTCAAGAGTCTAAAACCGAGCAAGCCAATGTTTTGTACCAAAGGCAAGAGAACAACCCATATTCTCAAACCTACAACCCAGGGTGGAGAAATCACCCTAACCTTTCATGGTCTAAAGGGCCCGTCCAAGGGGGAACATCAAATAATAACCAAGGATACCCTTATCCTAGAAACCCCCAAGTGCAACCACATGTGCAGTACCCTGTAGATAAAAAGCCTAGCTTCGAAGAAAGTTTCGGTTTGTTGACCCAAAATTTTGTACAACTCCAAAAGACCACAGACCAACGTTTTACAAGTCTAGAACTTAAAATGGGTCAAATTTGTGAAGCATTGAATGAAAGAGACAAAGGAAAACTCCCTAGTCAGCCCCAAAAAAATCCAAAAAATGTATATCAGGCAGAAAATTCAACTCGAAATGAGGCCACACATAATCAAGTAAATGCTGTCACCACTCTTCGTAGTGGTAAAGTTGTTGAAAACAATGTAGGTGTACCACAGTCGAGTGAGTCTACATCAGACTCACCAGTGCATAAAATCCCACAAAAAACACCTATTGTTGAAGACAAATCTGAGCAACATAAGAATTCCCATAATTCTAATGTCTCTGCACCATCTCATGTACCTGTTGCTCCATTCCCACAAAAGCAAAAAAGAGAGTATACAAGTACAACGAGATTTTGGAAATGTTAAAACGAGTTAACATCAACATCCCATTTCTTGATGCAATCAAGCAAGTCCCGCTATGCTAAATTCCTTAAGGATCTGTGCACACAAAAGCGAAAGCTTCATGTGCATAAGCATGCTTTTCTCCTTTGAGCAAGTGAGTGCAATCATTCAAAGCAACACACCTCCTAAGTTTAAAGACCCAGGTAGTCCAACTATCACATGCAAAATAGGTGACCAAACGGTTAAGAAGGCGTTGCTAGACTTAGGGGCAAGTGTGAATTTACTACCATATTCAGTATATGTGCAGTTAGGTCTTGGAGAGTTGAAGGCAACACCTATAACTCTGCAATTGGCGGACAGATCCGTCAAAGTGCCACGTGGTGTGGTAGAAGATGTTTTGATTAAGGTTGATAAGTTTTATTTTCCTGTGGACTTCATCGTCTTAGATACTCAACCTGTGCAAAACCCTGACAGTCACATTCCTGTCATTTTGGGACGTCCCTTCTTAGAAACGTCCAATGCAATCATTTACTGCCGTAATGGAGTGTTGAAGTTGTCATTTGGTAATATGACTGTGGAGTTGAATGTTTTCAATACTAGCCAACAACATTTAGATCTTGATGATGATAATGATGTGCATGAAATCAACATGATTGAAAGTTTGATTCAGGATTCGTTGTCTAGTAGCATGTCTGTTTACCCTTTGGATGCTTGTTTGAATAATTTTGACTTGGATTTGTTTGATGATGAATACATAAGTGAAGTGAATACTTTGCTTGAATCCACACCACTTATGGACACGACTAAGTGGAAATATAGAGTGGAACCACTTCCACTCTTGGAATCCAAGTCTGTTCCCTCTCTTGTTGAGCCACCAAAGCTCGAACTGAAACCATTGCCTGATACTCTTAAATATGCATTTTTGGGACCTTCTAATACTTTGCCTGTAATCATTTCATCTTCCTTAGATAGAGAACAGTAAATTAAACTTTTAGAAGTACTTAAGGAGAATAAAGAAGCCTTAGGATGGACCATCTCGGACCTTAAAGGAATAAGTCCCACTGATTGCATGCATCATATAAACCTTGAGGACAATGCTAAACCATCTAGGGAGATGCAAAGGCGACTCAATCCCAACATGAAAGAGGCTGTTAAGAGTGAAATTATAAAACTTCTTGATGCTGGTATCATATACCCAATCTCAGATAGCAAATGGGTTATCCCCATTCAGGTTGTACCGAAAAAGTCAGGAGTTACTGTAGTTCAAAACGATAAAGATGAGTTAATCACTACTCGAGTAACCACAGGGTGGTGAGTTTGCATTGATTATAGGAAGTTGAATGCATTTACAAAGAAAGATCACTTCCCTCTTCCATTCATAGATCAAATGCTTGAACGATTGTCTGGGCGTAGATTCTATTGTTTCTTGGATGGTTTTTCTGGTTACAACCAGATTCATATTTCACCCAAAGATCAGGAAAAGACTACATTTACATGTCCATTTGGAACATTTGCTTATCGTCGTATGCCCTTTGGGTTGTGCAACGCACTTTGACTACATTTCACGTTGTATGATGAGCATTTTTTCCGATATGATAGATAACTTCCTTGAGATCTTTATGGATGATTTCTCTGTGTTTGGATCATCTTTTGATGAATGTTTGAACCATCTCACTCGCGTCTTTGATTAGATGTAAGGAAAAATATTTGGTGTTGAATTGGGAGAAATGTCATTTTATGGTGAACTCAGGCATAGTTCTAGGACACATCATCTCTGGAAAAGGCATTGAAGTAGACAAAGCCAAAGTCGACCTCATTCAAAACTTGCCGCAACCTCGCTCTGTGAGGGAGGTTAGATCATTTTTAGGCCATGCTGGTTTTTACCGTAGATTCATTAAAGATTTCAGTAAGATCTCAAGACCACTGTGTAATCTACTCAGTAAAGATGTTGCATTTGTGTTTGATGATACTTGTGTGCATGCTTGGGAGGAGCTCAAAACTCTTCTAACTTCGGCCCCTATAGTCCGACCTCCAGATTGGAAATTTCCATTTGAAATCATGTGTGATGCATCTGATTTTGCTGTTGGATCTGTCTTAGTTCAGCGAGTCGACAAACACCCCTATGTGATCTACTATGCTAGTAATACACTGAATGAGGCTCAAATGAACTATTCAACAACCGAAAAAGATCTGCTAGCTGTTGTGTTCGCATTAGATAAGTTTAGATCTTATTTGATAGGATCTAAAATCATCATTTATACTGACCATGCCGCATTAAGATATCTTTTATCTAAAAAAGATGCCAAGGCTCGTCTAATTCGATGGATACTCTTGTTACAAGAGTTCCACCTCGAAATTCGAGATAAAAAAGGGTCAGAGAATGTTGTTGCTGATCACTTATCTAGATTGAATGTCGAGTCTGCTGATGAATCAGAGATTATTAGAGAATCTTTCCCAGATGAAAAACTGATGCTAGTTTCTGAAATGCCATGGTTTGCCGACATCGTGAAATACCTTGCTACAGGTAGGATGCCACTTCATTGGTCTAAACAAGACCGGTCTAAGTTCTTGGCCGAAGTGAAACATTTCCTATGGGATGACCCATATCTGTTCAAATACTGCCCTGACCAAATCATTAGGAAATGTGTCCCCAACTCTGAACAAAGGGATGTCATCTCTTTTTGTCATGATCAAGCATGTGGAGGCCACTTTAGTGCAAAGAAAACTGCTGCAAAGATCTTGCAGAGTGGTTTTTACTGGCCAACATTGTTTAAGGATAGCCATGAATTATGTATTTCTTGTGACTGGTGCCAGAAATTGGGAAGTATATCAAAACGAAACATGATGCCCCTACAACCCATTTTGATTGTTGAGCTATTTAATGTATGGGGTATTGACTTCATGGGCCCATTTCCTAACTCTGAAGGAAAGTTGTACATTCTTGTTGCTGTTGACTATGTTTCTAAGTGGGTAGAAGCAATTGCAACCAAAACTAATGACCACAAGGTGGTAATTTCGTTCTTAAAGGAAAACATATTTTCTCGATTTGGAACCCCTAGAGCTATAATCAGTGACGGTGGTTCACATTTCTGTAATAGGCCTTTTGAGTCATTAGTTCGCAAGTATGGAATAACTCATAAAGTCGCAACTCCATATCATCCACAGACCAGTGGCCAGGTAGAGGTTTCAAATAGGGAGATTAAGCACATTCTAGAAAAGACGGTTAACCCGTCTAGAAAAGATTGGTCTTTAAGATTGAATGATGCATTATGGGCTTATAGAACAACATATAAAACCCCTATTTGCATGTCCCCTTACCGACTTGTGTATGGGAAGCCTTGCTATTTACCTATTGATCTTGAACATCGTGCATATTGGGCTATTAAAAAGCTTAACTTCTCTCTTGATAAGGCAGGTACACAACGGAAACTCCAACTCAATGAGTTGGAAGAGCTGAGAAATGATGCTTATGACAGTGCAAAGTTGTACAAATATATAATGAAGGTGTTCCATGACAAGCACATTTTGCGCAAGTCATTCACTCCAGGCCAGAAAGTTTTATTGTACAACTCACGTTTGCACCTTTTTCCAGGTAAATTACGTTCTAAATGGACAGGCCCATTCTTGGTGCGAACAATTTTCCCCCATGGGGCTGTAGAACTAGAAGATGTCACAACCAAGAATGTCTTCAAGGTCAATGGGTAGAGACTGAAGCCATTCCTTGAACCAATTCCACCTGAAATTGAAACAACTGATCTTGATGATCCGATCTATGTGGACTGAAAAGTTCACCCCCTGTACATACCACAAGATATCTTCCCTGCTGTTTGCTTTGGACATACCCTAATGTCTCTGGTTTGGCATCTGGTAATCTATTTCCTTTGAATATGTTTTATTCTCATGTTTTGTTGTTGTTTCTGTTATCTTTTGAAACATTGAGGACAATGTTAGATTTAGGTTTGGGGGAGTATTTGCATAATGACTGTTTGTGGAGCGGGTCTTTTGTAGGATCATTTGTAGTCTTTTGCATTTTTTTTATGACCAGCTGTGGAGCGGGTCTTTTGTAGGATCTTTTGTAGTCTTTTGCATTTTTTGTAGTGTGTTTTCTAGACCAGGTGTGTAGCGGGTCTTGCAGCTCTTTTTTTCTATGACCAGCTGTGTAGCGGGTCTTGCAGTCTTTTGTTTCTATGACCAGCTGTGTAGCGGGTCTTCTGTTGTCTTCTAAGACCAGCTGTGTAGCGGGTCTCCAAAAAAAAATGTAAAAAAATAATAAAAAAAAATATGGGATCTTGTGTTTGGTATCTGATGACCAGCTGTGTAGCGAGTCACTAAAAAAATGATGACCAGCTGTATAGCGGGTCTTAAAAAAAAAAAAAAAAAAAAAAAAATTGGTTACAAATTTTCATGGTTCTACGAAATTCGAAGTTCATCATCTACGAGTTGAAGACCGAAGACGAAGACATTTCTATGGATGCTCTGAAATTGGAGAAGGTTTTGTGGGTACATCTTTGGTAGGCCCTCACGAGACTACAACTCGTCCACTAGGGACACCTAGGGGTTTAAAGGCTTAGTGCATACGCTAAATGCATTCGAGAGACCAGTGACAGTGGTATAGTTAGGATTTTGGATTTCTGTTTCACTTGAGGACAAGTAAAATTCAGGTTTGGGGGTATTTGATGAGTGCCAAATATTGCATATTCATACACCTTTTCATTGGCACTTAACTCATCTTTCGCGCTTCAAAGTCATATATTATCCCAAATTCTGCATTTTTACCATTTTCAAGAATAAATATTTGTATTAATTAATTTTGTGTTTTTAAGTACTAAATAAAGCTTGGAAGAATTGAGAAGACAAAAGAGAAGAAAGTTGGAAGCGTTTGCAACCCGCTCGCGCATCAGTGGCAACCTGTTTACAAATTCATGGGATTAAACAACCCATGATCCAAAACCCAAGACCCAAATCCATTTCCACCTCACCCCCATTGGATTCTTTCCAAAACATCCACCTCACCCCCATTGGATTCTTTCCAAACATCCACCTCACCCCCATTGTATTCCATTTCATCCATCAATTAAAGAAAACATCCCCATTCTCTCACTCAATCACTCCCAATTTGTTTCCCACAACCAAATATATTCCATTCAATCCATCAATTAAGAAAACATGTTTTGTTGAGTGGATGCTTTCCAAATTTCGAATCCAAGTGCTTGAGGGAATTTTGTGTATAAATAGAGAGGGTTGTTGTGTTGAAAAACCATCCAAGAATAGCTTGTTCATGTTAGTTTATCAAATTTCAATTTTGTTGTAATGTTCTTCATGTTCTAATTTCATTTACTAGGGTTTAGATGAAGCCATAATCTCATTGGTATGTATTCATATCTTGTATCTTGTTCTTGAAAGTTTAGAATTGTTTAAAGATATAATTTAATCCAAGTTTTTCAACATCTTGCTCTCACAATGTATGCCATGTATCCATTGTAGTTAGAATATCTCTATGTTGATTATGCTACAACTCATTCTTAACCAAATATTGATCTTTAGATTAGTTGTGCTTAATTAGACAATTAATGCTTTGGAGAAATACTTTAGTTGTGATTAGATTATCCATTGGAGAAACAGCTTAGTTATACGGTAGACTTGAATCTACTATAAGGACAAGAATAATATTACAAGTTGAATGCATATCATAGGTTATTGGTGGATTTGAATACCCTAGTATCCATATTATCATTGTTTACATATCTTGTTATTTGCATCTTTTACTTTTATTATTTCAGTCACTTGAAAATCATATCGTCGTATCGACAAAATCAAACCCCTTTTGGTTACTCTCTGAATCAGGATTTAGAATCAACTTCTACACTCTCCAAGTCTCTGTGGTTCGACATGTGCTTGCCCTGTGTTGCTTGTCGATACTGTGCACTTGCAGTTTATGACTAGAAGTAGGTATCTTTCCGAGCCTACCAGTACTTAGCTTTCATGTGAGTCGCAAAAACAAGTGTGAGAAGTGAGACTTGAACCCTTGACATGCTTCTTGGATTTTCTCGTGACATACCAACTGTGCTAAGCAGCTCTTGCGAAATAATCAAAGTTCTTGCGAAGTAATCATATTCTAATTCCGCGAGATGAATATCTGCGAAGTAAAAAATTATTTGCTCGCAGGGGAATCGATCTCATGTCCTTTAGTTCGCATACTTCCTTCTTTTCCATCTGTGCTATTTGTTGCTTGCGAAATATCTCTGCGAAGTAATCATAAACTCTTCTCTGCGAAATATCGTAAATATACTTGCGAAAAAATATGTATGTGCTGTGACTTGATCCCGCGACCATGGAATTCCTTAAATTCGCAGACGACCAACTGTGCTGCCTCTTGTTTGCGAAATAATGAAACAATATTGTGAACTTATTCATTTTTTTCGCTCTTTGTAAAAAAGAAGAAAATTATGCTCGCAAGCATAATCGAACCTGCGACCTCTCTGTTACTCATTCAGCCTTAAACCATCTTTGTGAATTTCTGTTAATGACAGAAATTGCAGCGTCTGCGTCTTATCTCTTCTTCGTCCTTCCTTTGTTTCTTCACAAATTGCCTCTTGCTCTTTCTCTTGAATATGAAAAACTTCCAAGAAACTTTTGATTTCTTCCTCTCATTTGTAGATCTGGCGAGATCCAACTCTAGCAATAGTTAATTTCCCTTAATCTCTTTTCATTTCTTTGAATTGTTGATGATGTTTATTCCTTGAAAGTGTAATTTCTTCTATAAAATATCCATTTTTGAACCCAAACTTTTTAGATCTAAATAAAAAGTGTGGATAATAACTAATCTTCATGAAAATTTCTTGAACCAACAAGTTACAGGAAGGATAAATCCATTACTCCCTCCTCCCTGTTTCTAGCGCCAATTATGTAGTTGCAGGAAATCCCACAACTACACCCTCATGAGATTCTATTAATTTGATTTGATGATCTAATTTATTTGATATGAAAATGAAGATAAAAGTACTAAAATTGTAAAAGAGACACGAAGATTTTTACATGGTTCGATCATTGTGATCTACATCCATGGTTCTTCACTAGTGATTATATGTAATTACATGATTTTACAATTGAGACTTCATTAAAGAATATTTGGAGCTCTAGATTTTTGGGGAATAAGATTAATAAGTCTGTCTCTCTCTCTCTACAAAATTCTAACTTCAAATGTCTCTCCAAAATACATTCTCCAAAAGAACTCTCTCTTTCTCTTATGCCTAAATGGCTATTTATATGATTTTACATAAAAGATGACAGTTGTGTTGTCCCGCAATTTAGGATATAAAATATGTCATGTGAGTCTTCGTAGCCTTGCTCTCAAGATGTCTTTTCTCTCCACAATTTCGCAAGCTATCATTTGTTGCGTCGTTAATTATTTTTAAGCATAATAATGCTGCGAGATTCTGCTCCTACATGATGCTAGTTGTCTCCATTGAGGACTGGCATAGGAAGGTATATGATCAACGCCTTATAGTATTGGTTGTTGGTTAAGATATTTTGCACTGAAAATACTTCCACGGATAGAGTTAGGTTGTTCATGAAGATTCCATATTCTTTTCATGAGTAAAGCTTTGTTATGATCGCTGATCTTCCTTATTCCCAGTCCTCTTTCAGATATTGTTTTTGTCACTCTGTCGTATCCTATAGGGTGTAGTTTTTTGGTAGTTGATTTGTGTCCCCAGAAAAAATCTCTTGTGATACGATCTATTTGTTTGTGAATATTATTAGGTAGGTTTTGTGTTTGCATGGTGTGATTTGTTGTGGGTATTAATGATGTTTTGATTAGCGTTAGTCTTCCGGACAAAGTTAGGAATTTTGTCATCCATCCTTTGGCTTTTCGGGCTAATCTTTGTAAGAGTGGTGCAAAGGTTTGATTGGAGGCCCTTCCATGATTGAATTGGATTCCTAAATATATCGGAGGTTTTGATGTGGTTGACATGTTGAAGAAATGTTGAAGATGATTTATCTTAATCGGGTCTAGTTTTGGGTGATGGATGATAACTGATTTGCTGGTGTTTATTAATTGACCGGCAGAAGTGCTATATGAGTGGAGGAGGTTTTTTAGGTGTTGATTACTCTGATTTGAAGCTTTGTAAGTAATCAGTAAATCGTTCTCATATAATAAATGGAGAATTGGTGGTTCTTTATTTGATATGTTTATGCCTTGAACTAAGTTTTGGTTTTGAAGGTTTCCTAGGTTTGTAGATAAGATTTCAGCACATATGATGAAAATATAGGAGGAAAGTGGGTCTCCTTGTCTTATACCTCTATTTGGGCTTATGTATCCATTTATTTTTATTGAGTATGTTATTGTTGTGACACATAGCATAATGTAGTTTATAAATGCTTGTGGAAATCCCAGTTTTGTGAATGATCTTTTAATGAACTCCCAATCTAAGCTATCATAGGCTTTCTGGATGTCTAGTTTGAGAGCTATTTTTGGATCTTTAGTTAGGTTTGATGTTTTGATATGATGGAATAGTTCTACGGCTATTTCTATATTGTCATGTATAGATCTTTGAGGTACGAAAGCACTTTGAAAAGGTCTTATTATAAAGGGTAAAATGGGTTTAAGCTGGTTGACTAAGATTTTGGATATGATTTTATATGTGATGTTACAGAGTCCTATGGGTATGAATTGTGAAGGTTTTGAAGGATGATCGATTTTAGGTATTAGTGTGATGTTTGTGTGATTCATGAGAGAATGCATATTTAAATCATTAAAAAAACTTCTGCCATTGCTATCAGTTGGGTGTGAGTTTTTTCCCAGAAAACTTTGAAGAACTTACTTGTATATCCGTCTGGGCCTGGGGAACTTTCATAGTTTATGGAGAATAGGTCTTGCTTGATTTCTTCTATAGTTACTTCCTTTATAAGTAGTTTTGATTGTCTGGGAGTTAATCTTGGTCTGATATTTGTGAAGAGATCTTCATTTATTACTGTAGGCTAAGCTGTATATTTTTGAGAGAAGTGATCTAGGATGAGCTACACAACATCTTATTTTTTGTCAATCCAATTGTTTTGTGTATCTTGTAATTGTTGTATGTTGTTATAAGCTCTATGTATTGTAGCTTTCGTGTGAAAAAAGGTAGTGTTGTGATCTTCTGATTGTAGCCATTGAATTCTAGATCTTTGTTGCCAGTAAGTTGCATGACATTGTAGTAGTTCTTCATGTGCTATTCTTAGCTGTTTTTCTTGATGTATCCAATATTCTAGGTTGGGTCCCTGTTAGGTTGCACATTGATGCTGAGCGTGTTTTATTTTGGTTGTTGATTTTTTTTATCATAGTTGGTAAGTGACCAAACGTTACTTTGTTCCATTCCATGAGAGTTTTTCCTATTGTAATGAGTTTGAGTTGGACGTCGAGGGTCGGTTCGTTATCTTGTTGTTGTTCCCAAGCCGATTCAACCACTTGTTTTAGTTGGGGATAAGAGAGCCATAAGTGCTCGAATTTGTAATTTTTTTCTCCTTGTCAGTCTATTGCTTTCTCTTGTAGTAATATTGGTGCGTGATCAGAAACGATTCTTGGGAGATGAGTAACTGTTGCATGTGGATTTTCCGTCCTCCAGTGTTGGTTCGCTAGAGCTCAATCTAATCTTTCTAGAATGTTGTCTTCCCCCATTTGTCTGTTTGTCCATGTGTAGGGGTCTCCTCGGAATCCTAGATCCATAAGTCCCATCTGATCCATTAGATTTAGTAGTGGTTGAGATTGAGCATATGTTACCTGTCGTCCTCCTTTTTTTTTCCGATTGATCTAAGACGTCATTGAAGTATCTTATTAATAGCCAAGGTATGGAAGAGTTGAAATTACTAAATATTGTCGGAAATTCTAGCCATAGATTTTTCCTGGGCTTCGGATGCGGTGGGCCATATATACCCTACAAAACCAAGGTTGCTCCGGGGGTGGGGGCGTCACTTTTGCATGAATGTAGTTCTGCTAGTGAAGTAGAATTCGGATATTTAGTTTGTCTTCCCACATTAAGCAAAGACCGCCTCGATTTCCAATTTTTGGCACGATGAAATAGTTATTGAATTGAAGAGTTGAAGATAATCTTTTCATGTGCTGCTCTGAAGCTAGAGTTTCATAAAGGAATACTATATTAGGTTTGTATTGAGAAACCAATCCTCTTAAATGTTGAATAGCAGGAGGAAGGTTTATACCGCGACAATTTAGAGCTAGGATGGTCATGGTGAGGCTTGTGAATGTATTTAATCGGGAATTGTGAGATTTTGTGGAAGAAATTAAGTGGGATTTGTTGTGTTCGGGATTTTGTGGTATATTAATAGGGATTTGTTGAAATATGGTGGGAGGAGAAAGAGGTGGGAGATAAAGAAATTACAAATGGGCTTAAAGAAGGAGGCCTGCACAAGAGAGGAGGTAAATAACCCAGCTGGATCTAGTGTAAAAGAAGAATTAAGAGGAATTGCTATAAAAAGTTATATAATTGGATTAAATATAAAGACACACAAAAATCAAAAGATTAACAATCAGGAGACAAGGTAAAAGAGTTCATTAAAAGGAGCAGGAAGTGAGGGAAGAAAGAAGTTGAAAGGAATTCTAAAGTCACTGAGTTGCTAAAGTAAAGTTCATTAGAACAAGCAAGAAGTTCTGAAAAGGATGCAGTTAAGGAGGCAGTTAAGGAGTCAAAACTAAACAGACTTGAAAAGGATGCTAGGATAGTGTGTGTGTTAATTCGCATATAGAACTTAACATCATAACTAAAAAAGCTAAAGAAGTTCACAGTTCAAGCAAATAGCAGGAGGAAACACCCGAACAGATTAAAAAGGTACATAAAGGTATAAAACACGAGGATTGATCTAAACAGAATAGCTTCGGATACTAGACCCAAATACATACAATTACACAATCCAAAATGTAAACCTTAGAAGGAATCTATTATAGAGCAGTTATGGATGAATAGGTGTATGCGTGTCGTAACCACAACAAATTAATTAATATTTTACTACCTAATTAACAAGTAATATAGGGTAGTCAAGATCGATCCCACGAGGAGCACGAGATTCTAGTTGTCTTATAATGTCACAAAGGGGGGTATGTTTTAGATAAGTAAAAGAAAATAAAATAAATAAACAAAACAATTAAAAAGATAAGAGAAATCAATAAGAGAGATTAGATCAAGGAATCCTTCTTCGCTGCAAAACAATGATTAAAGTTTTGTTCTTTTCCACTTCTTATTAGTCACAAATTATCACCAACCGTAGATATAGCAGCTAGATCAGTGCTAACCCCAAAATCCCTTATATCACCGGATACGGAAGTTCTCGACTACCGGATTCTATTCACCAAACTACCTAGTAGTAGATCACTCAAGATGTAATTTAGTTAAACGCATTAAGATTTATGGATTTATTAGGTTGATATTAGTAGTTAGACTCTTAGATCAAGGTCCACTTGCTAACGTTGTTTTTACACACAATTGCTCCACGGAATCCCTCCGCAAGGTCTTGTGTTTTCTACTTATGTAAATAGTTAAGAAACGATTACTTATCCCTTAACTTTCATTAGCTTTAGATTGGATTAACAAATCAATTTAGCGTGCACTCTAAACAACCTCAATCAATCATAAACATTAATATTAGTAAAAACAAGCGATAATCATATGAAAAACTTCAAAATAGAATTGAAACAAAACTCAAACCATATGTTAAGAACTAGGAATTCATCCTCAATCAAATTAGTTACTCATATTAAAGAGTTCACACAAAGAATAAAGAAAAGAAAAGTGTGTGTAGAAGTGTGCAAAGATGTGCACAAAAGTGTGTGTAAGTGTATCAATGTGTATGGAAGTGTGGAAGTGTGTATAGAAAAGTAGAGAACTTATCTATTTATAGGCTTCAATGTTCTCCATATCTTCCAAGGAATAGAATCCCTTTCCTTTTGTATCTCAATTTCCAAATCCAAGCCTTTCTCAAATCTTCCATCTCCTCTTTCCAAATACAAGCCAAATTCTTCATTCAATTCCAAGTCCAACTCTTCACATCCCATGAGAGAAATCCACACAAAATTCTGCAACTTTTGCTCGCCGGAAAACTGGGTTTTTGGCCGGGAATAGGCCGGAATCTGTCAATGTCGGCCACCTGAAAATTCTTCTCCGGTCAAGGTATATTCCATTGGTCAACCGTTAGGACTAACAGTCAAAGAGTTCAACCGTCAGTCAAATTGTTAGTCAAAGGTCAAAGGGAGTGGAAATCAGACACCCAGTAAGCTCACTCAGCTGTCTAACTCTGTCTTACTGGCTGAGTTGGATCGGTCGGATCGATCATCGGACTCGTCTGGATCGGTCCCGTTGGCTACCGAGTTAACTCGCCGGAATAGAAATCCGGCCAGAGTTCCATCTGTTTCTGGGTGTTCTCTCAGGCCAATTTTAGCTCCATTTCCTACACAATCCTAGCATTCATCTAGTTATTCAAGCACATCACCAGAAAAATTTCTGCATCTCAGATCACTTACCAGTTGCAGTCAATTGCAACATAATTTCTAGCCTCCACCTGAATTACAAACCCATTCTTTCCCTTGATAATCTTCGTGGTAAAAGCATCTTCATCATCCCCTCTTCCATCTATTTTTGAACAATAACCAGAACCCATCTCAATTTCATCCATTAGCCGTCTCCGTAACACAGGATATCCAGTTTCTTCACAAACCCAAATCAATTTTATACTTTGATTCATCCATAACCCTTTAATTCTTCCTTCCACTTCTCGCGGCTGAATTAATCTCTACTGTATCTTCTTAAATCCATACAGCATCACTGCATCATCAATTGCTCACTCTTCTTCTTCCATCTGCACCCATTTCTCTGAGATCGATATCGAACCCATCTTCAAACCTTAATTTCAACTCAAACCCCTAACCCAATTTCTTCTCTCTGAGCCCCTAAGTCACACAGCAACACCACGCAGAATTCACTTCAAGAACCCTAATCTCCTGATTCAACCATAAACCCATCAAAATCTTCACAACAAACCCTAACTATTAACCCATCTCTAATTCACAGATTCAAGATCTCTTCCGATTATCGATCTTCCCTGTCACGATTCTCAATTTCCCTTCTGTGTTCTGCTTATTCTCTCAATTTCTCGTTAAGTGTGGCTACTGCTTTTCTTTCTTTCAACTATGAATGATTGATGAGATACCAGTATTTTTCGAACATAGGGTAGGTTAAATGAGGGTATCTATTTCTGCCCCACTATTTATGCATCAACCCAGGATATTTACACCTGCTCAGAATGATAAGGGACACCCCGATGGAAGCCCCTTAACCACAGCTTGTCTATCTTTAATACTCCTCTGAGAGAGTTTCCCTTTATCTTGATCAGAAATTGCTGTGGATGCTGAAGGGTTTGATTCCCAATCACTCCAATCTTGATCAGGTTCTTCAAGAACGAAATTGTGAAGCATTTCTTCATGGTAGTCTTCATTAAAACCAGGCTCTACAAAAGGTCCCAAGTCTTGAAGTGGCGGCTGAGGAAGTAGTTCAGGAGGAGCTTGGAGCATCAAATTTTGGAAATTGAGAAAGTATATATATATGCAGTCCTTGCGTTCATGCCCTAATCTGCGACAATGACTGCAAAAATGCCTGGGAAGCTCTTGATATATAAAATCAATCCAGTTGGTATCTCCTCGATCATTAGGTGCAATTGTACCAAACTGAAGTGGCTGAGTAATGTCTATTCTAAGCCTAATTTTCATGGTGATGTAACCATTGAAGTAGTGAATAGGGTTATCAAAGGCTACTAAAGTTCCAAAATTTTGAGTGTTTTGAATGACATTGGGGATTCTAGTTTGTTCAGGGAAAAGTTTGTGTAGGGAAATCTCAAAAGATTCAGAAGTGATTTCAAAGTTGTCAGGGAGAACTGTGAAGTTACAAGGCTGAATTAGGAAAGTATCGCCATAAACTACCCTAGTTCATTGCCTAAGGACAGAAAACATATCATCACTAGATTCAAACTTAAGAAGATAGAAGCCTCTACCAAGCTTTCTAACAGAAATTTCACTAGCTAACTTCCATCTAAATCTAAGAGCATTTCTTAAAAAGTAATAATTTTTGTTCATTTTTGTTAAGAAGCAACCAACCAATTGATGCTGCCAATAACTAACAGGAATAAGAAAATTTCTAGCATTAAAAATAAAATCATTGTAAGAAACATCTCTAGTAGCACGGCTAGACATAGAGATAACAACATAAGAAACACAATAAACAGAAAAGAAACTAAAACCAGGCAAGGAGCTAGAGTAGAAGGGATAATGGGACAAGGTAAAAAGTATGGATTGAGCATTATTTATAGGAGAACTTAGGGTTTGAATATTAAAACTAATTCTTGAAAAGAGAAATTTAAAAATATTTGGTTCTGTGAATATGGTAAATGAGGAAAACAAGGAGATGCAAAGGAAAAAATGTGATTGATTACAGCTAAAAATAGGCCTAGACTTACCTGTTTAATTCTCCTAGCACCACTTCATTAAATCAATTGAAAAGAGGATTTTTAAAATGTATGATTCGACTTCAAAGATAAAAAGGAAGAACAGTGAAACCTTGGTATTTGTGGATAGGTCACGCCAGACTAAAATCGCTTCTTGATCAGAGAGGAAGGTGAGGATGAAGATGAATTTCTTCTAGGAGAAAATCAGCATCACTTTTGAGGAATCGGCTCCAAATAAATGACCATCAAACCAGTTAGATCAAATTCTTCAGACGATTAAAGCTTGCTAGAAATAGAGGAAGTATCTATTGAATGGGTTAAATGACTTGAATAGCAGATAACTGCATCACCATGAATTTAGGTTTAGGTTAACACCAACATTTATTCATATCCATCCTAAATACAAATAAAGGCTACATCGTGAAAGGACCGGTGGATAGAAGGTTTAAGTTGAGTTGATTAGGAGATTCATGGAGGAAAATTGTAGATCAAGGTGTTGATTTGGGAGGGTTTGTGAAGGTGAGTTGGTTGAATCGTTTTCCCGAGTCGCAGAGCGCTATCGGGCCCTAATTGTTGGTTCTCCTTCATTCCATGGTTAATTTTCAAATAAACCATCAATTGATCAAATTAGGGTTTCTGAGTCCAAGGATCATAATTCCAGATTCAAACACTAATAATTTTATGATGATCTCATGATCAGTACTCTTATTAATTATACTCGGTTCAACTACTAGTATTTTAATTAATATTTTATTTTGGTCACGCTACCAATAATTCATCAGATGAGCAACACTTGCTCAAATCAAGGAATATTGGTTCAACTATCAATATTCAACAAATCAGAGTAATACTTGCTCGCCTCAACTATCAACGTGAGAATCATGTCCATGTTCAATTCATGAGTTTCAGAACATTTTACAAAAATCATGTTCAACTCAGTAAATACATGGACTCATCGTCCCACTAAATCATGAAGTCAACAAATGACTAAACTAACCACGAGACGTCAATCATGTCACTTGGGGGGATATCAACTAAGTTTTTGGTCTGGCGGTTTACGGCACGTGTGTTCAAACACACGATGGAATGTGAGCAAGTCATGCAATCATTTGAAGGAGTTAATAAAGTATTGGATGGAAAATCGACCAAGTCTCCGCACGATGAGCAACTGGTTTCAAACACGATTTCCACTTCCCCACTCTTTGATTCGATAAACTGTCACACTTCATGAGATCATGGTGTCTATAATTCCAGCAATATAAATAAGTCTCCGAGTCATGATTGAAAAAACAAGGAACAACAGATAAAACGATCTCACGTCTCACAGACAATACGAGATCAACAACTCATCAATTGAGCAATTACTCTCAACTGAGCAATTTCAATCATTCAAAACTTATCACATTCAGAATTCACAATACACCTACAATATTTGATTACCATTGATTCCACGCATTTCTTAGATTCCCTTTTACAGATAAACCCATCCTCTCTTGTGACCGAATTTACTCTGGAATGGACATTGTCTTGGTTTAGGCCGGAGTACTACAGATTGATCTCTCGAATTCAAAGCACCCCCTTTGCAGCGGTGCATCTTTGTGAGGTTGAATATTTCGCTCGATTCAAGGAGTTTCCTCCGTATGGTCTTCTCCTCAATTCCTTAAAAACCAGCAAATCATTTTTCCCCATTTACAGATTGGCGACTACAGTGGGAGATCATTCTCTCGGTTGCAATCTCTCATTTTCACAAGATGGTTGGTCTTAGGTCAGGATTGGTTACCAATCCTAATGTAAATATCGCCAGCACTAGCAACAATGAAAACATCATGGAAACTGTTCCGGCCACTAACACTGATGGTGGTGATATTACTCCTCCTCATGTCAACACGGAAGATCACCCTCTATTCGGCCGACACCCTGAAGAAGTCAGAGGAAGTCCACCACCTACCATTGCTGATCTTATCAAAGCACAAGATACTCTTGCAAAGAATCAGACGGATATGGCTGCAGCACAGCATAAATTATTTGAGAATCTGAAGACTCTTACTGAAAAATTGTCAGATAAAACTCAAGAAAAAGGGAAAGAGAAGGAAAAGTCCTCAGACGCTGCTGACCCTGAAGTAATTCCAATTCACATGGTGGATTGCGACGAAACCAACAAAGCTGCAGGTAATTCGTCAACGAAGAAATCATCAAACTTCATCACCCGGGAAGACTTGGAGCGTCTTCTGGAGAATCGTGGGAAAGACAAGATATCACACATCCATCATCACCAACCCCATTATCCTGCTACGACGCAGAGGATTACACTTTCTAAAGGTTATGTTTCTCCAACTTTCACTCTGTATGATGGAACCGGTAATGCTCGAGAACACGTCTCTCGCTTCCTTGAAGCCTTAAGAGAACATGAGCATAACCATGTTGTTCATCTCAAGGAATTTTCAAAATCTATGAAAGGCATGGAATACACTTGGTACAACAACATTTCACCTGGAACTATCAACAACCGGGGAGAAATGATTAACACCTTCTATAGGAAGTACTTCTTTGTGTCAGAGAAAGTCACTCTCTCTGATCTTGGAAGGATATTTCAGAAAGTCCGTGAAAATCCAATGACTATGTGAAAATATTCAGAGTCCAAGCCCTGGATTGTCATGATCCAAATATCACGGAGCAACAATTGGTGGATTTTTGCATCAATGGCATGCTCCCGGTCTACAGATCCCTACTAGAGAATCTCCGATTCCAGACTTTCTCAGAGCTCCATGAAGCCGCAAAGAGGTCGGAAACCACTGCACCAGCTCTGTTATAAAGAGAAAAACCCACAAATACTGAAGAAGTGCGAGACACTTGAGGGAGAAGACGTCTGATCAATAAGCAGTACTGCCTACAGCCTTCCACAAATGCTATCACAAAATGGAGCAAACAGAAAGCTGAGCCACATCACAAGCATACTTCTTCTACCCCTTCAAAGGCACAAAATAAGGATAGCATCCAAACTTCTCCTCAGCATACAGAAGACCCAGAAACACCTGACTTTCCTTGCTCCATTGAAGAATTCATCAAATTGCTAGAGGCCTGGATTCAAGACGGCGCAATCAAATTGCCATATGTCAAGAAGGAACCAACCGAAGAGGCCATGGAAAACCCTCGGTACTATCGCTTCCATAGGTTTGTCAGCCACCCCACAAGTAATTGCAATACTTTGAAATACATATTCAGGGAGAAGGTTGAGTCAGGAGAACTTAATCTTGGAGATGAAGGAGTGCACAAAGATCCTCTCCCAGTCAGGACTTTCTCTATTTCTGAAGAACCAGTCAAGGAAGCAGTTTAGTCATTGATAGAGCATGTCTGCGAATTGCTCTATCTGTCAAAAGCACAAAGGGGAGACATGTTTACGGCTTTGAATCACATAGTTTCCGGGAAACGCCTGCTGATTCCAGATGTACCTCCTGAACCTTTAGCCAATGACAAAGAAATGTATGACTGGGGACTGCTCACCACAGTGCACATTAAAGGAAATGAGTTCAAAAGGGCATTTGTTGATGTTGGTACTGCTGTCAACATCATCCCTTTGAAAACTCTTAGGGCTTCCGGTATTACTCGACAAGAGGCTACTCACGTTCCCACAGCAATCAGAGATCATGAAGGGATTTCCATAGATACATATGGCTTCATCACTCTCAAAGTTACAGAAAGTTTTCTCTGCACCGAGACCAAGTTTTACATAATCCGGGAATACCCTGGATATGACATGATGCTTGGAAGGATTTGGATCCATACTGGAAAGCTAACCTTAACGCCTTCAACACACTCTATTACTGACAGAGACTCTGAGTCAGAAGGAGAAACGGAGGATGCCCTACCATTTGAACAACTGAAGGAAGTTGAAACCTTGATGGGGCTTGCGCAAGAACCCAGAGAGAGTCCACATTCCTTTGTCAAAAAGTTTCGAGCTCAGGAAAGTATTATTCCTCTTCATGCTCCAGTATTACCAATGTTCAAATATGCTACTTTGGTCCAGGGACTTCTCCCCATGAAAAATTTGGCAATTACAAAATGCTATGAGTGGATCATCTCGCCAAATCAATATTTCACCCTATGGTTGAGTCCATAATGTCCTCAAGTTGGTCATCCAATCCAGTGATTCATTATGGAAGATATGGCCAAGAATGATAGGTACTACGAGGGATACGTGCTCTTTCAAGACTCTAAGAAAACGGTTTTCTTGTACCGGTGTGAGGTTCTTTGAAATAATCACCGGAAGCTTATCTCCATCTCCCAAGAACGCATATTTCAAATGGTCCGGAGGTGGCTTCAACTCTAGTTTAGGCGCTGATCGGTTGTCAGCCGACACAAAAATAATTCACTTTCTTACTCAACAAAATATGAATGAAGTATAAAGCAAGGAAGAGTTCGTATCCACAGAGAGGCGATTGTTGTTATCAAATTCTAGTTTCTTAATAACCCAAAGGGGGATTTCTGATTTTTGTAAAATTAAAGTAAAATAAAAGCAAAGTAAATATTTGGAAGTAATCAATGGAGAAAGATATTGGTCAAGGAATTCATCTTCAATCTTAAACATGTGCTTGCATATATGATTAGAATTACGATTTAATCTCTTTTATTATCAAAAGCCTAGAAAATCAAGAGAGCAAGATAATCTGAAAATTTCCTAAGTTCATCAACACACGCATTAGAGCTACGTATGTGAATTCTACCTAAAGAATAACCTAACGCCTTGCGCTAATCAAGTTCAATTCCCAGGAGCATTAAGTTTTGGAAATAGGCTAATCAATGCAATTGTCATACATTGCGCATAACAATTCGGACAATGGTCAAACTCTACATATGATTATAAGAGTGTATCACTACAAACTATAATCATATCATGCTACTTGTATTTGGGGTTATCGCTCGATGAAAAACCCTAAAATAGCTATGGACAAGATGCAAGTTCAATTAATTGGCCACTTAACTAACCAAACATCTAAATCCTATCACAATACATCAATCATGTGATTATTAAAAGCAGTAGAGATTTGAACGAAAACAAAGAGAGAAAACTAATACATTAATCAAGCACAAGTTATAGATATAGGACTACATCCTTAACCAATAATAAGAAATTTAGCTACTCATAGCTATGGAGTTCATCATAATCAATAATCAAATAAAGGAGATGAATATTAAATACGAAAGCAAACCCTAGTTGTAGTTTCAGCGGCTATCTCCAGAACTCCCAGTTAAAACGTGATCTCTTTGTTGTAGAAACTCTTTTTTTATAGCCCTTTGCTTTCCAAAAATAGGTCAAAGTCTTCAAAGTCCATTAGTTGGAAATTCACCCGGCCCACCATGGAGAGAAACCCGTGTAGAAAATATGTCCCAAAAACGCTCGCCGGGAAACTGGGTATTTGGCCGGAAATTGGCCGGAAAGTCGCCACCGGCAACCTGAAAAGTCAAACGTCAGCGGTCCAACTCGGTCAGATCGGGTCAACTCGGGGTCAACCAAGCCAGTTGACATGAGTTAGTTAGGCTAGAATTTGCACTTCACGGCCAAGATGGCCCTGCTGCTTGCTTGCACTTGCCAGCCATGAGGGCCCTGACTTTTCTATGTTGCACCAACTGCAATTCTTCTCATTCTCTGTAGTGTACTGCTCAACTAATCACTTCCATTCACTGACCTCCTATGCCCTAGAATTCATTACAAACTCAAAGAACCAATACTGTAATCAACTCCAGCTCCATAAACTGCATCTAAATCCTTTCTTTGCAGGTTAACTCCATTCTCATTCATTCTGTAGCTGTAATTCAGTCAGCAACCCAAAGTCAGATCTGGACATTTCACTCTAGTGCCATCCATAACCAACTCAAATTCAATCCCAACTCTAACCAATGCCATTTGATCATGGTACAATGCCTAATTCACCTAAAGCTGTCAAGGCAACAACCAACTCCTTCACTGCAAACCAGCTCTAGATGCTCCATTTTGCAATTCTGCGGTGCATAACTTCCCAAACTGTAGCTTCTCTAATAACTACAACTGGTTTCAGTTCCAGATAGCCATATGAGGCCAACCAGCAACTCAATCAATTATCACCAAACTGGAGCTACACCTCTGTAGTTATCGCTTCCCAGTTCTGTTCATCCATCTCCCTGTAATCTCCTGGAAGAACCCATGACCTTCCATGGCTGCTGTAACATCTCCACAGTCCACCAGCTATTCATACATTTATCACATTCACCACCGCAAACACAACTGGCCAGCAGAACCCAACTTCTACAACTTCATGAACCTGCAACTTCATCCATCCATAATAATAACTCATATCTGAGCATTTCATTACTTTCCCAGCTGACTACACAACACCTACATACAACCTACATCTCAAAACTGTATTGCACTCACTAATAACATTGCACCTACAACTTCAGCTCAAGAATGAGCTGTCTCCACATCTCAGTTGCACCAAGATCATCACAGATTACTCATTACAGCACCATCACAACCTACATTCATTTATTCAATCACATTGGTACCTGAAACTTCACCACCAACGTAGGCATCTCAACCTTATTCCTGTAATCCAAACCATGGCAGAAATATAAAGACCAGTAAAAACTCCAATAACATCACCAATCTCAGCTTGTACTGCAATCTTTTCTAGCTTCACATTCTCAAACTCTTTGCCACCAATACCTCCAGTTCCATTACCACTAAATCTGACAGCACCATTGCAACACAGGCCATTAATTCCCTGATTTCATTTCCAGTCCACCATTCTCATTTGCAAACCACCAACACTTCCTAAGAACACCAACCAAGCTCCAATACCATCTTCTCCACCTGCAACAGAACTGCCACCACCATTATACCCATCTACCTCCAACATTACTCAAATCACCTGGAAAATACCCACACTGCAATATATCATTTCCTTCTCTCAGCATCTCATCTTCGACTGCTTCAGATTCAAATCCTGCACATACATCTAAGCTTCATTCTTCCCTGTTGCAGCTCAAACCATTCCCATTAGCTCACCATTTCAACATCAACAACCCTTCTTCATTTGAATCTCAGTTGCAATATCAGTTTAAGCACAAATACACAGCAACCTGAGCCATCATACTCCACATTCAAACTGATTGAAAACCAGGCAAACCCAAATCTCAATTCTGCAATCTTCATCAGCACAGCAAACCCTTCTTCACTTTATTTGAGCAGTTCTTGATTCACTGCAATTTAATGGTATCAGCAAACCCTAAATCGATTCTACTTAAACCCATTTTGAACATCACAGCAGCTCGCAACATTCACCATTTTCTTCTTTCTGGTTTTTAGATTCACAGCCTAGAACCATCTTCAACTCAGAAAAAAACAACTCCTGAGATCCCAATTCTCTCAATTTCTCAACTTCTGGCTAGATTTCACAGGAGTTAGCAGCCATGGCTGCTGTTCTTTCTCAATTTCAATGAGTGAGAGAAAGAAAATGATTGGGAGAAACAGTCTTGATTTTAGGGTAAAGTATGATTGGGTGGTTATTAACACTCCAATACATAGACTAAGGGACACCCTAACGGGTACCCTATAACAGCTAACCACCCCTTAACATTAGCGGTCTTTAGTGCTCCCGTAGACTTGGTCGACCCACAACCTTGGCTCGACTCTCCGAATAGTATTCGCCTAGGAAATGACAGCTTTGCCCCTTTATGCTCCAATTGAACGCTTGCTTTCGAGTTCTCCGCTAACATCAACCTCCTCCTACTTCTCAAACCCACTTCATCTCTTCAATTTCTATTCATCACTAAAGTTGTCATGCCTTTCAGACAGAAATCGCATCACCAAAGCCGACATACTTTTCAGACAGAGATGAAGAAATAAAAGCAAATTATGAGAAATAGTATGCCTCCAATGCTTTTGCGATGTTTCCTCCTCTTTTGCTCCAAACGACTCCAAAGTACCTAAATACTCAAAAACAAAACATAAGATACATAATTTACAAGAAAATTAGCAGAGAAAGCATAAACAATAGATAAATAATAAGGTGTTTTAGACACCTATCAAATTCCCCCACACTTAGACTTTGCTAGTCCTCGAGCAAATCAAACAAAATAATTATAAAAGATACATACAAATCCGTCTCGTCTAGGCTACGGTCACTTTAAGCATAAATAACAAGCCTTTGAACCCCTAGGTGTCCCTAGTGGACGAGTTTTAGTCTCGTGAAGGTTTACAAGAGGTATGCCTACAAAACCTTGTGACAAATCAATGAACGATTCCAAAATGACTACAGGAGGAAGTACCTTGCAAATTCAATTCATATATTAGTAAATAAACTCTAATTAGATAATCGAACAAGCCACAATACTCGGAAACTAACAAACCACAATCACAATGAAAAGATTAAGAAGATGGATATAGATGTAGATGTTGGCGAATATTCACAAGTGATCGATGTTTCCCATATCTGTCTGAAGGTCACTGCCAAGATGAACCTATTCCTATTGGATTGAGCTACTTGGTTTGAATTCTACATCAACTCACCGGCATATACAAGGGAACCAGGAGTGACTTTATTCAACCAATATAATACTTTTTTCTCTTTTTTTTCTTTGCTTTTTTTCTTTTTTTTTTCTTTTTTCTTTTTTTATAGACAACATGATTGGATCAAACTGGATCCAAGCGCATGATACTTGTCAGCAAGTACATGATAGTTTCCTTGGATCCTGCATTCCGCGCTTGTTTAGGCGACGGAGACAGGGACTACGTTTCACACATACTATTATTCCCAAGTGTCCTTTTATTCCGTTTTGGTCTAATTGGTCGGTCTCTTTTTTTTTTTTCATTCATTTTTTTTCTTCTTTTTCTAGTAACTCTATCACTCTATTTCACCCTAGCAGTAATAACACGTCGATGTTTAGTGACCCACCAAAGCACTTAGAGAACAATAGATAAATATGGAAAACAAAAATAGAATGCGATATGGTGATATTCCGAGATATGGTAACAACTATCATGTTAATTGTGATTTCTGAGCTATGTTCGTCCCCTTTAGTTAATTGGTTCCTCAACTCTAGCAATCAAAATGGTTCCATCCACTAAAGGTGTCATCCTAAAGGCACAAGTTTCTAGATTTCAAAGTTCAAAAAGCACAAATTTTTTCTTGGTTTTTCTATTTTTTTGATTTTTTTTTAAAGGCATAAAACAAACTAAAACAAACTATACAAACATATAAATGCTCCCCCACACTTAAACTGCACATTGTCTTCAATGTAAAATTGAATTGTCCAAAGAAAGTTCAAGGTGGGAAATTCCGCAAATGATATGCAAAAAGAAGAAAATAAAGATAAAATGCATAAAGAATAGAAAGATAAAGGTAAAGATACAAAACCGGTGGGTTGCCTCCCACTTAGCGCTTGGTTTAAATTCGTCAGCCCGACGTTCTCCTTGTTTGCTAAGACTCCTCCAGAGGGAGCACTTCCACAAGGTTCACTCCTTCCACAACTTCCGAAGAGAAGTTCTCATAATATGGTTTCAACCGGTGCCCATTCACTTTAAGTTCATTTCATGTAGCTAAACTATGAATCTCAACTGCACCATGAGAAAACACATTAGTCACAACAAAAGGTCCAATCCAACGTGACCTTAGTTTACCCGGAAATAATTGCAAACGAGAATTAAACAAAAGCACTTTCTGCCCAATGCAAAATTGTTTCTTTGTAATCATATTATCATGAAATGCCTTAGTTTTCTCCTTGTAAATACGTGAGCTTTCAAATGCATCATTGCGAATCTCTTCTAGCTCTTGAAGTTGCAACTTCCTTTGCTTTCCAGCCCCATCCAACTCCATGTTGCATCGCTTAATAGCTCAAAACGCCTTATGCTCAATTTCTACGGGTAAGTGACAAGGTTTACCATACACAAGCCTAAAGGGAGACATCCCAATAGGTGTCTTGTATGCGGTTCTATACGCCCACAAAGCATCATTAAGGCGCATGCTCCAATCCTTCCTTGTTGGATTCACCGTCTTTTCTAGAATGGATTTCACCTCTCGGTTGGAAACCTCGGCTTGTCCATTTGTTTGTGGATGGTATGGTGTTGCAATCCGATGCGACACATTGTACTTATTTAACAAGCCTTGCAAGAACCTGTTTTTGAAGTGTGAACCTCCATCGCTAATTATAGCCTTTGGAATTCCAAACCTTGCAAAAATATTTGCTTGCAAAAAATCTGAAATAACTTTAGAATCATTAGTTGGGGTGGCCTTAACTTCCACCCATTTCGAGACATAATCCACATCAAGAAATATATAATAATTTCCATTAGAATTGACAAAAGGGCCCATAAAATCAATTCCCCATACATCAAAGACCTCAACAAATTGAATAATAGTTTGTGGCATTTGATTTCGGGCACCTAGATTGCCTGTTCTTTGGCACCTATCACATGTTATACAAAATGCATGCGCATCCTTAAACAAAGTCGGCCAATAGAAACCACATTCTAGTACCTTGAGAGCGGTTCTCTTGCTCCCAAAGTGTCCTCCACATGCATATGAGTGGCAAAAATACAAGATAGAGTTAAATTCGGATTCGGGAACACACCTTCGTATTACTTGGTCACTACAATGTTTCCATAAGTATGGATCATCCCATATGTATTGGTTTCCTAGCTTCTTAAGTTTGTCCCTCTCAGCACGAGACAAGTTCTTTGGTATTTGTTTAGAAACTAAGTAATTAACAATATCAGCATACCATGGTTCTCCAAAGGCAATTGAGAATAGTTGCTCATCCGAGAAACTTTCACGCAACGGGATAGCTTCCTTGTCCACAGCAAGACAGCTTAAGTGATCCGTAATAGTGTTCTCAATTCCTTTCTTGTCCTTGATCTCTATATCAAACTCTTGCAAGAGTAAAATCCATCGTATGAGCCTCGGTTTCGCCTCTTTCTTTGTAAGCAAGTACCTAAGTGCTGCATGGTCCGAAAAAACAACAACTTTTGTACCAATTAGATAAGAGCGAAACTTTTCCAAAGCAAAAACAATAGCTAATAACTCTTTTTCAGTGGTTGTGTAGTTTTGTTGGGCTTCATTTAACGTTCTAGAAGCATAATAAATGGCATGAGGTATCTTCCCCACACGCTGCCCAAGCACCGCACCAACCGCGTAGTCACTTGCATCACACATGAGCTCAAAAGGCTTGCTCCAATCCGGTGGTTTAATGATAGGGGCTGAAATCAAAAGTTCTTTCAAACGATTGAATGCCGCCACACACTTCTCATCAAAGTTAAAAACCACATCTTTTTGCAATAAGTTGCAAAGTCCTTGATGAATCTACGATAAAAACCTTCTATAAGGAAAAATCCTTGATGAATCTACGATAAAAACCTGCATGACCAAGAAAAGAACGTATCTCCCTCACCGTATTGGGAGGGGTTAGAGCACGAATAAGGTCTATCTTAGATTTATCAACTTCCAAGCCTTTAGAAGATATTATATGGCCTAACACTATGCCATGAGTTACCATAAAATGGCACTTCTCCCAATTAAGAACAAGGTTTGTTTCAACACATCGTTCAAGGATTAGTGACAAATTGTTCAAACAAAGGTCAAATGAATCACCAAAGACACTAAAGCCGTCCATGAACACTTCGATTATGTTTTCAACATATTCTGAAAATATACTTACCATACACCTTTGAAAGGTAGATTGAGCATTGCATAAGCCAAAAAGCATCCTTCTATAAGCAAAAGTACCAAAAGGACAAGTGAAAGTGGTTTTCTCTTGATCCTCCGGTGCTATCACAATCTGATTATAACCTGAATAGCCATCAAGAAAGCAATAATAAGCGTGTCCAGCTAAACGTTCAAGAATTTGATCAATAAAAGGTAATGGAAAATGATCCTTCCTAGTGGTGGCATTCAATTTTCTATAATCTATACAAACCCTCCAACCGGTTTGCACACGAGTTGGGACAAGTTCTTTCTTATCATTCTCCACCACCGTCACACCTGATTTCTTTGGTACAACTTGTACCGGGCTTACCCACTTGTTGTCGGATATGGGGTAGATAACACCCACTTCCAAAAGATTGAGTATCTCCTTTTTCACAACTTCCATCATAGGGGGGTTCAAACGACGTTGCGCTTCCCTTGCAGGCTTTGCATCGTCCTCCAAAAGAAACTTGTGCATACAAACGGCAGGGCTTATACCCTTGATATCAGCGATTGTCCATCCTATGGCCATCTTGTTCTTCTTTAGCACCCTTATAAGTTTTTGCTCCTGTAATTCACTAAGCTCGTTAGAAACAATCACAGGAAACTCTTCATTGTCACCTAAGTACAAGTACTTTAAATGACTAGGAAGAAGTTTCAATTCTAGCTTTGGAGATTTAATAATTGAAGGTTCAAGCTTTTCATCATTGCGAGGTAAAGGAACATATGAAATATTATTAAGTGCAGATTTTTCCGGTAATGAGTTAAGAAAACCAATGGTTTCCTTAATCTCATCACCGTACTCCAAACCGTTATCAATAGGTGTAGTGAGCACGGTTTCCAAAGAATCAGCGCCATTCAACTCAAACATTTGTTGCGCCAATGTGTCCATCACATCAACGGAGAAACAAGAGTGGACATCACTAGGATATCTCATCGTCTCGAAAATGTTGAAACGTATTATTTCTCCATCAAACTCCATAGTCAGCGTTCCCTTATCAACATCAATAATTGTTTTTTCCGTTTTCATGAAGGGACGCCCAAGTAGCAATGAAAGAGACGAGTCTGGTGAATCTTCATCCATCTCTAAGACACAAAAGTCAGCTGGAATTACAAGTTGATTAACCTGCACAAGAACATCCTCAACAATACCCATTGGGTAGACATTAGAGCGATCGGCTAATTGCAACACAATATCAGCCTTTTTGAGAGGACCTAAATCAAGTGAGTTATAAATAGATGCATGCATAACATTAACGGATGCACCTAAATCCAACATAGCTTTATTAAATATATTGGTACCAATTGTGACGGGAATGTCAAAGCTACCCGGGTCCTTGCATTTCAGTGGGATTTTGTGTTGCAAGATTGCCGAAGAATTCTCCCCCGCACTAAGCACTTCATTACCCTTGAGCCTTTGCTTATTGGTACACAAGTCCTTCAACACTTTTTCATACTTTGGAACTTGCTTGATTGCATCTATGAGCGGTATGTTCACATGAATCTTCTTGAGAATGTCTAAAATCTCCTTTTCTAGTGCCTCCTTCTTAGAACTTGCAAATCTGCGAGGAAAAGGTAAAGGAGCAACATAAGTAGATGTAGTACCAGAATATCACCACAACGATATTCTCGTAGTAAGAACAACGCTTTCACGAGAAGGTCAAATATTCCTATAAGTATAAATGACATTGTTCACGAGAGTTTCGTAAGGATTCTTCAGCAACATTTGGCGAGCGTCACAAGTAAGCTTCATAATAACTGACGATTGAAGAGACATGTTATGAGAGTGTTGTTTCACGAGGATTACAAAAGTTGGCGAAAATTAATATTACAAATACCACGATGAGATCGCAGAATATATCTGAAAGAAGGGGAAAACTTAGCTGTCACCCACTATGTAATTTCCTATGTAAAGGGTTCAAGTAAGTCCAGAGGATGATGATGTATTTTTTAGAGTTGAGAAAATCTTGAGGAGAGAGAAACTCCAGAAAAGAAAGTTGTAATTCTGAGTTTGAATATTTTCTGTAAACATTTATGAGATCTAAATAATAAAAGTGTCGTTTAATTCTTTAATCTTCAACTAGTTTCACTTAGATTTTTATAGGATCTTAATAGGGGTGTAGTGTGGAAAATCCTGCTACTACATTTTGGCGCCGACTAAGGGGACTCAAGATCCAAAATCTCTAATTACAATTTGAAGATTTGGAGAAATTGAAGAAATGGCTGGAAGAAGGAGAAGAAATACATCAGAACCACCAACAACAGTGAGAAGAAGTAAAAGACTTGCAGGTGAAGAAACAAGTGTATTAGGAGAATCTTCAAGGATGAGAATTAGGAGGAATAGAACAAGGAATGAAAGGGAAAATTCAATTCAACAACCAAACCAATCAACATCGGTACAAAATGGAAGAGTGGATTATGATAGAGTAAGCGTGCATACATGTAGATCAGATTCAATGAGAGAAGAAACAAATCGACAATTAAGAGAAGAAAATGGAGTAGGAAGAAATTAGGAGGTAGAAGAAGGGTCGATTCATCAAGATGAAGATGAAACAGCAGAGGAATTAAGGCAAAGAATACAGGAAGAAAGAAGGTTAAAGGCGGTGGAACGTGCAAATTTAACAAGAAAAAATCATGAGTTGAGAATGGAGAATTTAAGGTTACAAAGAAGAAGATCAAGAAGTACTACTAGATCAAGTTCAAGATCATTTAGAGAAATACCAAGGAGAAATTCTCCCATAAGAAATAATGGAGAAAATGTACAAGAAGAAACTGAAAATCCAAATAGAGGACAACATCAGGGAGAAGAGAGAGTAAATAATGATTGTAACGATCCACAAGGAGAAACTTTAAATGGAAGACGAAATATTGAAAATCAAAGAAATGAAGGTAATCAAGATGGTGAAGAAAATCACGAAGAAGGTAGAAGAGTATTACATGGACGAGAGCACGTCATAAATCAAAGAATTATTGAGAATGAAATTGAGAGACATTATGCTGAACAGGCAAGCCTAGCTTGCGAGAGAGAAAGGCTGAGGGCAGAAATGGAAGAACAGGAGTTTCAAGAAGCAATAAGGCAAAACAATCATGATAATCGAGAAAGAAGACATGCACAAAATCGCGAAAATGGCAATGCTCGGAAAGAGTATGATAGAATACAGAGAAGGATAGAAAGACAACAAAGAGAATTGGCGAGAAATGAAGAAGTTGGTGGAGAAGAAATTAGGAGACAAAATCAATTGCGAATTTCAGATAGAAATGAAGAGGAAAATCGCAGAAGAAGAGAAAGTCGTTAAAAATACCAATAGAACAAAACCCAACTGCAAATGAGCAAATTTTTAGGGAGTTAGCAGAAATGAGAGGAATAATAAATAATAGAAGAGAAGGTGGAAGAAGGCAACTTGATGAAGCAATCGAAGAAGCATCTAGAACTCCCTTCACACAGGAAGTACAACTAAGAGGAATTCCTCCAAAATGCAATTTGCCAGCACTAAACAGTATTTTCGATAGGACTACTTGTGTTATTCAACATGTTAAAGCTTATGTTAGGTGTATGCTGCAGTGGGAGAATCATGATGATGTTTTATGCAAGTACTTTGCATCCAGTTTAACTGGCGAGGCGCTAAAATGGTTTGAGGGATTGCCGAAAAATACTATTACTTCTTTTGATCACTTACAAGCTACATTTTTGGGTGCATACATAAGCAACAACTCTTCACGACCAGGTATCGAAGATGTGTTTGTATTAAAATAGAGAATTGGCGAGAGTCTAAAACATCTAACCATAAGATGGAAGACAATGTGTAGTGAGATGGCGGGAAGAGTAGATGAGAGATATCTTATTTTATCCTTTATTAATGCAATGTTTGCGACCAATTTTCTCTACATACAAATTTTCAGAATCAAAAACACCATCACAATGACTGAACTAAGAGAACTACAAGAAGAGTACATTGCTTTAGAAGAAAAACAAAACGAAATGGAGTCATACCCAATTGCAAACACCAGTTCTGTAGTGGCTAATGGAAGTTTGCTTCCCAAAATGATTAATAACGTGGCGAGCACCTCGCAAGTTCAATCAGAGAAAGTGGAGAATAATGACAAACAAAAGCTAGTGGCTATGGGAAGTCGTGATCAAGAAGAATTTGAAAGAGAGAAGAATTATTACAATCGTGGAGGAAATAGTCAAATCCAAAGGCTTGACCAACCTCAAGAAACTTTTGGTGGACAAAAGCAAAATAATTTCAGAAATCAGGGGAACATGAGAACCATATGGGAGGAGATTAAGATGCCACCCTTGAATGCTAGTGTAGAAAAAATCTGGGAAGCTATCATTTTAATGGAAAATATACCCTCGCCATGGAACATGGGGGAAGGAACCACATCCTAACACTCGTAATCAAGAATTATGTCCTTATCATCATTTTCATGGGCATTCAATAAATAATTGCATAAATGTAAAAAGAATAATCTTAAGAATGATCGATCAGGGGAAGCTAAATCATTTTCTAAAATGGCATCAACAATCGCAACAATTGCCACCACCACCAGACGATCGCAGAATGACTAATGTAAAAGGAGCAGAAATTTTTGTTATAGAAGTTGGAACTAGAGCAAAGAATTTATTTTGTAATTCTATTGTGCATTCTTTCAGAACCATCGAAGATTTCCACGATAATGTCTTAAGTAGAGTCTTCTCCAGAGATATGGATGGAAAAGAAATAATGAATATAGCGAGAATCTCGCCATTAGAAGAGTGGCAGAAACAAGTCCTTTCTTTTACAAAGACAAGAAGTACCAGAGCCTGGCGAGCTGCATGATAACCCATTGGTGGTAAGATTGGAAATAAAACTAGAACAAGCAGAAGAAGAAGAAGAAGGTAAAGAAAACAATAACGAAATGGAAGAGTCTTGGGCTATTGATAGAATCCTAATTGATCTTTGGCAGTTCCGTAGATATCCTGTTCTACCACACCTACAGAACCATGGGTGGGAAAGATGAAGATTTGATACCATCGACATACATAATCTATGGTTTTAATGGAACTGCTAACAAGCCTAAAGGGGATACCACAATGAGAATTCCGTTAAGAGGAATAACTTCCAAGATTTTATTTTGTGTTGTCGATATTGAATCACCATATAACGCCTTAATTGGTCGACCTTGGCTACACAGGATATTGGGTGTTGCATCTACCTTTCATCAGTGCATTAAATTCCCTCATCCAAATGGTGTTGGAGTAATTAAAGGAGATTGGGGAGAAAGTAAGAAATGTTATGAGATAGATATCAAGTCTTGTGAGGAAAGAGCAGGGAAGAACAACAATTGGAAATACAGAATTAAGCAACAACAGAGAAGTGACAAATTAATGGTTGATTCAATAGAAAAGCATGAAGAAATAACTAAGGAGTCTCTCGCAGAAATCAAGCAAAAAATAAAACGCAGCAAAGGTACAGGTATAAAAAGCATAAAAGGAGGAAATGACAAGCAACTTGCGGGAAAACACTAAGTAAAAGAACAGATGATAAGGAAGATGAAAAGAATAAAGTGATAAAAAGATGAAATATGACGAGCAGATCGCTAGAAGTAGAAAGGTAAAGTTGTTTTTTCTGTTTGAGTGAAGAAAATGAAATTGAAAAGTTGAAAAAAGAAAAAAAAAAAATTATTGAGATTTAAAGCTCGCAAGAAATTTTAAGAAACGCGAATGAAATTTCGCAGAGATTAAGAGAATGGGAAAAACCTTTATGGCGTGCAACTTAGTTCGCGAGTACAATTTCGTAAGAGGAAAATGTAAGACCTACAAGCACGTCATAAAGGGGGTATCTCTTTATATGATTCAGGGATAAGGTTATACCGCTACTGGAACCTGAGTCATACAGATGTAGGGGTTAAAGAAAACCTATCCGGGAGAGAGATCTTGGATTTCCAACTTTATAAGGTTATACCCTGGTTGTACGACTGAGAGTTCTTCCAAGAAGTGCAGAGTATGACCAAGGCGCCGAGGTACACGGTTTAGCCAAGGGTGCCCGGGACGGACGAACCTACCCTGGCCATCTTTAGTAAGTCTTGGATACAATGCACTTGGCCTGAAGAAAACCCCACCTAGGGTGCAGTATTGTAACTATAAGCCATATAGGCATAAAGGACAAGGGGATGCGAAAACAACTGGTTGTTGGTAAATCTGGATGGGAGGATCTAGTCTTGTATGGCCGATGTTCCCTCCTTGAAGGGGCAACCAGGGGGAAGATAAGGGCGGCACCCTCCATTAGGGAGCTGATAAGTGTCTTAAGACGGCAATGTCATGGGGCTCTAAGATCGCAAGATCATTTAGGCCTGTCATATTGTCGCATAAATTATACAGAGGCAAAAATCCATAAGATAAAAAAGTTAAGATGAGGTCAAGGGGTTTTTACATGAAAATGTAAAGACGTCTTGTGATTTCATCGCAAGACGGCAATGTCACGAGGCTTTGTTTTCGCGAGAAAACTTAGGCTCGTCATATTGTCGCAATACAATAAAGAAATGCAGATAAGACAAGATCAATGGGTCAATACATGAAAATGTAAAGACGTCCTGCGATCTTGTCGCGGAGAGAATACTATGGCAAAGTAATACCTTTAAGTAGGAAGGCATGATAAGACCATAAAATCGCAAAAATATCAGGGTTTGCGACAATATCTCGGAAATTATGAATTTTGTCAAAATATTCGTTTATTAACTTTCTCATATTGCAGATGAATAATAGATGCAAGTATGGGAATGAATAGAATGATAAAGATTATTATTCATCACCATATGAGAAATTTATATGGATATTAAGGCAAAGATAATTAGCATATGCAAACTATATTGACCAAGTTATATTGCAAAAAAGAGGTTGTTCTTTCATTCATACAGATAAGGGGGCAAAGAAATTTACACATTAAATTGAAGAAAGTTGCAGCAAATTGAAGAAACTCGCGATTAATTACATCAAAGAAAGAAGTTAGACAGATACATTGTTTCACTTATCAACATTGTTATCTTTATCAGATTCTTCTTCTTCACCAGATTTCTCTTCTTCATTATTTTTGTTGGGTTCTTCATCATCGCCAGAATTTGTTTCTTCGTCATTATTATCTTCTTCACCTTCATCAAAATCTTCATCAGTATCAGAGATATCAAGATATTGAACCATTGATGGTATTGCATTTGCAATATCGGGATACAGAGAATGAGGAATTCCATGATCATCACAAACCTGCCTAGTAGTATTATTACGAGTAATGAGGAGGGATCTGTTAAAATTTGCAGAAGTAATCCCAAATTGAGATTTTAATCGTGAGTATTTATTGTTGCGAGCAGTAAGATCATTCGCGAGTTGATGATTAATATCTTCTAGTTCTGTCATCCTTACACGGCATCTGTCTTCAGAATCTGCGAGAATAAGGCATCGATAAGATAGAAGTTATAAGAAAGAATAATAAAAAGCAAAAGGTTAATAGAGTAGAGTGGTTAACAACCTTCTTTTTCAGAAATCAAGTCCCTAATTAAGGATGATTGATCAGCATGAATACTAGCATCTATACCTAAATTATTTCTAGCATTATCAAGAACCTGTGCTGCCCAAGAATACTCATCATCGCTAGTAATAAGAAGGCGAGAAAGAACTTGAGTTTCTCTTGCAAGAAGATCTTTATTTTCGCAGAAGAGTTTATCTCTTTCCTTTTGAACTTCGAGAAGAATTTTATGGAAATCTGCTAGAGTTTCGCTGCCGTTTCTAATTGCTTGATCTTTCTCGTCAAAAAGATCACTAATTCTACTTCTTAATCCATTGATCACTTCTTTTGATTCATGATAAAGACGCTTAAATTTATTAGATAATCCTAAATTGTGTCTGTGTTCAATGGTCAGGAGATTAAACTTAAATTTAAGTTCCTCTATAGAGAGGGATTTAATTTGTTCGTCAGCAAAATTACTTAAGGAATTATTAAGGCGAGCAAGAAGAGTATTATCATCTACAGGTTCGGGAAAGGTTTGAAGGAACGTAGCTTCGTCATTTAGACCATAAACATCTGCAAAAATGATTGCTTAGATAAGCTATATAAAAGAAAAATAAAAAATCTAAAAGAGAGAAAAAGTAAATCATACCATAAAGTTGTTTGTTGGCATTGTTAAGATCCAAAATCTTATGTTTATCAACTGAAGCTTCAGTTTCCAACAGTTTATTTTTCTCACGAAGCACATCAATTTCAGCCTCTAGTTTCTCTTTATCTTGGCGAAGGTTAACAACCTTTTTCTTAAATGAAGCACATTTATTATCTAAATCAGCAGCATCAGCAAAAGAAGCTCTCCCAACCTGCAACAGAGTTTTATAAGTACAAAAAATTTGACAAGAGAAATCTTATGCGATTTAAGAAACAACTAAGAAAACATACCAGAATACCAAGTGCATTTAAGAAGCTTGGAGTTAGAGTTCCAGAAATTCCACGAAGAGAATTATTATCAGATAAGATTGGAGCATCGCACACTTTGACGAGCGCTTGAGCTAGCCCATTAAGAGTCTCATCGCCATACTCATTCTCAGTTCCATGAGAAGAATCGCCAAAAATCATGGAAAGTTGGGTCATGGAAGAATCAGAGGAAGAAGAATTTTTCACAGAAGGAACTTCTCTAATATCGTCAAATTCTTCGATAAATTCATCATTAGATTTATTACTAACGATTGAATCCAATTGGGTATGTTGAGAAGAAGAATGCTGAGTTTTATTTTTCTTCAAAGGAGGCTCGCTGGGTTCTTTATCAAGAGGGGAAGAGCGTCTTCCTTCACTTGAAACAGTAGATTTCCCTTTACGATTAGTTGAAGGTTTCTCCTTAGGTTTTGGCTCTAAAGGTGGTAATTCTTCAATCACCTACAAACACAGATAAAGATAAGAAATAGGGGCAACAATATATTGTTAATTAATAAAGGAATATTTCTTACTTCATCTGTGAAAGATCTAAGAGCTAGAAGAGTGTTGGGTTTCCTATATTTCTGGTAATTAAGCTTCATTTTGGCAACCTACAAGATAACGGAAAAGTTAGCGAGAGTGTGAAGGAAAAAATAATAATAGCATAAGAAGATGAGAGAATATACATCGGAAAACCTATCAGGCCAGTTGAAAGTCCATGGTTCATAGTGAGAGAGATTCGCAGGAAGTTGGAGAGAACCGGATATATAAGGACCTTTAAGGCATAAGGGAAAAATAAACCACTTATCGTCATTAGAATGACGAGGGCCATCATTTGTATTGGTATGAAAATCAATATCTTGCATAAGAGCATCTTCACCAGTGACCTTCTTTTTATGCAAACGGACACCCCAACAGGTACTATCCCTTACCATGGGGAGTAATTGGTAATTTCGAAAGAAATTATCTACAGTATCCTTTTGCAGGGATAATCGGAATATGTTTATATTTAAGACTTTTATGTTCTTGAATATTGGGATCCTTTGCCAGCACCACGAGAGGCATATTCCAAGTAATAATCTAATACAATCCCCGCCAAGTTGATACACCGCTCGTGAAAATCTCTTATCAGAAATTATTTGGTAAAAGAGTGGAAGTTCAGGGTTGTAGAGAGGAAGTGGAAGACCAGCTTCAAGTTGACCTAATGAAACTATAATTTTTTCACGAGAACAATGGAAGTTAGAAAATAATTCAAGAGAAAGAACAGATTTGGGACTTTGATCTGGGATTAAAGATAAGTCAAATCCTTGATTTTTAAGTTTTTCTTACATCAAATTGAAAGCAATAAGATTTTTAGCACCAACAGCAACCATTTTGAGAGAATGGGAATGAAAGGAGATTGAAAAAATGGCGAAAGATATTAGATGCGCGATTTGCGGGAAAGCAATGAAATTTGCAGAGAAGAAGAAGGAAAGAGAATGAGAAGAAAGAAAAAGAGAAGAATGAGAGAAGGTATTTATAGCATAAGAAGTTTCTCGAGAAAATAAAATAGTTAATACAATGAAAGGACGTGAATGGTCAAATAACAGCGGTTTAAGATGACGTGTCGAAAAATATATGGGTGATAAAATTATATGAAGACAGTTGGTGAAAGGTTTAGAGACGTGTCAGAATAAAGGTGGAGGTGAAAAGATAGGAGATTACGACAATTTATTCTCACGATCTTCTCTTCTTCGCAGAAAAGACATGAGAAGAGGCAAGATGTAGTACTAGAATATCACCACAACGATATTCTCGTAGTAAGAACAACGCTTACACGATAAGGTCAAATATTCCTATAAGTATAAATGACATTGTTCACGAGAGTGTCGTAAGGATTCTTCAGCAACATTTGGCGAGCGTCACAAGTAAGCTTCATAATAACTGACGATTGAAGAGACATGTTATGAGAGTGTTGTTTCACGAGGATTACAAAAGTTGGCGAAAATTAATATTACAAATACCACGATGAGATCGCAGAATATATCCGAAAGAAGGGGAAAACTTAGCTGTCACCCACTATGTAATTTC
Source organism: Papaver bracteatum (assembly GCA_023529315.1). Taxonomy (NCBI): domain Eukaryota; kingdom Viridiplantae; phylum Streptophyta; class Magnoliopsida; order Ranunculales; family Papaveraceae; genus Papaver; species Papaver bracteatum. The sequence continues at coordinate 1,874,732 of JAJJWX010003683.1, forward strand.
ATATATAAAGGGTTCAAGTAAGTCCAGAGGATGATGATGTATTTTTTAGAGTTGAGAAAATCTTGAGGAGAGAGAAACTCCAGAAAAGAAAGTTGTAATTCTGAGTTTGAATATTTTCTGTAAACATTTCTGAGATCTAAATAATAAAAGTGTCGTTTAATTCTTTAATCTTCAACTAGTTTCACTTAGATTTTTATAGGATCTTAATAGGGGTGTAGTGTGGGAAATCCTGCTACTACAGTAGAAACCGGAGTTTTAGAGCTAGGAATAGGTACCTTAGAAGTTTGGGGAGAGTCCTCGTTCTTCTCCTCCAAAACAGGTTCCTTTGGTGTCTCCACCTTGCCCGAATAAGCAACTTCGGGTTGCACAAGTTGTGTACCACTTCTCAATGTAATTGCGTTCACACCCTCCTTTGGGTTGATAGGTTGAGAAGGGAGTTTCCCACTATTTTGTTCCTTCAATTGGTTCAACTCAAGATCCTTAGAACCAACTTGGGTCTGCAACTCCTTCATCTAACTCTTGGTCTCTTGTATAAACGATTTCATCAACTCCTCCATACTTGACCCCTGATTTTTAGGTTGTTGTTGTTGAAATTGTTGACGCGGCTGGAATTGTTGTTGTTGAGGTTGAAATCCACCCGAATTATTGAAAGTAGGTTTTTGGACCGCTCCTTGCTTGTTTGCATAGATAAAATTGGGGTGATCTCTCCATCCCGGATTGTAAGTATTGGAATAAGGATCATACCTTCTCTGCTGATTTGGAAAGACCGCATTAGCTTTCTCATTTGCTTCTTCATATCCTTGATGAGAACTTGGGATAACCGCGGCTGCAACTTGTTGCATCATTGCTGTCATGTTACACATTTGTTGACGAAGTTCTTCCACCTCACTTACCTCATTTACTCTTCTAAGAAGCACGTCCGAACCACGACTCAAGAATTGTTGGGAGTTTGCTGCCATGTTTTCAATCAACTCTCTAGCTTGTGCCACTGTATTGTTCACTAGTGCACCACCACCCACAGCATCAAGAAGATTCCTATCACTTGATTGGAGTCCTTCATAGAAGTATTGGATAATAATAGTGTCGCTAAATTGATGATGAGGACAGCTGGCTACCAATCTCTTGTATCTTTCCCAACATTCATATAAGGATTCTCCCACATTTTGCTTCATCCCACAAATATCCTTGCGAATTTGAGTAGCCTTAGACGCATGAAAATATCTCTCTAGAAAGAGTTTCTTCAACCCATTCCAAGTTGTGACACTTCAGGGAGGCAAGTAATATAACCAATCCTTAGCACTATCCATTAAAGAGAATCGGAAAACTTTCAACATAGCACCATCCGCCTCAACATCAGCTGGAAGCATGGCCGTGAAAATGGTGTGGAAGTCCATAATATGCTTGTTTGGATCTTCATTCACCATGCCATGGAACTTTGGAAATTCCCTAAGCAACCCCGGTTTGATCTCAAAAGTAGAGTTTGTTTGAATACAACCCTGTTGAGTATCAATCTTGTGCATAGCCAAGTCCTTGAGTGTACTATTTGCAGCATCACCCATTGCTTCTTCTTCTTCTTCCTCTTCTTCAAAAGGAATCTCGTGTTCTACTTCGCCTTCTTGATGAAAAGCTTCTCCTTCACCCAAGTTGTGTTCTTCCGTTGTGCCTTGCCTTGGTTGGAGTATTGTGCCTTTTCGAGTTGATATCCCGCACCTTGGATAATTCCAATCTTTAGAAGCCAGGGATTAGGTACCTGAAACACAATTCTCACAAACAAGTAAGAAACAAGACAAGAAACGAAAAGCAGTATGCGAACAGAACAATTAAAAAGAAACTAAAAAAAACTTAATAACTAGCCGAATGCCTCCCCGGCAACGGCGCCAAAATATGGTCGGTTGTCAGCCGACACAAAAATAATTCACTTTCTTACTCAACAAAATATGAATGAAGTATAAAGCAAGGAAGAGTTCGTATCCACAGAGAGGCGATTGTTGTTATCAAATTCTAGTTTCTTAATAACCCAAAGGGGGATTTCTGATTTTTGTAAAATTAAAGTAAAATAAAAGCAAAGTAAATATTTGGAAGTAATCAATGGAGAAAGATATTGGTCAAGGAATTCATCTTCAATCTTAAACATGTGCTTGCATACATGATTAGAATTACGATTTAATCTCTTTTATTATCAAAAGCCTAGAAAATCAAGAGAGCAAGATAATCTGAAAATTTCCTAAGTTCATCAACACACGCATTAGAGTTGCGTATGTGAATTCTACCTAAAGAATAACCTAACGCCTTGCGCTAATCAAGTTCAATTCCCAGGAGAATTAAGTTTTGGAAATAGGCTAATCAATGCAATTGTCATACATTGCGCATAACAATTCGGACAATGGTCAAACTCTACATATGATTATAAGAGTGTATCACTACAAACTATAATCATATCATGCTACTTGTATTTTGGGTTATCGCTCGATGAAAAACCCTAAAATAGCTATGGACAAGATGCAAGTTCAATTAATTGGCCACTTAACTAACCAAACATCTAAATCCTATCACAATACATCAATCATGTGATTATTAAAAGCAGTAGAGATTTGAACGAAAACAAAGAGAGAAAACTAATACATTAATCAAGCACAAGTTATAGATATAGGACTACATCCTTAACCAATAATAAGAAATTTAGCTACTCATAGCTATGGAGTTCATCATAATCAATAATCAAATAAAGGAGATGAATATTAAATACGAAAGCAAACCCTAGTTGTAGTTACAACGGCTATCTCCAGAACTCCCAGTAAAAACGTGATCTCTTTGTTGTAGAAACTCTCTTTTTATAGCCCTTTGCTTTCCAAAAATAGGTCAAAGTCTTCAAAGTCCATTAGTTCGAAATTCACCCAGCCCACCATGGAAAGAAACCCGTGTAGAAAATATGTCTCAAAAACGCTCGCCGAGAAACTGGGTATTTGGCCGGAAATTGGCCGGAATCCGGCGCCGGAAAGTCGCCACCGGCAACCTAAAAAGTCAAACGTCAGCGGTCCAACTCGGTCATATCGGGTCAGCTCGGGGTCAACCAAGCTAGTTGACATGAGTTAGTTAGGCTAGAATTTTCACTTCACGGCCAAGATGGCCCTGCTGCTTGCTTGCACTTGCCAGCCAAGAGGGCCCTGACTTTTCTATGTTGCACCAACTATAATTCTTCTCATTCCTTGTAGTGTACTGCTCAACTAATCACTTCCATTCACTGACCTCCTATGCCCTAGAATTCATTACAAACTCAAAGCACCAATACTGTAATCAACTCCATCTCCATAAACTACATCTAAATCCTTTCTTTGCAGGTTAACTCCATTCCCATTCATTATGTAGCTGTAATTCAGTCAGCAACCCAAAGTCAGCTCTGGCCATTTCACTCCAGTGCCATCCATAACCAACTCAGATTCAATCCCAACTCTAATCACTGCCATTTGATCATGGTACAATGCCTAATTCACCTACAGCTGTCAAGGCAACAACCAACTCCTTCACTGCAAACCAGCTCTAGCTGCTCCATTTTGCAATTCTGCGGTGCATAACTTCCCAAACTGCAGCTTCTCTAACAACTACAACTGATTTCAGTTCCATATAGCCATATGAGGCCAACCAGCAACTCAATCAATTAGCACCAAACTGGAGCTACACCTCTGTAGTTCTCGCTTCCCAGTTCTGTTCATCCATCTCCCTGTAATCTCCTGGAAGAACCCATGACCTTCCATGCCTGCTGTAACATCTCCACAGTCCACCAGCTATTCATACATTTATCACATTCACCACCGCAAACACAACTATCCAGCAGAACCCAAATTCTACAACTTCATGAACCTGCAACTTCATCCATCCATAATAATAACTCATATCTGAGCATTTCATTACTTTCCCAGCTGACTACACAACACCCACAGACAACCTACATCTCAAAACTGTATTGCACTCACTAATAACATTGCACCTGCAACTTCATCTCAAGAATGAGCTTTCTCCACATCTCAGTTGCACCAAGATCATCACAGATTACTCATTACAGCACCATCACAACCTACATTCATTTATTCAATCACATTGGTACCTGAAACTTCACCACCAACGTAGGCATCTCAACCTTATTCCTGTAATCCAAACCATGGCAGCAACATAAAGACCAGTAAAAACTCCAATAACATCACCAATCTCAGCTTGTACTGCAATCTTTTCTAGCTTCACATTCTCAGACTCTTTGCCACCAATACCTCCAGTTCCATTACCACTAAATCTGACAACACCATTGCAACACATGCCATTAATTCCCTGATTTCAGTTCCAGTCCACCATTCTCATTTGCAAACCACCAAAACTTCCTAAGAACACCAACCAAGCTCCAATACCATCTTCTCCACCTGCAACAGAACTGCCATCACCATTCTAGCCATCTACCTCCAACATTACTCAAATCACCTGGAAAATACCCACACTGCAATATATTATTTCCTTGTCTCTCAGCATCTCATCTTCGACTGCTTCAGATTCAAATCCTGCACATACATCTAAGCTTCATTCTTCCATGTTGCAGCTCAAACCATTCCCATTATCTCACCACTTCAACATCAACAACCCTTCTTCATTTGAATCTCAGCTGTAATATTAGTTTAAGCACAAATACACAGCAACCTGAGCCATCATACTCCACATTCAAACTGATTGAAAACCAGGCAAACCCAAATCTCAATTCTGCAATCTTCATCACCACATCAAACCCTTCTTCACTTTCTTTGAGCAGTTATTGATTCACTGCAATTTAATGGTATCAGCAAACCCTAAATCGATTCTACTTAAACCCATTTTGAACATCACAGCAGCTCGCAACATTCACCATTTTCTTCTTTCTAGTTTTTAGATTCACAGCCTAGAACCATCTTCAACTCAGAACAAAACAACTCCTGAGATCCCAATTCTCTCAATTTCTCAACTTCTGGCTAGATTTCACAGGAGTTAGCAGCCATGGATGCTGTTCTTTCTCAATTTCAATGAGTGAGAGAAAGAAAATGATTGGGAGAAACAGTCTTGATTTTAGGGTAAAGTATGATTGGGTGGTTATTAACACTCCAATACATAGACTAAGGGACACCCTAACGGGTACCCTATAACAGCTAACCACCCCTTAACATCAGCGGTCTTTAGTGCTCCCGTAGACTTGGTCAACCCACAACCTTGGCTCGACTCTCCGAATAGTATTCGCCTAGGAAATGACATCTTTGCCCCTTTATGCTCCAATTGAACGCTTGCTTTCGAGTTCTCCGCTAACATCAACCTCCTCCTACTTCTCAAACCCACTTCATCTCTTCAATTTCTATTCATCACTAAAGTTGTCATGCCTTTCAGACAGAAATCGCATCACCAAAGCCGACATACTTTTCAGACAGAGATGAAGAAATAAAAGCAAATTATGAGAAATAGTCTGCCTCCAACGCTTTTGCGATGTTTCCTCCTCTTTTGCTCCAAACGACTCCAAAGTACCTAAATACTCAAAAACAAAACATAAGATACATAATTTACAAGAAAATTAGCAGAGAAAGCATAAACAATAGATAAATAATAAGGTGTTTTAGACACCTATCAGGCGCCTTCACAATAGATGGTACAAGTAATTCATCATTCACAAGTAAAGAAATATACGAAACATTACCCTTTTTAGCTTCTTGCAATGCCGTCAAGGCACCACACATCTCCACCAATTCCTTGGAAATTTCAACATCCAAGTTAGGCAAGTCGTGGACATCCAATTCAATGCTCTTTTGCAATACCACACCAAGTTCGTCCTCTTGATTCAATTCCACCATTTGTTGCGCTAATGAACCAACCACATCAATAGAGTAAGCAGAATTCACATCACTTGGGTAGCGCATTGCTTTAAATATGTTGAAGTGTATTATTTCCTTGTCGAATTCCATAGTGAGTGTACCCTTGTCAATGTCAATCTTTGTCTTTGCGGTCTTCATAAATGGCCTCCCAAGAAGTAGAGAGAAGTAGACGACCGATTCTCATTATTGTCCATATCCACCACAAAGAAATCAACCGGAAAAATTAACTCATTCACTTGCACTAAAACATCTTCTACAAGTCCCTTTGGATATATGTTAGACTTGTTTGCTAATTGGATAATAACTCTTGTCTCTTTCAATGGTCCAAGATTCAAGGAGTCATATATATCGGCCGACATCACACTAATGAAAGCTCCCAAGTCAAGTAAAGCATGTTCAAATCTTTTCGTACCAATAGTAATTGGCACCGTGAAACCACCGGGATCCGTGCACTTTATAGGCATCTTATTTAATAGTATAGCCGACACACTCTCTCCAACTTTAGTAATTTCATTATCAAGCAACATATCCTTCTTTGTGCATAATTCCTTCATGAACTTAGCATACCTTGGCATTGTCTTGATGGTCTCGATGAATGGGATGTTAATTTCTATCTTCTTGAAGATATCCATGAGTGCCTTGTCTTGAGATTCCTTCTTGGACTTAGCAAAACGACTAGGAAAAGGAGGTGGGATAGTGAAAGTAGGAACCGGTTCCTTGGATTGGTCGGTTAGTGTTGAATTCTCCTTTGGTACGGATTTGTCCTTGTCTTTGACTACCTCTTCACTAGCTTCTTCATGATGACTTGGACTCTCCACTTGTCTCCCACTGCTTAAAGTAACCGCATTAACATTCTCTCTTGGATTCACAAATGGTTGTGAAGGAAGCTTTGTGGATGCTTGAGATTTTATTAAGTTCACATCGGTCACCAATTATCCCATTTGAGTTTGTAAGTCCTTGATTTCTGAACCGGTCTTTTTTTCCAAAGCCTTGATTTCCGAATCAGTCTTTTGTTAGTTTTGTTAAAATAATGATGTAATACCTTGCATCATGACATTAAGCTTATCATCAATTGAAGATCCTTGTTCCTTTACTTGAGGTTGGAATTGTTGTTGAGGTTGAAAGCGTGATTGTTGGAAACCTTCTTGTTGCTCATAGGGATTAGGAACCGCCGCTTTCTTGTTTGCATAACTAAAGTTAGGATGATCCTTCCAATCGGGATTATAAGTATTTGAGTATGGATCGTACCTTGTCCTTTGATTTGGATATAATTCATTTACTTGTTCGGTTTCATCATTCGAAATAATTACCGCGGCCATTCGTTGCATTACCATCTCTATGTTGTTTAACCGTTGCACGGATTGTGAAGATGAATCACTAACATCATGCACCAACTTAACTATCGGTTCACCTCTTGCATAGAATTGTTGCGAGTTTTCCGCCATACTTTCAATCAATTCGGTAGCTTTGGCCGCCGTTTTGTTCACTAGTGCACCACCACCGGCGGCGTCAAGAAGATATCTATCATTTGTTTGGAGACCTTCATAGAAGTATTGAATTATCATGGCGTCACTAAATTAATGGTGCGGACAACTTGCCACCAATCTCTTGTATCGATCCCAACATTCATATAATGACTCTCCCACATGTTGCTTCATCCCACAAATCTCCTTGCGAATTTGAGTAGCTTTTGATGCGGGAAAATATCTCTCGAGGAAAAGTTTCTTCATCCCATTCCATGTTGTGATATTTCCGGAAGGCAAATAATATAACAATTCCTTAGCATTGCCCGCCAAAGAAAATGGAAAATCTTTCAACATCGATCCATCCGCATTAGTATCCGGTGGAAGCATGGCCATGACTATGGTATTGAAGTCCGTAAGATGTTTGTTTGGGTCTTCATTCACCATGCCATGAAACTTTTGTAACTCTCTAATCAACCCCGGCTTGATCTCGAAGGTTGAGTTAGTTTGGATACACCATTGTTGTGTATCGATCTTGTGAGAAGCTAGGTCCTTGAGTGTACGATCAGCCATTGCCTCTTCTTCTATGTCCGAATATGTGAACTCACTTGATGTAGAACGAGGAAGCGGAGTGTTAACCGCTCGAATTAAGTCCTTTAGTTGAGTGCTGGATCGAAGACGTATTGGACTCGGTCTGCCCGCTTTAAGCATTCACCAAAGATATAGTACCTGAAACAAGATTCTCAAAACTAAGTTAGATACGATATAGAATCTAACAAAGCAAGAATAAAACAAAAAGAAGATAAAAACAACTAAAATCGTTCGCTGCTCCCCGGCAGCGGCGCCAAAATTTGATGCGTGTCGTAACCACAAAAAATTAATTATTATTTTACTACCTAATTAACAAGTAATATAGGGTAGTTGAGTTCGTTCCCCCGAGGAGCAAGAGTTTTTAGTTGTTTAATTATCACAAAAAGGAGGGGGGTTGGTTTTAGATTTTAAAAGCAAAAGAAAGTAAATAAAGCAATCAAAAGTTTAAGTTGAAATCAATAAGAAAGAATAGATCAAGGAATCCTTCTTCATTGCAAAACAATGATTCAAGTTATGTTCTTTTCCAATTTTTAAAAGTCATGGATTATCACCAACCGTAGATATAGCATCTAGATCAGTGCTAATCCCTAAATCCCTTGTATCACCGGATACGGAAGTTCTCGCCTACCGGATTATGTTTACCAAACCACCTAGTAGTAGATCACTCAAGATGTAATTTAGTTAAACGTATTAATATTTATGAATTTATTAGGTTGATATTAGTAGTTAGACTCTTAGATCAAGGTCCACTTGCTAACGTTTTTTTCACACACAATTGCTCCACGGAATCCCTCCGCAAGGTCTCGTGTTTTCTACTTATATAAATAGTCAAGAAACGATTACTTATCCCCTAACTTTCACTAGCTTTAGATCAATTAACAAATAAATTTAGTTAGCCACCTAAACGACCTATCAATCAAGCATAAATATTCTTATTAGTAAAAACAAACGATAATCACGTGAAAAACTTCAAAGCAGGTATAAAACAAAACTCAAATCATACATTAAGAACTAGGAATTCATCCTCAATCAATAAGAAAACTAGCTACTCATAGTTTGGAGTTCAAACAATAATAATAATAATAATTAAAGAAGAAAGAAAAACTTATTGAAAAGATATTGGTTGCTTCTTCCTCCAATCCTTTTCTATTAATAGAGGTCTCCGTCAAGGAGACCCGCTGTCGCCTTTGATCTTTGTCCTTATTGAAGACGTGCTGAGCAGAAACATCTTGAAGCTGTTCTCCGAGAATAAAATGACTCCAATGGTAAGAAGAGGTATTTATACTCCAACGCACCTTTTCTTTGCTGACGACATTATGGTATTTTGTAAAGGAAATGTCAAAATTTTGCAGAATCTTATGTCCTTATTAAGTAAATACCAAAGGGCTTCAGGCCAGTCAGTTTGTCCTCAAAAGAGTAGAATTTATTTTGGAGGAAGAACTTTGTCTAGGAGAACTATCCTGGCGGAGTTCTTGGGTATGAATATTGCTAGCTTCCCTGACCGGTATCTAGGAGTACAACTTATTCCTGGCTCAGTGAAGTATCACCACATAGCTAATGTGGTTGAGAAGATCAAGATGCAGCTCTCTGGTTGGAAAGGAAGAAGCCTGTCTTTCAATGACAGAATTGTCCTTGTCAAATCAGTCATTAACAACTACTTTATACACAACATGGCGATCTATTGGTGGCCGAGAAAGTTCATCATTCAGTGTGAAAGAGCAATTAGAAATTTTATTTGGTCGGGAGACTCTAATGTTAGAAAATCAGTGGTGGTAGCTTTTGATAAAATTTGTTGCCCTGTTGAGGAAGGAGGCTTAGGGTTGACTCGTATGTCTACATTGAATTCTGCGATGCTGATGAAGCTGTGGTGGAATATTAAAACTGCGAATAAGAAATGGGCAGGTTTCTTTCGTTCAAAGTTCTTTGGTAGAAATGGCCAGATTAAAAAATACGGTGTTAAATCCTCTATCATCCTTGGTATTCGTAAGGTTTACAAGGTGGTGGACTCGAACACCAAAGTGCTGCTGGGAGATGGTAGGTCTACTTCTCTGTACTATGATGCGTGGCTGGGTAATTCGTGTTTAGCTGATATGTTACAGGACTATTCGCTAGACAGAAATATAAGGGTGAGCGATATGCTGGTGGATAACCATTGGAGTTTCCCAGAGGTGCACTCCAACATCTTCTCGGTGGCTCAGATAGATGTAAACCAACTTCAAAACCCTAGATTTGGGGAAGATACAAGAATCTGGATGCCTGAATACAAAGGAAATTTCTCTGTGGGTTCGGCAAAAAATTTGATTAGACAGAGATATGGGAGCCTAGAGGGGACTGCTTTGATTTGGAGAAAAGAGATCCATCCTACTCTGGCTGCTCAGAACTGGAAGTTCCTGTGAAAGGCATGTGCAACTAATGACCTGATCAAGGAGAGATTCAAGATTCAGATGGCGAACAACTGTTCTATGTGTGGGATAGAGGAAGAGTCGCTGGATCATGTTCTTTTCACTGCTCTTTCACAGCAAGAGCGTGGAATTGGATTGGTTTTCTGTTTAAGTTGAATCCTGATGCAAATCTGGTGACCTCTTGCAGAGATGCTAAAGGGAGGAGTGCAATGATTCGTGACTTGTGGCTTCTTTCAAATTTGGTTATTAGGGCGGAGCTGTGGAGGGTAAGAAACATGGCTTTTTTCGATGACAAAAAACCGTGCTGGAATTTCTTCTGTAGGCGAGTGTTCATTCTTATTCAAGAATTTTCGGTGCGCCTAAAAGGCTTCATGTACAATTCTAGTGACGATGTTCAGCTTCTGGAATTCTTTGGAGTAAAGCATAGACGTGTTAAAATGATTGATCCGGTGGAATGCTTCTGGTACCCGCCGGAAACTAATGAACTTCTGGGTGAGTTGTGACGGTGCGGCCAGAGGTAGTCCAGGAGTGGCGGGTGCTGGAGTAGTTGCTAGAGTTGAAAGTGGTGAGGTTATTGGGGCCCTGTCAGTGGGCTTGGGCACAACAACAAACTACTTAGCTGAAATCTATAGCATCCTGGTGGGCTTGGAATGGGCTACTAGATGGGGTTACAATAGAGTTTCTATCAGATCAGATTCAATTTCGGTGGTCCATTCTTTCAAAGAAAACAACTTACCCTGGTTTGCTAAACCGAGGTGGCTGGAAATCCAACAAAATTATGTAAACATAAATTTCGTTCACACATTCAGGGAAGTTAACTTCTCGGCGGATAACATGGCGAAAAAAGCTTGCTTACTTCAAAACGAGGTGGGAATTCATTACGAGGGAAGACCAATTTTTTTAAAAACTGTGGAAAAGCCGTATGTGGCATATTATAGATTCAAGTAATGTTTTGTAGGCTCTTGGGGTTTTCTGCCAGGGCTCAGTTATAACTGTTCTTGTAACTTTTGCTATTTATTAATACATTTTTGACTTAACAAAAAAAATAATTCTTCCTCCAATCCTTGTGCACTTTAACTCCTTATCCAAAGTAGATGTGTGTAAAAAGTTGTAGAGAACTCCTTTATTTATATGCTTCAATACTCTCCAATCCTTGTAGGAAAAGAATCCCTTTCTCAAAATAACACCACTTTCCCAATTTGAGCCTAATTCCAATTTCAAGTACAATTCTCCAAATCTTCCAAGTTCAAGTCCAAGCTTCACACCCCATGAGTCTAAAATACTCTTCACAAAATTCTCCACAAATTGGGTCACCGGAGAAATCCTGGTACAACCGGAATCCGGCCAGTAACGTCATCGGCGTCCACCTGAGTTATGTCATTGTTGACTAAATATTCTGTCTGATACCGTCAAAGTTAACGGTCAAGAGAGTCGACTGCTAGACAACTGATCAAGTGGAAGAGACAGTCAGCTTCTTAATCAGTCGTCTAACTCAGAGCTGATTCGGCTTACTCGGCTGACTCACCGAGTTAGATCGTTCATAACCGGTACCGAGTTAACTCGCCGGAGGGGAAATTCGGACAGAGTTTCCTCTATTTTTATGACTATTCTCAGCCAAATTCAGGCCTCTTCTGACTTCTCCCTATAACAAGCCTAACATATACATCTAGCACATTCAAATTCATCAAACATTCATCTATAAACCTTTTTATCATCAACCCAATCTTGAATGAGCAGCAACAGAAGTTCCATTCTTCCCTTAACAGCAACAGATCCAGCCTCTTCTTAGACCCATATTCAACTTTTTTTTTTTACCAAAACAAACACTTTTATTGATAAAAAAATAATCAGTTATACAAGGAATCAATAAAAGGAAAGACTTAAAAGGACAACAAAACCAGACTAAAACAAAAAAAGCAAAATATAGAGCATCAAATCCCAAGATTAATTTTGATCCCTTAGTGAAATCTGAAGTAGGTATTGTCTGGGTGTTCCATTTTGTGCATGGTTGTAGGTCTTTCAGTGAATTTCCCCATATTCAACTCCATTTAATCTTCTTCATGCCTTCTTCTTCATAACGACCAACATCATCTACTGAACTTCCCTGTAATTCCCAGCATACACAGCATCAAAAATTCCTTCTACACTCACTGATTTCGAAACCCAGTCTATATTTCTTCTTAAACAGCAGTACTCATCGATCAACAGATTCCAACAATATCATCTCAGTTTTATTTACCATGAGCTCTAAATCTCACAAATTAGTAGAAACCCCTTCCATCTTCCGACTTCTTCAATGGCAACACAGTGATTTTGAGGCAAAACCCATCTCTTAGCAGCATCCATTCGCAACTAATTCATCTGCTTCTGTTTAATCTTCAAACCTCCATCATCATCAATTGTAGCAACAACGAGCCCTAACTGCTTCTCAACCTAATTTATTCACAAACCACCGATTCATGGCTTCTCCCAAATCAGACCCGTCTGCTCTCTTCTTAACAACGACCACCAGAATCCATCTTCAATCTCATCTCTTAGTTTCTCAATTTGACGGAAAATCATCTCGAGCTTCCATTAATGGATTCAGCCAGTATCTCAGCGCGCGGGTTTTCTGTTTCTCAATTTCAGAAATGAATGAATGAGAGAACCAGTCTCTCGATTTAGGTTTAGGTAATGACTTAGCCAGGATTCAGACACCCCAGCACTTAGACAAGGTGCACCCAGGTGGCAACCCCCTTAACCTTGATTGGTCTGTATGTAGCACTCCTTCAAATAGAGTCGCCCATTAATCTTGACTGGGCTCCAGATAGTGCTTGCCTATAAAATGATGGCTCTGCCCTTCTTTCTCAATTTTGGATTATTTCTTCTCCTTTTCGTCTGCATGACTCCAAAGTACCTAATAACTCAAAAACACGCGTAAAATACATAATTCACAAGAAAAATAGCAGAGAAAGCATAAACAATAAATAATAAATAGGATGTATTCTACACCCTATCATCCCCATGCTGATTGATGGGCCCCTTTCCATCGACCAATCAGGTCACTCTAAATGCGCCACACTCATTTAGAATGAGGCCGGCCCCATGCTGCTTGTCGGTCCCGTTTCCATCGACCAATCAGGTCGCTCTAAATGCGCCACACACATTTAGAATGAGGTCGGCCCCATGCTACTTACTGGCCCCCTTTTCAATCGACCAATCAGGTCGCTTTAAACCCGCCACACGCATTAAAAGGCCAAACTATGCCAAACGTGCCACTTCGGGCCCCATAACATGCCACGATCCATGCGGGACCCAGGAAACCTAAGAATGGCATCATACCATAGCCACTCACTGGAACCCTTGCTCATGTGGCCGTTTCCACATTATGGCCTTGTTATAGTTCCTTTGGCATGGATATGGCACTGTTTGCACAAAACATCACCGTGCAGTGGCCACATGCCACACGCACTAATTAAGGTTTCGGCATGCCAAACCCTAATTTTGGTAAAGTTGTTACGCCAACCAAGCCAAGTAATGCTACCCAGAGCATTGGGATTGATGTGGCAACTAGAACTAATGTTTCCAAGCCATATTTGGGTCTAACACCAATGTGCCAAAATCCAACGGCCATGGCTATGCCAGGTGCTACTTGCGTGTCACCGGCATACGCTAACTATGCCAACCATGCCATTGTGCAACTGACATGCGCTAAATATGCCACTACGCCATTGGCATTATAACGCCTGGTATTTTTTTTTATGAACCCGGGCTTAAAGCCCGTTTTCAACTCATTAGAGTTGACATAGCGTTTTGTATATATGTGATGTACAAATCCTAGTTCATTTAGTATTTTTTGTGTGTGATGGTTTTTGGGGTGCATATACTTCAAATTAGTGGGTGGCTAGAAGGAATAGTTAGCCCATGGAATGATAGGGTCACTACCTAGTACAACACATGATTTTTTTTTTGTGGCTAGTAATACGTGTGAGAAGAAGAATAAGTCTTTTTCTCTCTCTTTGGATTTACTTTTAGGGTTATATTTATTATATATATTGTTTTTGTTATTTTCTTAAAACCCTAGAAAAGATAAAGAAACCATCTCTTTCTTCCTCTTTTCATCTCTGCTACTTTACACAAAAAAAAAAGGAATCTGTTTTGTTACTTTATCTGCCTGGAATACTACTTGCTTGGATTGCTAGGATATCAGGATTTTCACTTGGATTGCGTAAGAGGTAGGGGTTCCTCGTAATACTATATAAAACTAAACTATTTTCATGATTTACTCTCTGATTTGCATGTTGTTTATGGATGAGTTATGTCTATCATTATCCCTATACACGTACGTCGGATATTTAATGATTTTCCTTTGTTTACAACCAAAGTTCAATGTACGTTTTTGGTTGGACTTTTCTTAATATAAACTTTTCTTTTCAAAAAAAAAAACAACCAAAGTTCAATGTTTTATAAACCTGTCAGTGTTTTATTTGTTTAAATCCTTTGGCTGTTTTGTTTGTGCATCGGATTTAGGAGATAAATATTCCAAAACAGCAGATTTAATATATGGTCATCTCTAACTATATCTGGTGTCTTTCTATTTGGCAACCCCAAATGTCATATCCATAATGTATTTGAATAATATAAAAAAAAATGTATAGTTTCGTCTTGTTTCTAGCTGGAGTTTTGAACTACTCAACCAGGCACATGTGTTTTAACTCTTTCAATTCGTACATAATGTAATCAAATATTCTATTATTATTATTTTTAAAGAAAAAGAAAAATTGGGTATTCATGAGACGTACTGATCTCACAATTTTCAATTAACATTTTGGACCTTTGTGTTTACACCATCACTTTTAATTTATGCCTTATTCTTTTAAATTTAACTATAAGTGGTCCCTTTAAATTAATACCTAATAGAAAATGTTTCTACTCTCTCCTATGTTGCCGTTTCTCTCTATCACTAGCAGCAAGTCACTTTAAATGGAGTCAAAAAAAATTTGTCTCGTTTTCCGTGCCAATATTGTTAAATGATTTTATTCATTTCCCGTTGAGTGAGTGATTTGACGCAGGGTTGTTACTGGGTTTATGGTACAAATGGTTTGGGCATGTAGAATTGTAGATGGTTTCTGTTTTGGGAGTATAAATGAATTTTGTTTGATTAATATAAATACTATATATAAATGCATTGATAAAATTTTATCGGATTATGGATGTGTTTTTACGGAAATGAGTGAGCTGGTAAGAAATGAATTTTGAATATACGTACTTCTCTGTTGCTGCTGGAATGTCAAGCCTTTATGGCATCCCACCATTGGTGGCTAACCTGGGAAGACTGTTCGGGGAACAGTATGGTTTGTAACCGGAATAACTCTGACAGTAGAATATGACCTACAATTATAGGTTGGCTTATGTGAGTAAAGTGAGTAAGTAATTTCAGAGGATTTTGATTTACGTGGATTTTATTTATTTTTAACGGCTGCATGGTTTAATTTTCGTTGCACTATTTATTTTTTGAAATTCCTACTGGGCTGCGGTTTGCTCACCCCAAATTCCTTTTTCTCTCCCAACAAAGTTTGAGGAGCAGTTAGCACAGTAAGCGGACTTGGAAGCTTACGGCATAGTACTCAGATGTTAGTATTCTCGCAAGACACTACTATATGATATCATGGGGATAATGGGTACTTTTATTGATTATCATTTTTTTTTATTACTGTGGAGTTTTAAAGTATTTTAATAAGAGACATTTCTAGTTAAATAATTTTTAAATTGTTGTTCTTATTTTATAAATTTTAGAACATCATTAGTGATTATTATTATTTGGGAACTTTTTACTTGGAATTTGAGTTGGAAATGATATTTAATAATATCGTCTTTATTCATTTTGTAGTTGTACTTTGTTTTATTAGTCTTCTTTATAAAAAAAATGAAGCATGTTCCATAGTCATGACTCAAGAATCCGGTCTTGCTAGTTGGGTTGGACTCGATCCATCGGGTCAAATCTGGCTCAATAGAAGCCCGAATTTTTGACGGACGTGACAGTTTGGTATCAGAGCATGGTTCCGATTTACTTGGACCGTGCGTGTGGACTTACTAGTTTTGAAAGTTGGTTTTAAAAAAAATAAAAAATTACAGTCTGATTATTTTGATTTATTTATTTATCGACTTATGATCTGAAATGATTTTGAGAGTTAGGTTATGTTTTTCCTTATTCTTTTTGGAAAATTAAATTTATTTAGTTTTCATCAAGTTTTTCTTTTCATATTTAATTTACTTTGGGGTTGGGGTAAATAACTAAAAGCCTTATAATATAAAATGTTGTGTGTATTAGTTAATATAGGATTTCGACTTAGATATTAACATTAGTGCGTGTTTGTCTCTATTTAGAAGATGCCGCCTCGTCGTGATGCTACCAACGGTGCTCAACCAAATGGAGAAGAAGGATAGGACAGAAGGGAACGCATGGAAGCTACCCTTGACTGAGTTGTTGGGACATTGGGAACACTGGTACAGGTTGTTGAAACCCAACGCCAGGGTAGAGTGGACTTAGAAAAATTCTTGAAGGTGGTTGGAAGGAAAGAATTTAAGGGGACTGAAGAACCTCTTGAGGCTGAAAGGTGGTTAATGGGGATACAAAAGGAGTTTCTAGCCTTGAGAGTGGAAGAGAATGACAAGATCCGTTTTGCTACGTACCTTTCACTGGAGCTGCTGATTTTTGGTGGGATTCGATAAAACGAGTCCGAAATGTTACCGTTTGGGCAGAGTTTGAAACGCTGTTTTTTGACAAGTATTTTCCTGAGACGGTTAAAGCCCAAATGTGTGCTGAATTTGCAACCTTAGGTCAGGGAGACATGACGGTTTCTCAACTAGACAAGAGGTTCGTTGAATTGGAACGTTTTGGGGATAACTTGGTCAATATGCCGTTACGAAGAGCAAGAAAACTTCAGGATGCACTGAAACCTGCCATCCGTGCTAGGTTGGTACCATGTCTCCTTACCACTTATGAGGATGTTCTTGATACTTCACTAGCTATAGAAGCGGACTGGTTCAAGAACCAGAAGGAAAGGGAGCCGAAGTATCAGAAGAGGAACCAAATGACGGACTCATCGACTCATCGAAAGCGTCCGCGTACGGATAACCCTGGGAAGGTAGTTGCACCAAAACCTTGCTTGCATTGTGGAGTTGTGGGTCACTTCGCTAGGTATTGTTCTAAATCTAAGCCACCTGGATAACTGAATGCAATCTCGGGGTGTTATCATTGTGGGAAGGAATATCATTTTGTGAGGGAGTGTCCTTTACCTGCACCACCTAGGCTTCCAACTCATTCCCCAATGCCAAATTTCCAAGCACGACAGCCGTACCAGCCGCGAAATAATGCACCACCCTTCCAGCCAAGGCGTCATCCAAATGTTCCGGGGCAGCTGAACCATATTTCTACTGTTGAGAAGAGGACAGAAAACTCTGCGATAGAGGGTAATTTCTTGATCTTTAGTTCTCGTGCTAAAGTTTTGTTTGATTCTGGAGCTACCCATTCGTTCATATCTTTGCATTTTGCTGCTTATCTTGGTTTGAAACCAATACCCATGGGGTTTACTTTGAACGTCTCTTCACCGCTAGGAAATGTAGTGACCCTTAGTAAATTTTGCAAGGATTGTGAAATAACTTTTGGTGATTATTGAGTGAAAATAGATTTGATACCGAGGCTCCAGGATTATGATGTCATTATTGGTATGAACTGGTTGTCGCAAAACCAAGCTATACTGGAATTTTTTGAGAAGAAAGTATCTTTCCAATCATCGGATGGAAGTTGAGTGTCTGTTCAAGGAGAAAGGTGGAAAGTTATAAATCCATCCTTACCCGGGATGAAAAGGAGGGATGAAACCGAAGAACACATAGCTTATCTTGCTAATTTGAGTGAAGAAGAGGATACCAAGGTGGTAGATGAAGAGTTACCGATAGTTCGAGATTTTCCAGATATCTTTCCAGAAGCATTGCCTGGATTACCACCAAAGAGAGAGATTGACTTTGAGATTGAAGTGAAACCGGGAAGTATGCCAATATCGATGCACCCATACCGCATGGCACCCAAAGAGATGAATGAGTTACGGAAACAACTTGATGAGTTGGAAAAGCTGGGATTTATTCGACCAAGTACCTCACCGTGGAGAGCTCCTGTTCTTTTTTTGCTCAAAAAGGATGGATCAATGAGGATGTGTATTCACTACCGACGACTGAACAAAATTACAATCAAGAATAAGTACCCCTTGCTGAGAATTGATGCTCTTTTTGACCAGTTGAAGGGAGCGTGTTACTTAACAAAGATTGATCTTCGATCTGGATACCATCAGATGCGGGTCAGAGAGGAGGACATTCGCAAGACCGCATTTGGAACTTATTACGGTCATTATGAATTTCTCGTGATGCCGTTCGGGTTAACAAATGCACCTGCAGTATTCATGGATCTGATGAACCGAGTTCTCCGACCTTTTGTGAACAAGTTTGTGGTAGTGTTCATTGACGAAATTCTCATTTATTCCAAGACTAAGGAAGATCATGAGGAACATCTTAGAATGGTTTTACAAACTCTAAGAGAGCACAAGTTGTATGCAAAGAGGAGCAAGTGTGAATTCTGGATGACGAAAGTCTTATTTCTCGGACATGTTATTTCCAAGGATGGCATATCTGTTGATCCAGAGAAGATATCGTCCGTAACGAAATGGCAACCTCCAAAGAGTGTTTTTGAGATTCGCAGCTTCTTAGGTTTGGCTGGCTATTATCGAAGATTTGTTGAGAATTTCTCGAAGATAGCGGTCCCTCTTACTCGTTTGACTAAAAAGGGTGTGAAGTTTGAGTGGACTACCGAGTGTGATAAAGCATTTGAGGAGTTGAAGCGGCGATTGACTACGGCACCCATTTTGGTTACCCCAGAACAAGGATTAGGTTATGATGTTTATTGTGATGCTTCAAGGAGTGGTTTGGGTGGAGTTCTTATGCAGAAAGGGAGAGTAGTAGATTATGCTTCTCGACAGTTAAAGAATCATGAAAAGAACTACCCAACTCATGATCTGTAATTAGCAGCTGTAGTGTTTGTGCTAAAGCTTTGGAGGCATTATCTTTATGGAGAAAACTTTATGGTTTTTTCGGACCACAAAAGTTTAAAGTACATCTTCACTGAGAAGGATTTGAACTTGAGACAGAGAAGATGGCTCTAGATTCTTACGGACTATGAGTTTAAGTTGTAGTACCATCCTTGGAAATCGAATGTTGTAGCGGATGCACTCAGTAGAAAGGAATCTGGATCCATAGCTTTATTGAGAATGGTCAAGGTTGTGGAAAAATATGACTTTGTTGTTGAGTGGAACGATGCAAGGGCATACCTGGCGCATGTTGTTGCAGTACCTGAGATTGTGGAGAAGGTCATTCAGGCGCAGACGTTAGACGATGGTTTGCAAGAAATCAAAGGAAAGATGGGTACTATGGATCAACAAGAAGGTTGGACACTGGGAGTCAATGGGGCTATACGCTATAAATGAAGGTTGTGTGTACCAGATGTTGAGGAATTGCGAAAGGAAATTTTGACGATGGCTCATAAGTCTGTATTGACAGTACATCCGGGAAGCACAAAGAAGTATAAAGACTTGAAGCGCCAGTTCTGGTGGAAATGTTTGAAAAGGGATGTTGCATTATTCGTCTCCAGGTGTCTTACTTGTCAGCAAGTGAAGGCTGAACACCAGTGACCAGCAGGACCTCTTCATCCTTTACCAATAGCGGAGTGGAAATGGGATTTCATTGATATGGATTTCGTTAGAGGATTACCTAAGACCCAACATGGGAAGGATAGCTTATGGGTGATCATAGACCGTCTCACCAAGTCGGCCCATTTTCTTCCGGTGAAGCAAACAGATATTGTACCTATTTTATGTAATTTGTACATCAAGGAGATTGTAAGGTTGCATGGAGTTCCACTATCGATCGTTTCTGACCGAGATCCTCTTTTTACATCCAAGTTTTGGGGGAGTTTTCACCAGTTGATGGGAACAGGATTGGATATGAGTACTGCTTACCACCCTCAGACCGATGGTCAGTCTGAGCGAACGATTCAGATTTTGGAGGATATGTTAAGAGCATGTGCGATTGACTTCAAAGGTAATTGGAACGATCATTTACCCCTTGTTGAGTTTGCATAAACAACAGTTATCAGTCCAGCATCGGTATGGCACCTTATGAGGCATTGTACGGAAGACCGTGTCGAACACCATTATGTTGGGCTGAGGTTAGCGAAAGAAGTGTCATAAGGCCCCAGATGGTCCAAGAAACAACAAAGAAGATAAGGATCATCCAAGACCGTCTGAGAACGGCACAAAGTCGTCAAAAGAGTTATGCAGATATAAGAAGGAGACCATTGGAGTTCCGGGTTGGGGATAATGTGTTTCTAAGAGTTAGTCCTAGACCAGACATTAAACGGTTTGGGAAGAAAAGTAAATTGGCGCCACGCTATATTGGGCCATTTGAAATTCTTCAACGGATCGGAGAAGTAGCATATCGACTAGCTCTACCAACACAATTTGCAGACATACACAATGTGTTTCATGTATCCATGCTTCGTAAATACAATGCTGATCCGTCCCACGTCATCGAATGGAGAGACTTATAACTGAACGACAATGTTTCTTATAAAGAGAAACGGTTACACGTAATCGACTCAAAGGAACAAATCCTTCGGAGGAAAACCATAAAAACCGTGAAGGTGCTCTGGCAACATCATGGTTCCGAAGAGGAAACTTGGGAGCTGGAGTCTGAGATACGAGAAAAATATCCGGAATTACTGAGAGGTAATTCTTAAACTTAGCTACGCCTCGAATTTCCGGAGAAATTCTTTTTTTAGAGGTTAATAGTATAACGCCTGGTATTTTTTTTTATGAACCCGGGCTTAAAGCCCGTTTTCAACTCATTAGAGTTGACATAGCGTTTTGTATATATGTGATGTACAAATCCTAGTTCATTTAGTATTTTTTGTGTGTGATGGTTTTTGGGGTGCATATAGCTCAAATTAGTGGGTGGCTAGAAGGAATAGTTAGCCCATGGAATGATAGGGTCACTACCTAGTACAACACATGATTTTTTTTTGTGGCTAGTAATACGTGTGAGAAGAAGAATAAGTCTTTTTATCTCTCATTGGATTTACTTTTAGGGTTATAATTATTATATATATTGTTTTTGTTATTTTACTAAAACCCTAGAAAAGATAAAGAAACCATCTCTTTCTTCCTCTTTTCATCTCTGCTACTTTACAAAAAAAAAAGGGAATCTTGTAGGTACTAAATATCGCAAGATAATAGTTCACGAGTATCGTAGTAAATAAAGGAGAAAAGAGTTATAAAATGTTACGATGATAGAAGTAGCACGGAGAAATATGAAGTTTTGCGAGGATGGAATAATTTTGCGAGTATGAGTTGCGATACTTCGCAATTCATATACAGCTGTATAAGTTTTACTATAAATAGGAGTTCAAATGTAAAATTCGAGAGGTTCTTTTAGTGAGTGTTAGAAAATATCTTAGGAAAGAGAATAGAGAAAGTTGTAACTATTCTAGTTCCATTTAGATACTTCTTTGTAATCAATTGAGAACATTAATAAGAAAATTGTTATTCATCATCAAGAACTTCTTGAGTTTTTACTAATTCTATTGAGGGTGTAGTTGTAGGTTATGTAGGAGCGGAATATCACAGCAAATGATAACTTACGAAATTGTGGAGAGAAAATACATTTTGCGAGTATAGAATAGTTTGCGAAGATAAAGAAATCACGAAGAACGTTTTACGAGTAAAGGAAGTTCGTGAAGTAAATTTGCGAAGGTTCGTATGATGATTCTTTGATCCGAAATTAAGGGAAAGATTAGTTGTTATCCAATGTGTAAAATCATATAAATAGACATTTAGGCATGAGAGGAAGGGGAGATACATTTTGAGAGAGAGGATAATTTTAGGAGGAGAGAGAAAATGTTAGGAGAGATTTATTTTCTTTATCATCTTCTTCCCAAAAAAACTAGAGCTCCAAATATTCATTAATGGAGTCTCAATTGTAAAATCATGTAATTACATACAATCACTAGTGAAGCACCGTGGATGTAGATCACATTGATCGAACCACGTAAAAATCTTTGTGTCTCTTTTTATAATTTTAGTACTTTAATTCTTAGTTTCATATCAAATTAATTAGATCTAGGAATCATTTTAATGGATTCTTATGAGGGTGTAGTTGTGAGATAATCCGCAACTACATAATTGGCGCTAGAAACAGGGAGAGAGTAATGGATTTATCCAACCTGATATTTAATTAAAGAAAGTTCCAGTAAAGTTTAGTACAATTATCAAAAAATCTCACTGTATCCATAAGCTTCAAGGCAAAAAGTGGAAATTTCAGGGAACAATTTGCATTCACAAATACATCAGCAGAACTTCGAAGGAGTTGAAGAAAATACAACTAAACATGAAATCAGCCAAAGTTTTTATCAGCAACACGATTTCATCTTCAAAAAACGATTCACGATGAATTTTTAAAACAATACTGCGATGTAAGAGGGAAAATACTACCAAGCACAGATTGTCAACGGGGAAATTTGGAAGAAAATTCGTTGTTGCAAGAAAAGGAATCAACAGCAAAATTAAACAAGAAGGATTCCCTACTACCAACACACATTAATAACCAGGAACCTACAGATTGGAGAATGGTGGAGGATCGAATTAAAGCCTCTTTTCATACTCATGATAAAATTTTGGTCCTGATATTGGAATCTTCTTCACCTCATCTGCAAGAGAGTATGATATGATCATCAATCAGAAGAGTATAGAATTTCTAAGCGGAGAAATTAAATTCATGCGGTGGTGGCCATCTGTTAACGCCACTAACCCAGCGTGGATTTCTCTTGTAAGGCTTCCTTTTCACCTTTTGTCACCAGGAATCATTGAAGGTCTACTCATGAAGTTTGGATCGGTTGGAGATATACTACATACTTACGAAGATGGTGCTTACGAACAACTACATACTTACGAAGATGATCCCATATACTTACGAAGATGATCCCCATCAAAATTCTTACGAAGATGGTCCCCATCAAAATTCTTTTTTGTCATATACTTACGAATATCATCTTCGTAGGGTCAAATCTTACGAATGTTCGCAGAAGCAGCACTTCTACTTTTTTACACTTCGCAAATATTCACTTTGCGAACGTTCGCAGCACCAATACTTCGCAAATGTTCGTTTACTTCGCAAAAGTTCGCAAAACAGCAGAATTCTATTTCGCAAGAGTGGGATAGAATAATTGGTATGCTATGAGAACATGCAAGACGATGCTAGCTTCGCAAGCAAATCACATACTTCGCAAGAGACAACAACGACTCACATAAAAGCTAAGTACCTCTTTCCTTAAACATTTTATTTGCTTACGAAAAATAAAAGATTTTTTGATTTGATTTACAAAAAGCGATTCAATCACACAATTACAAAGATGATACAATTACAAAGATCTCAAGATTTCACAATTACAAAAGAAACCGAGAAAAACATCTCGCACAAATCAATTTATATATTTCTCTTGAAAAATTTACTTTATTTCCAATGATATGATATTCGACATGAAGAGTAGTAGCTGGCAAACCTTTATGGCGTATACTCGTAAAAGGAAAAGAACCTCAGTGCGTCATATGAGGGGGTACCTATTAGGATCATTTCCATGGAAAAATATTTGTCAAGAGAGATGAAATAGATAATACAAAGGAAATCAAAACAAATAAAAAGATTTTGAAGTAGCATATAAATAAAAAATAAGAAATTTTGATAAAAGAAATGTTGAATACTAATCTAAATTTTTATTTGCATTACAACATAGCATGAGGCAAAGAACATGGAGTGAGAGTTCGCATGATGGGTTCGCAATATTTCTTACATTTAGAGGATTAAGTACTTCTTAAGGATACTTCATACTTCTTATATATTTCGAGGATTAAGTACTTCTTATACTTCTTCAAGGATACTTCATACTTCTTATACTTCAATGGTTGATACTTCTTATTTACTTCGCAACATTTCGGGACTTCGTAAAAGAATAGAGGCAAGTATATACTTTTCAAGACTAGTATTCTTTCGCTCGTTCCTTCATCAACAAAGATCAAAGATTACTACAACAACGGATTTTTTCTTAAAGATCGCTCTTCAAGCAATATTCAAGAAAAAAGAAGCAAGATGTAGGAGAGGAATATCACAGCAAATGATAACTTACGAAATTGTGGAGAGAAAATACATTTTGCGAGTATAGAATATTTTGCGAAGATAAAGAAATCACGAAGAACGTTTTACGAGTAAAGGAAGTTCGTGAAGTAAATTTGCGAAGGTTCGTATGATGATTCTTTGATCCGAAATTAAGGGAAAGATTAGTTGTTATCCAATGTGTAAAATCATATAAATAGCCATTTAGTCATGAGAGGAAGGGGAGACACATTTTGAGAGAGAGGATAATTTTAGGAGGAGAGAGAAAATGTTAGGAGAGATTTATTTTCTTTATCATCTTCTTCCCCAAAAAACTAGAGCTCCAAATATTCATTAATGGAGTCTCAATTGTAAAATCATGTAATTACATACAATCACTAGTGAAGCACCGTGGATGTAGATCACATTGATCGAACCACGTAAAAATCTTTGTGTCTCTTTTTATAATTTTAGTACTTTAATTCTTAGTTTCATATCAAATTAATTAGATCTAGGAATCATTTTAATGGATTCTTATGAGGGTGTAGTTGTGAGATAATCCACAACTACAGGTTATTCTGCAACTACATAATTGGCGCTAGAAACAGGGAATTGAAGAATTCATGTACCAGAAAAATGACAAGAAGAAGAAACACATCAGAACCATTAACTGAAGTAAGAAGAAGTGTAAGACTCGCAGGAGGAGAAGAAAATATAACAGGAGAACCTAGTAGGAGAAGGAGTAATCGAAGAAATCAAGCTCAACAAATAAGAGATCATGATCAAGTGAGTATACACACTTGGAGAACTAATACACCAGAAGAAGAAGATAGAGAACCACAAATCAGAGAAAATGAGAGGTTGATGGGAGGAACAATTCTTGAAAGAGAAAGGAAGATGTTAGAAACATTGAGACAAGGAATCCAAAAAGAACGAATGATCGAAGCTGAAGAACGTGCCAATTTAACAAGACAAAATCAAGAATTGAGGATGGAAAATGAGATGCTACAAAGAAGGAAATCTCAAAGTGTTGCAAGATCAAATGTTAGAACAGAAAGATAAGGACAAAATTCACCGATAATCAATAATGAAAATAATATGCAAGAACAAGCACATAATCAAGGTGAAAGAAATCAAGATAATCGTTTCATTTTAATACCAAACCACGAACAAAGCATGGAGAATTTACGAACAAGACCAAATCCTAGAGAAAACAATCAGAATCGAGAGGAAGAACAACAACTTATGGAAGAAACTGAGAGACAACAAGCAATACATCAAAATAATCACGAGAATGGAGTAAGAAGACATGAAGAGGCTCGTAACAAACAAAATGTTGAGTATGAAAGAATTAAGAGAAGAATTGTAAATCAACAAACAAAAGTGGATAGGAATGAACCAAATTCTCGAATCATAGTACAAGCAAATCAAGAAGAAATAAATCACAGAAGAAGGAGAAATGAAGAAGAAGAAATTCCTGATATTCGCATGAGAAGAATGAGAAGAATAGAAAGGGAAGAACAAGAATTCCAAGATGCTCTGTGACTGAACAATTATGATAATTTAGAAAGAAGATATTTTCCAAATTATGCAAATGAAAACATTAATGAAGAATATGATAGAATGCGAAGTATCGCAAGGGAGGAAGCGCAAGAACGTAGAAGAAGAGAAGCTGCATTAAAAAGACCAATGGATGAGAATTCTGAGGCAAATGCACGGATCTTTCGAGAATTAACAGAAATGAGAGGGATGATAAACAATAGAAGAGGAGGAGATAGAAGGAAATTAGATGAAGCAATAGAAGAATCTACGAGGACTCCATTTGCTAGAGAAGTACAATTTGGAGGAATTCCACCAAAATGCAATTTACCCACACTTACCAGTATCTTTGATGGGACTTCATGTGCTATTCAGCACATTAAAGCATACATAAGATGCATGTTACAATGGGAGAATCATGATGCTGTGTGTTATGCAAGTACTTCGATCGAGTTTAACAGGGAAGCTTTAAAGTGGTTCAAGGACCCCTAAGAACACTATTACGTCATTCAGTCATTTGCAAGCAACTTTCCTTGGAACATATATCACAAATCACTCTTCACGTCTTGGTATTGAAGATGTATTTGGTTTAAAACAAAGAGTGGGTGAAAGTTTGAAGCATTTGGTAAGACTATGGAAGACTATGTGCAGTGATATGGCAGGGCATGTGGATGAGAGATACTTGATTATGTTCTTCATAAATGCGATGTTCGCAACTGAACAATTATATGTTCAAATCTTCAGAAGAAATAATTCCATAATGATGACAGAGTTACGATAATTGCAAGAAGAATACATTACACTAGAGGAAAATCAAAACAGTATGGAGTCATATCCAGTAGCAAACACTAGCAATCAAGAGGGAGGATCAAATTTACTTCCCAAAATAATCAATGTAGTAGCAGGTACTTCGCAAACATCCTCACAAACTTCTTCGCAAATTTCAGAAGAGAAGAAAATCAATGATAGCCAGCCAAAAATGGTAGCAATGGGCAGTAGAGATCAAGAAGAGTATGATAGAGAGAAGAATTTCTATAATCGAATAGGAAATAACCAAATTCCAAGATTAGATCAACAACAAGAAAATTATGGGGGACAAAGGCAAAATTATTTTGGACAAGGGAACCAGAGACAAAATTATAACAACGGTCAAGGAGGTCAAAGAATGGTAAGGGAAGAGATAAAGTTTCCACCTTTGAATACAAGTGTATAAAAGATATGGCAAGCAATTATCCTAGTAGAGAATATACCAACTCCATGGAACATGGGAAAGGAACCACCAATGGGTCCAAGAAGTCATGAATTTTGTTCGTATCATCATTTTCATGGACATTCTACAAATAATTGCCATAATATCAAGAGGATAATCTTGCGAATGATTGATCAAGGAAAACTAAATCAATTTTTACTTAAGCAGACATAGTCGCAACAATTACCACAGGCTCCATCCATAACTCGCAGGGAGAACACAACAAAAGAAAAGGGAGAAGAAATCCTACATATAGAAGTGGGGTCAAAAGCAAGGAATATTTTCTGTAATTCCATTGTTCATTCATATAAAACCATAGAGGATTTTCATGATAATGTGTTAAGCAGGGTATATGTGAGGGATGGTGAAGGAAAGGAAGTAATGAACATCACAAAAATTTCACGACTAGAAGATTGGCAGAAACGTGAAATTTCTTTTGAAGCCACTGAAATTCTAGAAGGTTGTGAAGCACATGATAATCCATTGGTAGTAAGATTAACAATCTACATGAATATGGAAGAAAACGAAGATGATATGGAGGAAGAATCAATTGGTCTTAATAGGATTTTGATTGATACGGAAGTTTGTCAATATCCTCTTCTATTCTCGCTTACAAAACTATGGGGGGAAAAGATGCAGATTTAATACCTTCTACTTACAGAATTTATGGTTTTAATGGAACTGCCAACAAGTCCAAAGGAGAAGTGATCATGCGAATTCCATTAAGTGGAATGCGAACTGAAATTCTTTTCTGCGTTGTTGATGTCGAATCACCATATAATGCTTTGATAGGAAGACCATGGCTTCATGGAATTCTAGGCGTAGCTTCCACTCTACATCAGTGCATAAAGTTTCCTCATATGAAGGGTATTGGAATTATCAAGGGTGATTGGGATGAGGGAAAGAAATGTTACGATACAGAAGTAGAAGTTTGCGAAGGAAAAACTACTGAGAAGGAAAATTGGAGAAAAAGAGCAAAGGTTGTGAAAAGAAGTGAAAATTTAATGGCAGAGGATTAAGGAAAAAGAGAATAAAATTACGATGATAATCATACAAGAAATTTACGATGATAATAAGGGATTGTGATTTGCGAAGAAAGAAGAAGGAAAATAATAAAACAAGAAGGTAATCAGTATGTTTGCTTGTGGAAATGAGGTATGTGGCAAAACAAAAATTTTATTTCGTGATAAATTTTACGAATATTGTTTGCTCACAGGAAATTGGGAAAAGTTACGAATTTCAGAATTTATATTCCGATTAAAATTTCATTAATTTGCGAATAAAAGACCGCAATCTGTGATCAGCCTCCAAAAAAGAAAGAGAGCCGCAGAAAATTTTATACTGAGCAAACCTTTGTGGCGTACACCCTAGTTCGCGAAGCTATATTTCGTAAGAGGCAAAGTCCTAAAGTACGTCATTTAAGGGGGTACCTATAAACGTGGCTAAGGGTAACCGGAACACCACCAAGGGCCCTTAGTACATGGTAAAAATTTTGGGTACAACCCAATAATGGGGTACCTATCCGGGTTAGACACCTTGGATTCTCACCTAATCTAGCGACATTACGCAATATAAAATGCGGTGTAAGAGGATTTAGGTTGGGCGACTAAGGCATACTGTCTTTCCCAAGAAGTGCAGAAAACGATCAAGGCGCCGAGGTACACGGTTGAGTCAAGAGTGTCAGGTGAGGTTGAACCACATCTTCCATTTTTGACAAGTCTTGGAAAATGATGCACTTGGCCCAAAGATACCCCATAGGGTGCAACCTCGTAACTATAAGCCCTATAGGCAAAAAGGATAAGAGGTTGCGATCAAAAGCTGGTTGTTGGCAGAACCGGATGGGAAGAGCTAACCTTGTATGGTCGATGTACGCTTCCTTGAAGGGGAAACCAGGGGGAAGATAAAGGGCAGCACCCTCCATTAGGGAGATGATACGTGCTATAAGACGCAAATGTCACGAGGCTTCTTGTTTGCAAGAACATAAAGGCTTGTCATATTTGTGCAACAAATGAAGTTCTGCGAGCATTCTAAAAAAAAAAAAAGAACTCGCAGAATGAAACAAAGAAGTTAAGATGAGATCAATGGGTCACTACATGAAAGTGTAGAGACGTCCTGTGATTTCATCGCAAGACGGAAATGTCATGGGGCTTTACGTTCGCAAGAATATTTAGACCTGTCATATTGTCGCAACACTTCCTGAAGAGGCTAAAATACTATACAAAAAAGATAAGGCAAGATCAATGGGTTTTTGCATGAAAGTGTAAGAACGTCCGGCGATTTTGTCGCTACAAAAGAGGTGGAAAAATAAGACATTTACTTAGGAAGGCATGATAAGACCACAGCAATTCATGAAATTCATTACATCAAAACCATTGAAGAAATTATACAAGAATATACATTATGAAGATTTGAAGAGAAGACAGCTTCGTCAATACCATTGAAGAATTTTTACAAGAAGTCCTATCAAAGAAGATAACATCATTGAAGAATTTTCACGAAGTCTTAACAAAAGATGCGATTTTGATAGCAATCAAATACAGATAAGTTCATACTCGTAAAATGTTACGAGAATTAAATACTTCTTATACTTCTCCATATATTGAATATTTTTCTACAAATTCAATACTATTTATACTTCTTCTAGAGTATATCATATTTATTATACTTCTTCAACGGATATTTAATTTTGCGAAGGTTAAGTACTTATTATACATCTTCATACAATTCTTATACTTCTTCATATATTGGGCAATTCTTCATGAATTGAATGCTGCTAATACTTCTTCAAAGATATTTTATACTTCTTAAGGGTATTTCATATTTTGTATACTTCATACTTCCTATACTTCAAGGGGAGATTTATTATTTACTTTGCAACATTCCGCAAAAGGCAAAAGGCTTATAATTCTTATACTTCAAAGGGAGGACTTTTTATTCATAATCACAATAAGACGAAACTTCGTAAGATAAATTGAGAAGGATATTCTAATACTTCCAGCGATAGTCGATCATTTGAAGAGCAATAATAAGGGG
The DNA here is from genome assembly GCA_023529315.1 of Papaver bracteatum. NCBI lineage: Eukaryota > Viridiplantae > Streptophyta > Magnoliopsida > Ranunculales > Papaveraceae > Papaver > Papaver bracteatum. Next base: position 1,905,105 of record JAJJWX010003683.1, read on the forward strand.
AAAGGGAATACTAAGCTAAGTCTTTAAGATATATTATTTCTCTCCACATGATCAAGTTATGCGAATAAGGGAAACAAACATCAAAGAAAGATTAATTCAAATTAAGCTTTGAAAAATAAATTGTTGGATTGATTAAAAGTACAATCAAGAAGAAAGTGTTGTATTGAAAAGTTACAGAACAGATATACAAAAAAGAATGAAGTTATTTTTCAGGCGATCTGTTCCCATCAAAATGATCTTCTTCTTCAACTTCACTATCATCTTCAACTTCACTTTCAGAGATTTCCAGATATGGAGTATCTTCAGGAATTTCTTCAGAAAGGAGCGTATGGTACTTCTTGAGAGGAATTTCATTATCTTCGCAAATCTTGCGAGTCATCTTAGCTCGAAAACGCTTGACATATAAACTATGATTATGCTGGGAAATTAAAAGTTGAGATCTCAAATCAGAAATTTTCTTATTACGATTAGCAAGGATAGTTTCCAGATCGTTATTCATCTTCGCATAATTTTCTGCAGCAAGGAGAGAAATTAAGGAATTGATTAGAAAATTACGAAGGAAAAGTAATCAAAATAGTTACCATCGCAAAAAATTTACCTTCTAGTTGCTTCTTATCATTACGAAGAGAAGAATTTTCAAGCTTTAATTGATTATTCTCCTCAAGAAGAGAAGAATTATCAATTGCGATGCTCGCAGATTGTGAATTATCTTCGTGACGGGATATTAATTCTGCGTTATCAATACTTAAATCCTCTACTTTCTGACGGAGATTTGAATTTTCAACCTCTAACTTCTTACAACGATTCAAAGTTTTCTTCTCAGCAATAGAATGACGTCTTTCCCAATCGAATTTTGCACAACTAACTCTTCCAACCTAAACAAGAAAAAAGGGGGTTAGAAATCAACAAAATAAGGGAAATAAACAAGGAATAGAGAAGAAACTTACCATGCTACCTAAAGCATATAATGAAGCAGGAGAAACGAATCTTGAAATTCCTTTGAGGGAGTTATTATCAATTACAGTAGGAACTTTACAAGCTTTCGCAATAAGTTTGTGAGCATTCGTTGTAGGAGAATTTCCTAATCCACGAGAAGAATGGAGGAAAGCCTCAGAGATGCTAACCATTGCTGAGGCAAAAGTTTCTGGGATACTGTAATCTTCATTTCCACCTTCATCAACATCATTATCATCATCTCCTTCGTCAGAAAGGGTATCGGAATCAGAACTAAAGTCTTTTTCAGGAAATTTATCATCTTCATCACCAAGATCTTCCTCAATATTCTCATTAGAAGAAATTACATTGGAATGAGACTTGGTTGAGGGTTTCTTCTTTTTCCTCCTCTCGTAAACAACATCTTGAAGTTTTCTTTTTCCTTTGCGAAGAGCATCATCTTGACTACCAGAAGCTTGGGTAACCTTCGCAGAACGAAGAGTTTGTTGTCTTGCAGTAAGCCTTTTAGAAGAAGTAGAACTCTTATTTTCACTCGCAGCAATCTCAGGAAGAAGTGGAACCTGCAAATTCAAATAAGGATAAGAAACAGAGGCAACAATATATTGTTTAGAAAAATACAAGAGTGTTTCTTACCTCATTTGAAATTAAAAGGTAACAAAAAGATAAGGAGATGGAAGTACATACATTTCTAAAAACCCAAGGTTGATAATAGCGGTTACGAAGGTTCGAAGGAAGTTCTACTATCCCAGAAATATAAGAACCCGATAATATTAAAGGGTACTTATACCAATATTCATCATTAGAACGACGAGGTGTCTTATTATTTCCTGAAGCATAATTAATATCGTGCATGAGAATATCATCTGCTGCGATATTAGATTTACGATGAAGACGAACACCCCAACGATTATCTTCTTTCCTCGCAGGAATTAGTGTGTAATTTTTGAAGAAACCGTCAATTGTATAATTCGCAGCAACAATTTCTATATTTTCAAATCCAGATTTCCTAAGATCAACTGAATACAAAGATTTCCCAAAAGCGGCACGATTTGCGAATTCAACTAAGAGGCGAATACAATCACCAGTCAATTGGTAAATGGCACAAGAAAAATTGGGGTGGGAAATAATTTCATAGAATAGAGGAAAGTTAACATCATAAAGAGGAAGAGGAAGACCTGCGAGGATTTGACCTCGTGAGATTAAAATTTTCTGATCATCCCAAACATAGTTGGTAAAGATCTTCACACAGAGAGAAGATTTATTATCATAACCTTCAATCTCAGAGAGAATAAGGTCTCTATCAGCAAGTTCCGCATTAATTTGGTCAATAGTTTTCTTCTTTGGTGCCATTGAATATAAAAGGGAAAATAGAAAGGAAAAAAGATAAAAGAGATTGCAGAGGCAGAAGTGGTGAAGAAGATGAATAAGAGAATAAAAAGCAAAAACAAAGGATAATATTTATAAGAGAGTTTGATGAAGATAAAAACTCATTAATACGAGTAAGCGTGAACGGTTGAAAAGAACGGTTACGAAGAAACGTGTCAAAAAGATAAGGGAAAAGTAAAAAGACGTGTTGCGAACTTGATGGGTGGTAATAACTACACTAAATTTACGAGAATAGGGATTCTCATGACATTTATTCTTCGTAGAATTGACATGAGAAGAGGCAAGATGTAGGTACTGAATATCGCAAGATAATAGTTCACGAGTATCGTAGTAAATAAAGGAGAAAAGAGTTATAAAATGTTACGATGATAGAAGTAGCACAGAGAAATATGAAGTTTTGCGAGGATGGAATAATTTTGCGAGTATGAGTTGCGATACTTCTCAATTCATATACAGCTGTATAAGTTTTACTATAAATAGGAGTTCAAATGTAAAATTCGAGAGGTTCTTTTAGTGAGTGTTAGAAAATATCTTAGGAAAGAGAATAGAGAAAGTTGTAACTATTCTAGTTCCATTTAGATACTTCTTTGTAATCAATTGAGAACATTAATAAGAAAATTGTTATTCATCATCAAGAACTTCTTGAGTTTTTACTAATTCTATTGAGGGTGTAGTTGTAGGTTATTCTGCAACTACAAATCTGTTTTGTTACTTCTTCTGCCTGGAATACTACTTGCTTGGATTGCTAGGATATCAAGATTTTCACTTGGATTGCGTAAGAGGTAGGGGTTCCTCGTAATACTATATAAAACTTAACTATTTTCATGATTTACTCTCTGATTTGCATGTTGTTTATGGATGAGTTATGTCTATCATTATCCTTATATACGTACGTCGGATGTTTAATGATTTTCCTTTGTTTACAACCAAAGTTCAATGTACGTTTTTGGTTGGACTTTTCTTAATATAAACTTTTCTTTTCAAAAAAAAAAAAAACCAAAGTTCAATGTTTTATAAACCTGTCAGTGTTTTATTTGTTTAAATCCTTTGGATGTTTTGTTTGTGCTTCGGATTTTGGAGATAAATATTCCAAAACAGCAGATTTAATATATGGCCATCTCTAACTATATCTGGTGTCTTTCTATTTGGAAACCCAAAATGTCAGATCCATAATGTATTTGAATAATATAAAAAAAAATAATGTATAGTTTCGTCTTGTTTCTAGCTGGAGTTTTGAACTACTCAACTAGGCACATGTGTTTTAACTCTTTCAATTCGTACATAATGTAATCAAATATTCTATTATTATTATTTTTAAAGAAAAAGAAAAATTGGGTATTCATGAGACGTACTGATCTCACAATTTTCAATTAACATTTTGGACCTTTGTGTTTACACCATCACTTTTAATTTATGCCTTATTCTTTTAACTTTAACTATAAGTGGTCCCTTTAAATTAATACCTAATAGAAAATGTTTCTACTCTCTCCTATGTTGTCGTTTCTCTCTATCACTGGCAGCAAGTCACTTTACATGGAGTCAAAAAAATTTGTCTCGTTTTCCGTGCCAATATTGTTAAATGATTTTATTCATTTCCCGTTGAGTGAGTGATTTGACGTAGGGTTGTTACTGGGTTTATGGTACAAATGGTTTGGGCATGTAGAATTGTAGATGGTTTCTGTTTTGGGAGTATAAATGCATTTTGTTTGATTAATATAAATACTATATATAAATGCATTGATAAAATTTTATCGGATTATGGATGTGTTTTTACGGAAATGAGTGAGCTGGTAAGAAATGAATTTTGAATATACGTACTTCTATGTTGCTGCTGGAATGTCAGGCCTTTATGGCATCCCACCATTGGTGGCTACCCTGGGAAGACTGATCGGGGAACAGTATGGTTTGTAACCGGAATAACTCTGACAGTAGACTAGGACCTATAATTATAGGTTGGCTTATGTGAGTAAAGTGAGTAAGTAATTTCAGAGGATTTTGATTTACGTGGATTTTATTTATTTTTAACGGCTGCATGGTTTAATTTCGTTGCACTATATTATTTTTTGAAATTCCTACTGGGATGTGGTTTGCTCACCCCAAATTCCTTTTTCTCTCCCAACAGAGTTTGAGGAGCAGTTAGCACAGTAAGCGGACTTGGAAGCTTACGGCATAGTACTCAGATGTTATTCTCGCAAGACACTACTATATGATATCATGGGGATAATGGGTACTTTTATTGATTATCATTTTTTTAATTACTGTGGAGTTTTCAAGTATTTTAATAAGAGACGTTTCTAGTTAAATACTTTTTAAATTGTTGTTCTTATTTTATAAATTTTAGAACATCATTAGTGATTATTATTATTTGGGAACTTTTTACTTGGAATTTGAGTTGGAAAAGACATTTAATAATATCGTCTTTATTCATTTTGTAGTTGTACTTTGTTTTATTAGCTTTCTTTATAAAAAAAAATGAAGCATGTTCCATAGTCATGACTCAAGAATCCGGTCTTGCTAGTTGGGTTGGACTCGATCCATCGGGTCAAATCCGGCTCAATAGAAGACCGAATTTTTGACGGACGTGACAGACATGTTCCAATGGCGCCAACAGAGTGTGGTCATAATCAATGGCCATCCTTTCTCATGAGTTACAATCTCAGCCGTCCAAATTCGCCACATAATTGACAGGCTTGTGGAAAGTCTTAGGCTACCATCCAAGACAAGCCTAATAGCATCACATGCTATTCTCCTGTGGAAAGTCTCATGATTTTGACTTGCAACACATAGAAATCTGCTACACGTTTTCCACGAAAACACTCGAGATATCAAACATGTCACAAACTGGGGGATGCTCATCATGGTATTGGTCTGGCGGTTTACAGCGTGCGGCGTGCAACACGCCCATTATAAGAAAGTGTCAGAAAGCAGGGCAGTTATTGGCGGCAAGAAGTAGTGGGTGTAAACTAACCTGTTTCCTTCATAGTGGGATCGTGGTTTATGGAATTTACACATGACCCCACTTCTCCACCACTCAATCATTCCCACTTTCTACGAGATCAGGGTGCGTTCAATATGACTTGTATAAATAGGTTTTACCTATTTCGACCAAACGACAAGTTTTGGTTAGAACAACAACACAGTATCCATAAAAAATACCAAAGAACTGATAGCTTTTATTTCGCAAGCCAGTTCCAAATTCTGATACAAGTCATAAAATAGCCACACCTTCAGAATTAACCATTCTGGTCTCAACACCTTCTTCGCTTCCATCCCTAAGACCAACCCTTCTCCTTCACTTTGTGACCGAAGCAAGACTGGAACGACCATTTCTTGGTTTAGGCCAGGATTGTATAGATTGATCTCTCGAATCTAAAGTACTCCCATGCCGTTTATTTAATTTAGGTTTAGATTTGTTTCTCATCCACACACACCTAAATTTACCAAAACCATCAGAAACAATTTTTAGCCAAAACAGTGGGAAACTAGATAATTGCAGTTTATTTTATTGTTTGATTGATTAACGGTTTTTGAACTTTGGTTGCACCTAGTTTGTGTATTCTTGAGAAACTTCTCTTTTCATAAAAGATTCACTCAAACTAGATCAAAGTGTCGACGAGATCTTTAGAACTATTTGTAGATCTAAAGATATCTTGTGATAATCCATTGTTAACAGACTTCGTTATGTGCGTGATTGATCACAAGAGATTCAAGTGGTGTTATGCATGTATTTATTGAAGATTAAACAAGATTTGAAGACAAAGAAGATTTCTTATTTGGTTTCTATATCTTTGGTGTACACAAACCTTGATCGGCTGGGATCCAATTAGAATCGGATTTATTCGATTGGTTAGTTGTGTAAGATCGGCATCACCTTATAGTTTCTTGTTTGATTCTATATTGATTGATTGCAAATCTAAACTCTACTATTTCGGTAGTTGTTGGATAAATTGATCTGACCAGGTAAAGGAGTTTATTGGTTAAACGGAATAGCCTTTTCATATGACTTGAGATATCTTCATCTGAAAGAATCAAGAGAGTTATTACCAAACAGATATGTCGTTCGTTTACTTTTTGGAATACGATCCAAAGGAATTGTTCCAGTATGTGCACTTATTGAATATTGGAAGCGTAGGGATACTGAAGAAACTAGGTGAACTATAGGTTTAGTTGCTTGGTCTCAACTATACGAAGTTTGTTAGATTTTGTATAGCGGCTTAATTCTGAGAGTATTGATCGGTTTAGTTGTTTGGTCCCAAATATACCTCAAGCTAAAACTTTTCCACCTATAAGTACTTTCTCTGAAAGTGATTGTCTATGGACTGAGTCGAGACAATAAAACTAATCAGTTCACACTTCGTGTGATCATCTATGGATACGAGATCGAGACAATACAACAACGAAGTATGTTTACTTGATAAGAGGTTCAGACTTAAACAAACACAATATGATTACTATCAAGTAAATAGGAATTAACGTTTGTGTAATTTACTTTAAATTATAATAATAACAATTATATTGCGGAAAATAAAAGTAAATGACACAGAAATATTTTGTTAACGAGGAAACCTCAAATGCATAAAAAACCCCAGGACCTTGTCCAGAATTGAATACTCTCAGGATTAAGCCGTTATACAAAATCAAACCTAACTTCGTATAGTTGAGACCTAGCAACTAAACCTATAGTTCACCTAGTTCCGCTTTTATTCCCACGCCTCCGACCTGTAATAAGTCACATACTTGGAATAATTCATTTGGTTCATATTCCAAACTAATAAAGGAACAACAAATCTGTTTGGTATCAACTCTTTTCAACCAAGTGATGTGAGTTTGACAAAGGCTCTTCTGTTTATCTCAATAAACTCCTTTGTCAGGTTCATAGATCTATCTTATTATCAACTACCAAAGGTAATTGTTAATATTTTGCAATCAATACTTTTAATCAAAAAGAATTGTATTGATGTCGATCTACACAACTAATCAATCCAATCTACCACAAAGATAAACCGATTATAGTTGGATCCTCTTTTACCGAAACAAGTATTGTGCATACCAAAGATTATAAACCCAAATCAGAAATCTTCAAAGTCTTTTTTATCTTCAAATCTTCTTAGATCTTCAATAAACACATGCACACAACAACTTGAATCTCTTGTGATCAATCACGCATAGAACGGAGTCTATTAGCAATGGATTATCACAAGACGTCTTTAGAACTAAAAACAGTCTAAAAATCCCTGTCGAAACTTCGATCTAGCTTGAGTGAATCTTATATCATAAGAGTAGATTCACAAGCATAAACAAACTAGGTGCAATCAAAGTTCAACCACCATTAGTCAATCAAATCAATCGAAAACAAAAGATAAACCGCAAATATCAAGTTTCCCACCAACGGTACTAATAGAACTTCTCAATCCCAAAGAAGTCATAAAACTGAGCGGCCGTAAGAGATTTTGCCTAATTAGGTTACTCCCATCTCCGAATAGGCGGTTTCACCAGTAGCAACATAACTGAGGTAGTTTGTTGTTACGAAGGATTAGTTTGCTCGAAATACAAACTTCAAGTATTTATAGACAAGGAAGTTTGGACACCAAGGAATTTCCAAAACCGAAAATATTCTCAAGATATGCAATATATTCCAAATCCAGTTTCCATAATTCCTGGAAATGCTCTATCCAAATATTGACCAAAAATCTCTTAGAAAATCTCCAACTAGCAAATGCACATTACTAATTTTTATTTTTCATATATCAAATTAAAAACCTTAAATAAAATATTCTTAACTTATTTATTTCGATCTGGGATTTTCTTCCTTTAGCTATTAAGGAATAACTTTGAACAATTAAAGATAAGCGTTACTGCACATATTCAAAGTATGTCGACATCTTTTACTTAGTAAGTCCTCTTTCATAATTACCATCTTGAAACCGATTTTCCACACTTCCATACAAGTTTAGAATTGGTTCATCAGACTTTCAATAACTATGTGATTGATCAAGAACACTCAATCACCAATCATGGGTTTCACGGTTCTACCAAAACAAGTTTCGGTTATACCTCCATGTGAGTACTGTGCAGACTCACACTAGTTACCAAAATTCAGTTGACTAGGTACTAGGATTGGTTCCCCACATATATATGGTATCTAAATTGTATGTGTTGCACATGTCCATAGGATCGGTTCCCCTTTCTGCTATAAACTTGTTGCACCTCATACAAGGATCGATTCCCCTTTGTGATAGGTTGCACCTCTTACTAGGATCGGTTCCCCTTTACCCAGAGTTGGTCTTACCAATCACACAAAATCGATCATACCATCTCAGGTGATTACTTAAGATCAGTTTCACTAATAAAAGTCATACCAATATAAAAGTCAGGCCTTTGTGAATAGTTTTACCAAGAACACAAACAAGTCATGAGCGGTTATATTAATTACACATATTGGTTGTTCAAAATATATGCAATGAATAACAATACCAATAATGCCTGGATATTTCCTTTTCGATTCACAAAACAAGTTCATGAATTTACTTCCTTAAAACACATATAAAACATTGTTTCCTTGGATGAAATCCTTACCTCGTACCCATACATAATAACAACAACATTCAAACGATTATATCGATGTCTTATGTGAATATCAATATTTTGTGGAGCATGTGTCACGATCTTAGTGGTCGTATACAAATCCAACTGTGTAATCTTCGCTGGACAAAGAAACCTAAGTAGCAAAGGATACCTCAGTAGATCTACTTTATCTCGCCCCAATAAAGGAGACCTCGACGGTGGAGATAAGAAGAGTAAAAGCCTAGTCTACAAAGAGGTAGCTGGCGAGGGGACAGAGGTAGATGACGCATCCAGTTAGCATTAAATACATAAATATATTATCTACACGCATGAATCAAGGAACGTGGAGAGAGGAAGCGTGGCAGAACCCGATTGGCAGAAGCTGGCGGTGAGCGAAGGTACAACCTATACTAAGGTTGGGTAGTTCCCGAAGGAACGTGGGTCAGCTGAGATGGCAGAATAATACTGGAGAATGTACGCGATGGACGAAGGTACCATTGGTACGAAATGTATATCAGCAGACGATGGACCCAGAGGAAGCAAAGATATACCAGGCGTAGAAGGGGCTATAAATAATAAGCCTCACCAACAAACTAAAGGCATTCAATACCTAGAAGGAGAAGATCTAATCTTAAGCTTATACCTTTTTAATGTTTAGAACTTAAGTAGTTACTTCGACTTGAGTTCTCTCTATTACTTTTGGAAGCATTTAATATCTTTTGTAACCTCTATAACTTAATACAAACAAATCACTCATTACCCCATGGACGTAGACAAATGTTGAACCACGTAATCTCTTGTGTCTCATGATAACTTAAAAGCTTTTAGATTATATTTGTATTTTTCATTATTATTGTGATCGTACACATCTTTTATTACTTAGCATTGTCAGTTCAACAAAGGTATTGATACTACTTAGCATTAGGTCATCTAAACCGTATACATCATGTAGACTACGGGAAAACGAGTAGTCACAGTTTGGCGCCCACCGAGGTTTACCCACGACCTTGAGTTTAGACACTATTTTACTTTTAACTTATACATCTTCGGAAGCGAAGGGATCTGTGTTCCAAAATGATGAATCTCACTCTCTAGTGATTCGTTCATTCGTTATTTTCCTTGTTACAGATCTACGCAAAGTTTTTCACAAAAGCGTACTCAAAAAATGCCAAGATCCTTGTTTTATACTAAAAACAACCCTTTTTAAACAAATCATATCCTAGATCTGAGAACCTTTGACTAACAGAGGAATCTCAGTAAGATTTTAAGGAAAAAAGATCTTCTAAAGCATTTAATAAACTTGTTTTTGGCGAAGATCTGACACCCCTTTTTTGGTTTTCAACATTTTAAGGTTGTTTTTTGCAAGGGTTTCATAAGCATTTAATACCTGACTATCAAAGATATTATTTCAGTCCTTTTTCTGAAAAAGATGCTTAGCAGTCTTCTATGTCAGAGCATTAACTGCTACTTTTGACGAAGGTACCCAAGTAGCAGATTTCTTCGCTTTTCTATGACCGCAGGATATCAAAATCCGAAGGCATGCAGAAACCAAATGATATACCAACATGCTCACGACCATCACTCACAAGAGGAAGATCCCAAAAGCCATCTCAAGCAAATCAAAGGAACGAAGCAGAGGACGGACAAAGTGAGATAGAAAGAAGAATAATTGCTACCAAAACACCTATTCCTACTGAGGGTATGGGGAAGACATCGGTAACTCAACTAACTTACGTCATGCCGTTACCGGAGCATCCTGGAACTACAAATACACATGCAGCCGACGCAGGGTTACCCAGAACCTTAGATCATACGGGACGAGGGTTGGGAAACCTAACACCAATTCAGATAGATCCAGATGCACCAATTATAGATAAAGGGGTGGAAAACTCTAAGGATCCAGCCGACAGTACTCCTCAAGGAGGTGGTAGAATCCTTACTACTCCAAAACAAGGAAAGCAAGGATGCATTGTAGGAGATGGCCCAGCATAACCAAAATCTCAAAGGTATGTTGGACACACAGATTGAAGGTTCCCAAGCTCTCCCTCCGCAAAAGAGACATGATGCCGGAGCTATCTCAGGAAGATGAAGGTTGGATCTCAACCTACCAAAGACCAATCAACCTAAGGGGCGCGGAAAAGTGCACCACGATCCGGACGAAGTGGACTAAACATACAAACCCTCTCAATCCTACTACGACAAAGCATTTTCCAAAGATGCTCACAATGTGAACATGGTTATGGAGAAAATTAAGAAAATACGGAGGGAGATAGAAGGCCTAAAAACTGGTCACGCATGCACAAGACTAGAAGAAGCGCTACAAGAGGCAACCACCTCTCCGTTATCTTTTCGCATTTTGAGGGAACCATCCCTCCAAAATGCCCGGTACCTACGTTCCAAGCATACAATGGTACTTATGATCGCACAGCCTACCTACGTTTTTACACTCATGTCCTTGCCCATTGGGAAAGAGATGAGGTAGTACTTTGTAGGTACTTTCTATCAAGCTTAACAGGATCAACACTAGCCTGGTATGACAATTTACTAGCAAACACAATTGACTCCTTCGAGCAATTGTCTACGGTGTTTTTGGAGACATACATGTACAACAAATCAACAAAGTCAGGGTTAGATAGGTATTTGATTTAGCTATTGGACCCCGGGAAACACTGATGCAGTACATAGACAGGTGGCAAAAGACATGCCAAGCAATTGGGAAAGTCAATCCAGAAATTAGCATTAACTTCTATAAGTACGAACTTGATAGACCCTCAATCATCTTCGTGGAACTCCACAAAATAGCCCTCGATTCTGAAAGCGAGCTCAGGGTCGTCCAATAACGTTACATCAGACACAAGAAGATCCAGAAAGACAACCCCAAGGCACAATCAAAGACAACAACACCTCCTCAACGAACCAACTCTCTGGAACCAATTCCGGAGATGCCTAAGCGACAAAATGAAGCCGGGGGAAGAACTAGCTATCGATACAAGCGATCCAAGTACGGAGATGGAAAAAGAGGCAAAAGAAGAGAAGAATTTGCTGACAAAATCTACACGAAACTAAATGCAACTTTATCTCACATCCTAAGCAAGGTGGGAGCAAAGCCAGGCTTTCCTTACCCTAACACTAGGGGAAAGCAACCAGAAAAAACGAAGGAGGCTAAGGAGTATTGTGCGTAACACCAATACTGCGTACATATAACAGATACTTGTTACCACTTACGAAGTGTGACCCAAAGATTCATCGACGAACGAAAATTCATGGAGTACGTACAACTACAGCCAGCGGAGACCGAGGAGACCCCAAAGAAAAGGGTGGAACTACCTCAGGATGGAAAATACATCAACATGATTACCTTCTCCAGCGGAAGTCAAGAAGAAATTCTCTAATACATACTCGAGTTAGCTCGAAACAGAACGAAGATTGAATCCCATGAGGTGTTCAAGCTAAGTGGACCACCTACTAGCACTTGGGAGGAATGGATGTCAATGCCATTAACATTCTTAACAAGGGACGTCAACCAAGAGGTTAAAATGCACAACAATCCACTAGTCATCACTCTTCCAATACATGGATGGAATGTTACGAAGGTCCTCGTGGATGGGGGCCGTTCGTAGAATGTGATATTTTACGAACCCTACCAACGCATGGGTTTGACAGCTGAGCAGATGGATTCTTCCACTTGCACAATATACGGCTTTAATGGAGCAGTCTCTAGACCAAAAAGAGAAATTGTCTTGCAGGTACACGCAAGACCCTTAGTAACCAACATACGCTTCTGTGTGGTAGAGGCACCTTCGCCCTATAATGTCATCATGGGCAGTCTATGGGTCCATAGATTGCGAGGAACAACTTGGACATATCACCAATACCTATGCTTTACTACACCTATGGGTGAAATGGAAATCAAAGGCTACCAGCAAGACGCAAGTCTATGCAACCTAGCAGAAATCATACTCAATGAAGAGAGAACTGCGGCTCAACAGCAAGGAAGAAAGAGACGCAAGGAAAGCAACAAGAAAGTACAGAACGGAGCCTCCTTAGTACCCGAAGCCGTCTCAGCACCAGAAGTAAGTACCTCCGCCACTCCAAGCGTAGATGTCTTCGCAAAATGAAAATTACAGAAAAGCACTCCTCAACGGACTCAGCTACAAATATTCTCACTGGTAGAACCAATCAACATTGGGACGAAGGCAGATCCAAAGATGCTCAACATCGGAAATTTACTTGAAGAGGAAAAGGAGGTGTAATTACAAAAATTTCTAAAAGAGTACGCAGACGTCTTTGCATGGTCAATGGAGGACATGTCAGGTATTGATCCAAATTTAGCCTCACACCACCTTCGACTAAGAACGGAAGTACCACCTTTAAAGCAGCGCATACGTAAAGTGGCGGACATCTACCACAAAGAGGTATAAAAAGAACTGCAAAAGCTACTTACGGCAGGATTCATACGAGAATTCAAATATCCCACGTGGATATCTAACATGGTCATTGATCCTAAAAAGAACGATGGCTTACGCATTTGCATCGACTTCAGCAACATCAACAAAGCTTGCCCCAAAGACAACTACCCACTGCCAAACATTGACCAACTAGTCAACGCATCCGAAGGCCATCAAAGACTATCCTTCATGGATGGATACTCAGGCTACAACCAAATAGCCCTTGCAGAAGAAGATCAGGAGCATACTGCATTCTTTACCCCATGAGGCATGTATTGCTATACAAGGATTCCTTTTGGACTAAAGAACGCGGGGGCAACATACCAACGATTAGTAGACAAAATCTTCAAAACTTGGATAGGCAAAATACTGGAGATCTACATGGACGACATGCTTGTCAAAAGCAAAGAAGCAAAAAACCATATCTCACACCTAAGGGATATATTCGAAGTCATGAGGAGATTTTACATGAAGGTGAACCCGTAGAAATGCATGTTCGGAGTTACCTCAGGAAACTTCCTTGGATATCTGGTAACTCATCGAGGAATTGAAGTAGACCCTGAAAGGGTCAGAGCTGTAATGGAGATGCCATCCCCGCGAAATCTAAAAGGAGTGCAAAAGCTAAATGGAATTTTAGCTTCCATGGGAAGATTCATAGCTAAATCGTCAGATAAATGAAAAGCATTTTTTGATACGCTCAGGAAAGGAAAGATGTTCATGTGGACTGAAGAGTGCGAATAATCCTTTCACAAGATCAAAGAATACTTGGCATCCATACCTATTCTACAAAAGCCGGAACCAGGTGAGATACTCACCTTATACCTTGCAGCAACAAGCTACGCGGTGAGCGCAGTATTGGTATGAGACCAAGGGCAGGGAGAAAAGCCCGTATACTACATTAGCAAGACAGTCAGTCTAGAAGAGTGTAATTACACCAAGGTAGAGTAACTCATATATGCCTTAGTAGTGGCAACACAAAAGCTAAGGATATATTTTGATGCACACACCATCCGAGTTTTTACAAAGGCTTAGATATGTCAGATCCTCGACATCACGAAGAAAATTGGAAGAGTGGAAAAATGGAATGCCATGATCAAGCAGTTTCACATAATCTTCGAAACTTGGAAAGCAGAGAAGTCACAAATCTTAGAAGACCTACCTCTGAACGACGAAGCGGAGATAGACGACATCCCAAGAATGGAGGAAGAAAAGCCGGATCCAGATTACCTCTTGGAACCGCAAAACTCACGAAGGTGGGGAATATTCGTAGATGGCTCCTACAACGGAGAAGGTACAAGCATAGAGATTGTGATAACAACACCTACCGGGGACATACTCATCTATGCATTCAGTGACTCGCAATTAGTCATTAGACAAATAGATCTCAAATACCAAAATCTGGATCCAATACTATCTTCATACCTAAATCTAGCACAGGAGCATGCATCAAAGATCAACAAGGTCACGTTCAGGCATGTCTGCCGGAAAGACAACATACACGCAGATGCCTTAGCATTTATATCATCAATGTTGAGGGACATAAATATGACCTCTGTCCAAATTGGGAGAATTTATGAACCTTCGATAGAAGGACTGACCTCAGAAAAATAATCCACGGCCGTCCAGACCAGGGCCATGAAAGAAGCAGAAAAATAGAAAGAGGATGAAATAACGGAAGAACCAGATAACGTAGCCGATGAGCCTGACAAAGATCAATCCATGTCAGACGGATGAAACAAAGGCGAAGCAGATGACGATTGGATAATACCAATCCACCGGTACCTTGACAAAGGTACCCTACCCGCAGATGTCAAAGAAGCTCGAAAGATCGAATCAAAGGCAATAATGTATAGCCTACGAGACAGAATACTATATAGAAGGTCATTTCTTGGACCTCTGATGCGGTAACTCTCACAAACCGAAGGTAGAAAAATTCTACACGAAATACACAACGGAAAAGATGGAAATCACAGCGGAAGAAGGTCTCTGGCAATCAAAGCCAAAATGCAAAGATACTATTGGATAAGCATGGACGAAGATGCAAATAACGTATCAAGGCGTTATGAAAGATGCCAACGCTTTTCCAGGAAGATTAAGGTACCAGCAATGGAGATTAACTCAGTCATCAGCTCATGGCCATTCGCCAAGGAGACATCGAAAACAAGATACCTCATAGTAGCTACAGATTATTTCACCAAATGGGTGGAAGCAATGGCTTTGGCAAGAATTAGGGACACAGATGTCTTTAAATTATTATTTGAGCAAATCATCTGTAGGTTCGGGATAGCGGTCGCCATAGTCTCTGATAATGGCAAATAGCTGGAAGGAAAGAACATATACATGTTGTTTAAAGCTTTCAACATTCAGAAAAACAAGTCTAATCCGATATATCCTAAGAGCAATGGGAAAGCGGAGGCCACTAACAAGAAGATAGCAATGAATTTTAAAAAGAAGATGGGGGCATACAAGAAAAGATGGTGTGAACAGATGCACAATGTTCTATGGGCCTATCGTACCACGAGAAGGGCGGCCACGGGAGAAACTCTATTCCTATTAGCCTACGGAGCCGAAGCAGTCATCCCAACGGAGATAATGCTGCCAACAACGAAAACAGAGGCATGGGAAAAGAACTAACAATAGATCTTATGCTAGAAAAGCTGGATGACCTCGAAGAAAGGCGGGAAATGGCTTTCCAAAGGATGGTGAACTACCAACGAAGGCTGGCTCGTGAATATAACAAATGGGTAATTCCTAGAAACTTTATGGTTGAAAAATACGTACTACGTCAAATACCACCATATCAAAGGAACAAAGAGTGGGGAAAATTATCTCCAACATGGGACGAACCCTACATCATACACGACATTTCCTGAAAGGGTTCATACTACCTAAGAAACCTCAAAGGAGAAGTATTGCAACACCCTTGGTGTAGGATTAGAATACCGCCACAGCAATGCTCTTGCGAAATTTATAAACAACGTTTCTGCGAGCTCTTCAACAACATTCTGCGAGCGTCGCAGACTGACTCAAAGAATGACGTAACGGATGACGGTAGCAGAAACACGAGAAGAGCATGAGAATATTGGGAAGATTATAGCATCAGCGAGAATTAACATTATAACTACCGCGAGTTAGATCCGAGATTAAAGGACAGCATAGCTGTCATCTACTATGTAATTTCCCTATATAAGGAGAACTAATAGACTCAGAAGGAGAGATCAGTTTGAGAGTGTTGGGAAAGTTTTGAGGAGAGGGAAAGTTTAAGAGAGCGGTTGTATTCTTGATTTCTTCCATTTCTTTTAATATTTCTGAGAATTAATCAATAAAAGTGTTGTTCTTAACCTTCAAATATGTGTTGATTCTTGTGAATTCTTATGAGGGGTGTAGTGTAGGATTTCCTGCAACTACATTTTTGGCGCCAGAAACAGGGATGTTTCTAAGCAAAGATTGAAATTGTGTTTTGTAAGAATTTGAAGAAATTGGAGAAGATTTTTACGTGATTTACAGTAATACATCAAATTTGATGGAATGGCTAGAAGAAGAAATACATCAGAACAACCAACATCCGTAAGGAGGGGCAGAAAAATTGCTGGAGAATGGACAAATAAAATAGGAGAATCTTCAAGATTGAGAACAAGGAGCAACAGAACAAGGAATAATTGAGAAAATAAAGTAAAACAACCAAATCAACAAACACTGATACAAGATAGGACAGTGGATTATGACAGAGTGAGCGTGCATACTTGGCGATCAGATTCAATGGAAGAAGCAGAAAATCAACAATTAAGAAATGAAAGGCGATAGGGAAGAGATAAAGAAACGGTTGAAGGATTAATTCATGTAGATAACGAAAATGAAGCAGTAGAGGCTTTGAGACAAAGAATACAAGAGGAAAGAAGGTTATAGGAGGAAGAACGCGCAAACTTAACAAGACAAAATCACGATTTAAGAATGGAGAATTTGAGATTACAAAATAAAAGATCAAGAAGTACTGAAAGATCAAGTTCAAGGTCATTTAGAGAAGAAGTAAGGCGAAATTCCCCTGTGAAAAATGCTGGTGAAAATATTCGAGAGGAAATGCAAAATCCAAATGAAGAGCAGCATTATGGAGAAGAAGAGATGATTAATGATCGCTACATTCCACGTGGTGAAACCTTGGATGATAGACGTGATAATACAAATCAAGGGGGTAGAAATAACCAAGATGGTGAAGAAAATCGAGAAGAAGGTAGGAGAATATTACATGAGCGAGGAATTCAAATAAATTGAAGAATAATTGAGGATGAAATTGAGAGACATTATGCTGAACAAGCACGTCTAGCTTGCGAAAGAGAAAGATTGATAGCAGAAGTGGAAGAACAAGAGCTTCAAGAAGCAATACTTCAGAATAATCATGAAAATCAAGAAAGGAGACGCGCACGAAATTGAAACAATGGTAATATCAATGAGGAATATGATAGAATACAAAGGAGAATAGAAAGACAACGAAGAGAAACGGTGAGAAATGAAGAAAACCGCGGAAGAGAAAATGGAAGACATAATCATTTGCGAATTCAGGAAGGAGGTGAAGAAGAAAATCGTGGGAAAAGGCAGAATGAAGATGCTGAATAAGAAGCACAAAATCTCGCAAGGCAAGAAAGACATGAATGCAAAAAAATGGAAGATGCACTGAAAAGACCAATGGAGCAAAATTCAGCTGGGAATGAATAGATCTTGAGAGAATAAACAGAAATGAGGGGAATTTTAAATAACAGAAGAAAGGGAGGCAGAAGGCAACTTGATGAAGCCATTGAAGAACAGGGAAAACTCCATGTACTCAAGAAGTAAAAATAGTAGGGATACCCCCAAAATGCAACTTTCCAATGTTAACCAGTATCTTTGATGGAACCACTTGTGCTATTCAACATGTTAAAGCTTATGTTAGGTGTATACTACAGTGGGAAAACCATGATGATGTATTATGCAATTATTTTGCATCCAGCTTAACAGGCGAGGCGGTAAAATGGTTCGAAGGTTTACCTAAGAATACTATAACTTTTTTCAACCATTTGCAGGTTACATTTTTGGGAGCATATATAAGTAATAATTCTTCGCGACCAGGCATTGAAGATGTATTTGGATTAAAACAAAGGGTTGGTGAAAGCTTAAAACATCTAACTATAAGGTGGAAAACAATGTGCAGCGAAATGGCAGGCCACGTGGATGAGAGATATCTCATTTTATAATTCATTAATGCAATGTTCGCAACCAATCTGTAATACGTCCAAATATTCAGAATCAAGAACACCATCACAATGACAGATCTGTGAGAACTGCAAGAAGAATACATTGCTTTGGAGGAGAAACAAAATGAGATGGAATCATACCCTATCGCGAATACCAGCTCAAGTGCAACGAACGCAAGTCTACTTCCCAGGTTAATAAATATAGTGGCGAGCACTTCGCAGGTGAAGCAAGAAAAGAATATGAATGATAGTCAGCAGAAATTAGTATTTATGGGAATCAGAGATCAAGAAGAGTTCGAAAGAGAAAGAAATTTTTTCAATCGAGGTGGAAATAATAAGATTCAGAGGCTTGATCAGCCGCAAGAGACTTATGGTGGTCAGAGACAAAATTATTATAGAGGGCGAGAAAGTCAGAAGATAATATGGGAAGAAATTAAGATGCCACCTCTAAATGCCAGCATAGAGAAAATTTGGGAGGCTATAATTTTGATGGAGGACATACCCGTACCCTGGAATATGGTAAAATAGCCACACCCAAATAATCGAAGTCTAGAATTTTGTTCCTATCATCATTTTCATGGTCACTCAACAAATGAATGCAGGAATGTAAAAAAAATTATCTTAAAGATGATAGATCAAGGAAAATTAAACCATTTTCTAATAGGAAATCCACAGTCTCAGCAGCTACCCCCAGCCCTAAAAATTCGCAGAGTGAATACAACAAATGGAAGAGAAACATTTGTGATAGAAGTTGGAGCAAAAGTGAAGAATCTATCTTGTAACTCCATCATACATTCGTACAAAACTATAGAAGATTTCCACGATAATGTTTTAAGAAGAGTTTTCGCGAGAGATGCGGATGGAAGAGAGATAATGAACATTGTGAAGGCTTCGCCATTAGAAGAGTGGAAAAAACAGATTATTTCTTTCACTGCACAAGAAGTTCCTGAGCCTGGCGAGATGCATGACAATCCACTAGTGGTAAGATTATAAATAAATCCAAAACAAATAGAAGAAGAATATGAAGAAAATGAGGATGATGAAGATGGAGATTCTTTGGCCATTAACAGAGTTCTAATTGACACTGGAAGCTCAGTGGATATCTTATTTTATCATACTTACAAAACCATAGGAGGAAGAGACGAGGATCTAATACCATCAACTTATAAGATCTATGGTTTCAATGGTACTGCCAACAAGCCCAAAGGGGAAATTACAATGCGAATTCCATTGAAGGAAATATCTTCTACAATTCAATTTTGTGTTGTCGATGTTGAATCTCCTTATAATGCCTTGATTGGCCAACCTTGGCTGCATGGTATCCTAGGTGTAGCGTCAACTTTTCACCAGTGTATTAAATTTCCTCATCCCAGCGGTGATGGAGTCATAAAGGGGGATTGGATTGATGGAAAAAAGTGTTATGAAGTTGATATGGAATCTTGCGAGGAAAGGGTTGCGAAGAATATAAACTGGAAATATAACATCAAACAAAAGCAAATAAATGAAAGGTTAATGGTTGATACAGTAGAACGACGAGAATAAAGAATATTACAAAGTCAACATGAGCTACAACCAATGGATGGCGATCGTCTCGCAAATAGAGAAAATATAGCAAAGTGCAACAAGAAAGCAGAAGCAGAAGATAGTAAGTAGAAAAGGTAAAAATTCTAAACTGTGAAATACAAGAGATGTATGAATGATTTGTTGAAGAAAAATTTACAAAAGTATGTTTTGACTCAATGAAAAAGATGAAATTGAAAAGTTATACAAGAGCTGAAATGCGAGAAGAGAAAATCAAAGAATAACAAAATGCGAAAATTTCGCAGAAACGCGAATAAAATTTCGCAGACACATTAGAATGTGACGAACCTTTATGGCGTACACCCTTGTTTGCTAATAAAATTTTGCAAGAGGGAAATGTAAGACCTAAAGTGCGTCATATAAGGGGGTATGTCTTTGCATAGCTCAGGGATAAGGTTATACCGCTGCTGGAACCTGAGTCATGGAGATTTGGGGTCAATGAAAGCCCATACAGGAGAGGTACCTTGGATTTACAACTATATATATATATTAATAGTTGGATGACCGAAGATCTCTCCTAAGGAGTGCAAAGTATGATCAAGGAACCGAGGTACACGGTTGAGCCAAGGGTGCCCGGGGCGTATGAAACTACCCTGGACATTCTTGGAAAGTCTTGACTATGATGCACTCTGCCCGAAGAAAACCCCACTTAGGGTGCAGTCTCGTAACTATAAGCCATATAGGAAAAAAGGATAAGAGGCTGGGAAAACAACTGGTTGTTGTCAAGACCGGATAGGAGGAGCTAGTCTTGTATGGACGATGTATGCCTCCTTGAAGGGTAAACCAGGGGGAAGATAAGGGTGGCACCCTCCATTAGGGAGCTGACAGTGTCAAAAAAAACGCAAATGTCATGAGGCTTTATATTCGCAAGAATATTTAGGCTTGTCATATTTGTGCAATAATTATACAGAGGAAAAAATCCATGAGAAAAAGATAAGATGAGATCAATGGGTTTTTACATGAAAGTGTAAAGACGTCATGCGATTTCATCGCAAGACGGCAATGTCACGGGGCTTTGTCTTCGCGAGAAGATTGAGGCCTGTCATATTGTCGCAGAGAAATTGACAAAGCACGGATTAGGCAAGATCAATGGGTCTTTGCATGCGAATGTAAGGACGTCCTGCGATTTTGTCGCTAACACAAAATGTGGCTAAATAAGACCTTTAACTAGGAAGGAAAAATAAGACCACAAGAGATCAAGATTGAATGACTGCGAAATTTACGCAGAGATCATGAGATTATGCAGATATGACTTGCGATATTCTCGCAAAGATTGAGGCAACAATTTACAAACAAATCTTATTCAAAATTAATGTGTCCAATCTTTCATATTGCAGATGAATAACAGAAGCAAGTATGGGAATGAACAGAATGATAAAATTATTATTCATCTTTATATGACAGATTTACGGAGATAGTTAAAATTAATAAGCATAATTATTAACCATATTGCAAAAAGGAATTGTTTTCTAATATATGTAGATAGAAACAAAAGTAATCTGTAACATCAAGGAACCTTAGAAGTTGGAGAAATTCGTATCAATGTATTACAAGGAGAAAGAGATGAATGTACAGATATTACAAAGAGATTTAAAGAGAAGATAAAGATATTTAGATCCTTTATTATCTCCACCAGAGTCCCCCTCTTTATCTTCATCTTCATTATATTCTTTATCTACTTCAGACTCTTCATCTTCGCTATCAGAGATGATAAGATTAGGGACGTTCTCTGGAATTTCATTCGCGAGATAAGGATATGTAGAATGGGGAATTTTATGATCATCACAGACCATTTTAATAGAATCATTGTGAACACCAACAAGAGTATTTATAAAATTCTCCAGAGTAATCTGAAGTTGCCTTTTGAATTTGGAGCATTTCTCGTTGCGAAAAGATAGAAGTTTTGCGAGTTGCCCTTTCTCTTCTTCCAATTCTCCAGTTCTTTGGTGAAAATTTCCTTCAGATGCTGCGAACAAATGACAACATATTAATAAAATAGTGTAGAATTAGTTAAAAGATGGATTAGTGGAAAAACAAGAATAACCACCTTCTCTTTCAAAGATCATATCCCTAATCATGGAAGAATGGTCATCTTGAAGACTAACATCTACACCTAAATTATTTCTGGCGTTATCAAGAATCTGTGCAGCCCTGGCAAACTCATCATCATTACTAATGAGAAGACGGGAGCATTATTCTCACAGATAAGTCTGTCCCTTTCAATTTGAATATTGAGAAGAGTTTTATGGAAATCTGTTAAAGCTTGAGTACCATTTTTAGCAATGAGGTCTTTTTCGTCAATAAGATCACTGTACTTGGTTCTTAATATATTAGTTTCCTCTTTTGAGTCAATATAAAGGCGCTTAAACTTATTGGTTAAACCCAAGTTGAATCTTTGTTCAATTTTTAAGAGAAGAAATTTGGATCTAAGTTCATCTATAGAAAGAGATCTAATTTGATCATCTGAAAGGCTACTTAAAGAATTATTAAGGCGATCAAGAAGGGTATCCTCATCTACAAGTTCAGGAAAAGAGAGGAGGAATGTAGCCTCATCAGTAAGACCATAAACATCTGCAAAAATGGTTGCTTGAATAAGCTAAAATAGGATAAAAGAATTAAGAGAAAAAGGGAAGAATTCATACCATAGAGTTGCTGGTTAGCTTTTTCAAGATCGGATATCTTTTGCTTGTCACTCGAAGCATCGATTTCTAGATGTTTATTTTTCTTGGGAAGTTCAGTAATTTCAGCTTCCAGTTCTCCATACTTCTTGCGAAGATTAGCAGATTCAGGTTCCAATTTTTTTTTCCCGCGAAGAACAACATTCTTCTCTTCAAAAGTTGCACGTCTCCTCTCCAGGTCCGTGGCAACATCAAAAGAAGCTCTTCCAGCCTGCGAAGTAAAGCAAAGTTTGTCAAGACAAATATAAATTAAAACATGGCGATAAAATGAGAATACACAAATGTGGCGAAGAAATGAGAACATACCATAGCGCTAAGTGAATGTAAGAAACTTGGAGATATAGATCTTGAAACCCCGCGAAGAGATTCATTATTCTCCAAGAGAGGGGCATCACAGATAGTTGCCATAGATTTGCAAGCTTCAGCAAGAGGAGTATCGCCAATCCCTAACATAGTATCAGAGAATATGATGGAAAGTTGAGACATAGAAGACTCAGGTTGGGAGAATTCCTTTGCAGAATTGATATCCATCATCATCGTTGTTATCATCGCGATAACTCTCGCTGGACTGAAGAGCTGAAGGAGGTGAGGATTGTATTTTTCTTTTCTTTGAAAGAGGAGCACCAGATTTCTCCTTGCGAGCAGCACCTTTGTTTTTTCCCTTGGTCTTCACAACTTTAACATGTTCTATTTCTTCAATAACCTTCAAACACAGATAAAGATAAGAAATAGAGGCAACAATATATTGTTAAGAATCATAAAGGAACATTTCTTACTTCATATGTGAGTAATTTAAGAGCTGATAAAGTACTGGGTTTCTCAAGCTTCTGGTAGCTAGCTTTTAGTCTTTCAATCTGGTAAAATTGGAGGGATCAGCGAGAGTATATATAAAAACATGAGGAAACTAATAATGGAAACTTAAACAAAAATTTCGGGAATATACCTCTGTATTCCTTTCAGGCCATTTGAATACACATGGTTGGTATTCTGCGAGATTCGCAGGAAAAGCGAGAGAACCAGAGATGTATGGACCCCCTAGAAATAATGGAAAGATACACCATTTGTCATCAATAGAGTGGCGAGGGGATGAATTGTTGCCCAGATGCCAGTCAATGTCCAACATAAGAACTTTATCTTCAGCAACGTCATCCTTTTTCTGTAAGCGGACACCCCAACAAGTGATATCCTTCCTCATGGGGATTATTTCATAGTTCGCGAAGAAATTATCTACAGTATACTTTACAGGAACAATTGGAATATCTTTGAATTTAGGGTTCTTCACCTCAGGAGGGTAAAGAGATTCTTTACCAGCACCGCGAGTAGCAAACTCAAGCATCAAATGAATGCAATCCCCACTCAACTGATATATATCCCGCGAGAACTTCGCATGAGAAAGTATTTCGTAGAATAAAGGAAGTTCAGGGTCGTAAAGAGGAATAGGAAGGCCAGCCTCAAGTTGACCTAATGAGACTATGATCTTCTCGCCATTACACGGATGATCAGAAAATAATTTAATGGAGAGTTCAGCCTTAGGGTTTTGATCAGGAATGGTAGATAAAGTAAAACCTCTATCTTGAAGCTTCTTTTGCATATTTTCAAAGGCAATTAGATTTTTACGACCAGATGGAGGCATCCTTAGTATGGGAATGAAGGAAAGAATAGAAAATCAAAAGGATGAGAGAAAAGTTACAACAGTAGCAGATGCGGAATTTGCGGAAGAACAGTGAAATTGTTGAGAGAAGGAAGAAGAAAGTAAAAATAAGAAAAGAGAGGAATGAAGAGGGTATATATAGAAGATAAGAGTTTTCGAGAAGATAAACGCATTTAATGCAAAGAAAAGACGTGAACGGTTGAAACGCAATGGTTGAGAAGGCCATGTCATAAATTGAATGGAAAAAAAAAAGATACGTGTAATAAATCTGGCGAAAAATGAAGAAACGTGTCAGAACAGAAGAATATTAAAAGATGAACAGCTGCGGCATTTTAAAAGAATTCAATTCTCATGATCTTTTCCCCTTTGCTAAAAAAATACATGAGAAGAGGCAAGATGTAGGATCAGAATACCGCCATAGCAATGCTCTTGCGAAATTTATAAACAACGTCTCTGCGAGCTCTTCAACAACATTCTGCGAGCGTCGCAGACTGGCTCAAAGAATATTCAAAGAATGACGTAACAGATGACGGTAAAAGAAACACGAGAAGAGCATGACAATCCTGCGAAGATTATAGCATCAGCGAGAATTAACATTATAACTGCTGCGAGACTACCGCGAGTTAGATCCGAGATTAAAGGACAGCATAGCTGTCATCCACTATGTAATTTCCCTATATAAGGAGAATTAATAGACTCAAAAGAAGATATCAGTTTGAGAGTGTTGGGAAAGTTTTGAGGGGAGAGAAAGTTTAAGAGAGCGGTTGTATTCTTGATTTCTTTCATTTCTTGTAATATTTCTGAGAATTAATCAATAAAAGTGTTGTTCTTAACCTTCAAATATGTGTTGATTCTTGTGAATTCTTATGAGGGGTGTAGTGTAGGATTTCCTGCAACTACACTTGGAATGCAATATACCTAAAGAAGTATTACCCGTAAGTAAATGGTTATCACTCAGGAGAAGAAGGGAAGGGGTGATGGCCCACCATGTTCTATCCCTGATCAAAGGTATGACAAACCTAACTAATCGATGAAAAAAACTTTTTGCTAAGAAAAAGTACATGTTCATTAAATACAAATTGGGTTAGAAACGACACCCTCCGTCAGAATTGACGATGAGGCAAGGCACGGCATAACTGCGCATATGTCAATCTCGGATCCTAAGGGCAAATGAATCCCGCTAAAAGGCATATAATAAGCAATATATCCAATAAAGAGAGATACCTTGTCGAAAGTAAAGCTGCCATCGCTGAACACGTAAGGTTACAGGAAAATTATTTCCCACGTAGGGACCCTCGCCGCCACGGTACCTTCTGGCCAAAGGATACTATGGTAGGACGTTGAATGTTCCACCAAGGTTAAACATACCTTAGCACCTTATGATGACTTGAATGTGCGAATAATTAGACACAATAGTCTACATACTTTCATATAATAATGAAGGTACCATAACAGTGTTAACAAAATATGACTAATATGTCTTAAAAGTTGCAGATGACAAAGGTTCGGAACGTAACAAAGGATGTTTCAAAGAAAATAGACATCAAGGGCCCCTCAGCTGGGGGCATAATACAACAAAGGAGTTTAGTTTCAAACAAAGCATGAATAACATGATCATGGGTAAGGAAGACGGGGAAAAAAAACTCCCTCAACCTGGAGCTCTGCCTCCCTAAAATCGTTATTGATGTAATCGACGGCGGAACGCTCATATTCCAATTTCATCCGAGAAGCTTGAGCCTCCAAGTCCGAAGTTGACTTCCGACAAAGCTTCATGACCTGAGCACTAAGATGATCATTAGCTTGCTGAAGTGACTCAGCTTTGAGCTTAGCCGCAGCATCAAACTGGCGAGATATTTCCAACGCAGATATCTGACCCTCAAGGCGGCTAATCTTGGCATTTTCACCCACCAGCTGCTCCTGGAGATCTGCGGATACAAAGGGTATCAGCAACAAGAAAAGGCGGATGAATACACAAAGGATTCTACGGAAAAATAAACATCCTAAGCTACCTCCGACATGGATAAGGGATTCTTCTAGACTATGCTGAGCTTCAGCAAGATCCACCTCAGCTGCTTCAAGGTCCCACAAGGGTTTCCTTTTCCTTATGAAGATCATCAACATCTATCCGGGGCGAGGCATTCTCAGAGGACAAAGATTGGTATACACTTTCTAACTCTTCAAACCTCTTTACTAAGGATGCATGAGACATTGAAGAAGAAACGAAGCCAGCATCGACAAGTTTTTTCTTAAGAGAAAGGACCTCAGAAGCCAAGACATTATGCTCCGAAGTAACCTTAGCTAAGGAGGCACAAACATCTTCAAAATCGGCATGATATTTCTTTCGAATGATATCTTAGGCTGACAGACGTTTCTCGACTAAGGAAATATCCTCCTTTTTCTTTAGAATGAAACTCTCCTTTCAACTAAGGGCTTCTTCATACTCCTTATGAACATCTGCTTCACTAAGTCTGCATTATGAGCAGACTCAAGGGAAAGCTGAGCCTCATTATAAGCAGTTACATTCATCATCCTATCCGACTTCTTTTGGTAATACCAAACATCGGAAGTTAACTTGGCCACTCGATCTTGGAGATATCTAAGATCACTAGAGTCATCGGCTGGTAGACGAAGGTTGTCTCAGGACAATGCAACCAGAAATAAATAAAAAGAACTAAGGATAAGAAGAAGAAACAAACCTATAGTTTTGGAGGACTTAGCGGCTAAGGCAGCATCAGCAGCTTTGCAACCATACTCAGCAACCTTGGCAGCATTATTAGCCCTCCAGAGAGCTAACAAACAAGCTTCCAAAGACCTATGACTCTTCCTCGGGTCATCCTCCAACGAAGATATCCAAGCAACACAAGCTGCGTCACTTGACGAAGGATGCTGTGCAAAAGCAAGTGCATATTCTTGACGAGAACGTTCCAGTAGGGAACTAAAATGAGTACACTTAGCCCTATAAACCTTGAATAAGGTATAGCTAACAACGATCTGCTTGCAAAGCTGCAAACAAAGGAGCATAAGAGAGGACGAATGATCAAATTAAGGAAAAAAACACTCAGGTAAGAATCACTTGCTGAGAATACTGAAAGACGAGGAAAAAAATTGGTGTAGGTATCCATGAAATCCTTCATCTCTTGGATGCTACCCCTGCAGATCTCACTAAAGATCTGACTGAAGCGTAGACAATCAGGGTCAAAGAACAAGTCTTTAGATGTGCGATAATGCGCAGATAGCAGATCCAACTGCAAACCTACCTCGAATGAACTATCAAGATGATGATGATCAACTCCGACAGAAAAGGGACCCTTAGAATCCCGCATGATGGCTTCGAGAATAGCATCATCAGATCTACCTAAGCTCAAGCTCTCCATCAGCTTACCTTGGCTTGATTTAGCACCATTTCCCTCACTCATTTGAACATGAACATGGGGCACCACTGCCGAACCCTCACCACGACGAAGATAAGGCATGGTGGATGAGCTAGGAACAGAAGAAAGACCTCGAGAACTGCCCAGATCCATGTCACTAGCAGAAGAAAGATTACCCAGTACGGTCCAGTCTGGTAACGAATGTGGAGGTCCAAAATCTTTGCTAACAGGGGCAGTAGAAACAGACTGAGCACTCCCTAGTGAAACAGGAGCAACGTTGAAGGAGAATCTATCTAGTGAAATCACAACCTTCTTCTTCGGCTGCGAATCTGATCTACCAGCCCTCACCATAGGGATAACAGCCTTGGTAAACGAACCACTCGATTGAATGGGGGTGGCAGGAGACGAAGGAAGACGCTTAGAAGCCACAATAGCTCCAACAGCGGCGGAGATAGCAGGCAAAGCTACGCTAGGAGCAGAAAATAAAGGAATCTTCAATGATAATGTAGGATCAGGGGCTTGAACACTAACATGCTCGGCCAATTGGGCACCAGAACCAACAAGAAGGTTCTCACCCTCAATAGAGACAGCTCGGACGGGGCTAGGACTACCCTTGGAAAAATCCTCCTCAATATCATCCAAATGAGGGCTGAGGCCAGTATCCTCGATATTGTATGATCAGAATATCACAACATTAGTACTCTTGCGAAATTGTTAATAATGACGCTCTTGCGAATATCGCAGAACAATTACAGAAATGACGTGACAGATGACGAAAGCTTAAACACGAGAAAGATGTGAAGACCTAGCGAGATTTAGGAATGTTGCGAAAGTTAACATTTGTATAGTTGTGAATATCGCAAAGCTAGATCCGAAAATAAATAAAAACTTAGCTGTCATCCACTATGTAATGCCCTATATAAATAGTAGAATAGGCTTAAGGTTGGGAGAGAGATCTTTTTAGAGTGATGAGAAAGTCTTGAGGAGAGAGAAAGTCTAGAATAATGGTTGTATTCTTGATTTCATTTCTTGTAAAATCCTATAAATCAATTAATAAAGTGTCATTGTTGATCTTAAAGATGTGTTGATTATCATGAATTCTTGTGAGGGATGTGTTGTGGGAATTCCTGCAACTACATAATTGTAGTTGCAGGAAAACCTACACTAAACCCTTTATAAGAATTTACAATAATCAACACATATTTGAAGATTAAAAACAACACTTTATTATTTGATTCTCAGAAATGTTTACAAGAAATGGAATAAATCAAGATTACAACCGTTCTCTTGGGTTTTCTCTCTCCTCAAAACTTTCTTAACGCTCAAAAATTCATCCCCCCTTTTTGAATCTACTGAGTCTCTTTATATAGGGTAGTTACATAATGTATGGCAGCTAAGTTGTCCTTTAATTTTGGATCTGACTCGCGGTATTATCGTAGCAACTATAATGTCAGTCCTCGCAGGTGTTGTAATCCTTTCATAATTATCATACTCTTCTCATGTTTCAGCTATCGTCATCTGTTACGTCATTCTGCGACACTCGCAGTATGTTATTGAAGAACCACGGACGAATTCGTTGAAGTGTTGTAAATCTCGCGAGAATAATATCATGACTCAATTAGCACCTTTGTTAGTACTTTTACTTTATGTACTTGAAAATAGATGCGAAGCTTAAAAGTAGCATAGACCAATGCCAGAATTAGCTTCTCAATTTTTGAATAATTTCTCTTTGCGGAATTAAAGGTTTTGCTGATGTAATAAATTGGTTTTTCTACTCGCAGTAATACTGCACTTAATGCATGCGAAGTTGTCGCAAGGTAAATCAATAATTCTTCTCCCGGTTCTTCTTTCTGCAAGATAGATATGTTCATTAGATATTCTTTAATTCCTTGAAAAGCCTTCTCATATTCATCTGTCCACTTGAACTATGTACCCTTCCTGAGTATATTGAAGAAATGCTTGCATTTATATGAAGATCGCGAGATAAACCTTCCTAGCGAGGCTAAGAGCCCGTTCAACTTCTGCACATCTTTTACTGTTGCTGGCGTTGGCATGTCGCGAATTGCTTGTACCTTCTCTGGATCCACTTGTATTCCTTCTTTTGACACAATATATCCTAAAAACTTTCCTGAAGCTACTCCAAAAGTACACTTTTCGGGATTCACCTTGATGTTAAAGTGTCGCATTTGATAGAAAATATCCTTCAAGTCCTGCACATGGTTTTTAGCTTCTTTACTCTTGATTAACATGTCATCTACATATACCTCTAATGTTTTATGGATCCATTTTGCAAATACTTTCTCCACCATTCTTTGATATGTTGCACCAGCATTTCGCAAACCGAAAGGCATGTTTGTATAGCAGTACAATCCTTTTGGAGCAAAGAATACGGTATGCTCTTGATCTTCTTCAGCGAGAGGAAACTGATTATACCCTTTATACCCATCCAATGAAGATATTCTATCATTTTCCACCGCTGATTCGACCATTTGAGGAATATATGTTAATGGAAAGCTATCTTTAGGACAAGCTTTGTTTAAATCAGTAAAGTCTATACAAATTCTTATCCCTTTATTTTTCTTTGGAACCACCACCATATTTGCAATCCATTCCGGGTATTTTGCATGCCTTATAATTCCTGCATCAAGCATCTTCTATAATTCTTCTTCTATTTGAGAATGGTATGTTGTTGCGATTTTTCTTAACCTTTGTTTAAATGGTCTTACATTTTTGTCAATTTCTAAATGATGACATGCAATTGACGGGTCTATTCCAGACATCTCATCCATACTCCACGCGAATATGTCTTTATATTCTCGCAAGAGGTTTACGGTTCGCTCTTCCTCATCTGCATCCATCTTCGTTCCAATTTTTAGTATCTTTGGTTCTTCTTTACTCCCAATATTTACTTCCTTTGTTGGTTCTGCTGCGATGTAACTGGCTTCAGGCTCTCCCATTGGAGTTGAGATTTTCACAACTCTCGCGGGTTCAACTCCTTCTTGCAAGATTTCGCTGGGTATTCCTTTTCCTTCTTTTGCTCTTATCATGTAAACTTTAAATTATTCTTCTTTCTTTGTCTCTTTCACCATTTTTCTGCGAGCTTTTCGCAGTTTTGGACGCCTTTCATAATTTCTCACTTCAATTTGATAACACAGCTTCGCAAGATCAGTATCTCCTCTAATTTCTCCAATTCCATTGGGCATAGGAAATTTGATGCATTGATGCAATGTTGATGTTACAGCCTTGATTGCATGTATCCATGGTCTTCCCAATATCATGTTATATGGCGATTCCACGTATACCACACATAATGTTACTTGTGTTTCAATCTTTCCTAGCGGAATTCGTATCACTATTTCGCCTTTAGGTTTTTTTAAATATTTTCCAAAGCCATGAATATGATATGTTGAACAAGACATTTCTTCATCCTTGTATCCCATCTTCTTAAATGCATGATAAAATATTATATCTACAGAACTTCCTGTATCTACCAAAGTTCTATTTACTGCCCATTCTTCCGCAGATCTTGTTGATTTTCCTTTTTTCATTTGTATAACGGATACCGTAATTACCAAAGGAGATGTATTATTCAAATTTTTTGTTGATACTTCTGCTGCTGTAAATGTGATTTTCTGGTTTTCCCAATCCTTCAACGGTGATATTTTCTCTACCATCATAATTTTCTTTCCTTCAAAATCTCGTTTATGTCCTCCCTTTAATGTTTTCATGGAATTTGTCGACCATTGTTCTTGTTATCATACCACACTCCAATTTCCTACTATTCTCTTTGGCTCTAATCATTTTTCCTTCAATTATTTCATCGATTTGTTCAATTATCTTCTTAATCTTGAATAATTCTTATCTTCAACTTCGCTTTTTCTATGATTTTCGTTAATTCAATCCCTGTTTCGGGCGCCAAAATGTAGTTGCAGGAAAACCTACACTACACCCTTTACAAGAATTTACAATAATCAACACATATTTGAATATTAAAAACAATAATTTATTATTTGATTCTCAGAAATGTTTACAAGAAATGGAAGAAATCAAGATTACAACCGTTCTCTTGGGTTTTCTCTCTCCTCAAACTTTTTTAACGCTCAAAAATTCATCCCCCTCTTTGAATCTATTGAGTCTCTTTATATATGGTAGTTACATAATGGATGACAGCTAAGCTGTCCTTTAATTTCGGATCTGACTCGCGGTATTATCGCAGCAGCTATAATGTCAGTCCTCGCAGGTGTTGTAATCCTCGCATAATTGTCATACTCTTCTCATGTTTCAGCTATCATTATCTGTTACGTTATTCTTTGAGTCATTCTACGACACTCGCAGTATGTTGTTGAAGAACTGCAGACGAATTCGCAGAAGTGTTGTAAATCTCGCGAGAATAATATCATGGAGATATTCTGGTCCTACAATAATGGCGCTAGAAATAGGGACTGAAGGTTGAAAATTGTGGAAAAAACAAGATAAAAGATTGTTATTAAGATTGTTCAAGTGAAGAAAATGATGAAACCAATCAATAAATCAGTTAAGGAAAAAATAGTCAAAATCAATGAAGGTAACAGAAGGTTGGAGTGTAGTTTAATCACAAAAACAATGATTAATGAATTTCATGAAAGCATCAGAGGAAGAATACATAAACGAGATTTTAAAGGAAAGAATATCATGATAGTGGGGAAGGTATCACCCTTAAAATATTGGGAAAAATAGAAAATTACATTCACAACAGCAGAAATACCAAGAGAAAATTTGAGCCACACATCTCCTTTGGTAATCACAATAACCACGCAGAAAGAAAAGGGGAAATCAGCAAAAACTATAGAAGAATGGATGGTACACAGAACTTTGGTGGACACAGGGAGTTCGGCGGATATAATGTTTTACCATGCATACAAAGGAATGGGATACAAAGATGAAGAAATATCTCCTTCAACATATCATATTCATGGATTTGGAAAATCTACAACAAAACCGAAAGGAGAAATAGTGGTGCGGATTTTGCTAGGAGAGGTTGAAACACAAGTGACGCTATGTTTGGTGGATGGAATCGCCATATAACATGTTTTTGGGAAGAACATGGATACACGCAATTAAATCCGTAACGTCGACATTGCATCAATACGTCAAATTTCCTATGCCAAGTGGGATTGGTGAAATTAGAGGAGATGTTGATAAAGCGAAATTATGACACCAAATTGAAGTGAAGCATTATGAAGGATGTGCGAAGAAGCAAAAAAATCGCAGAAAAATGGGGAAAGAGGCAAAGAAATAAGAAAAATTTAGAATTTACATGATAAGAGCAGAAGAAGGAAAAGGAATACCCAGCGAAATTTCAGAAGAAGGAAACGAACTTGCGAAGGTGATAAAAGAACCAACACCCATGGGAGAACCTAAGGCCAGTTACATCGCAGTAGAACCAACAATGGAAGTGAATGTTGGAACTAAAGAAGAACCCAAAATGCTAAGGATTGGAACCAAGATGGAAGCAGATGAAGAAGAAAGAACTATTAATCTTTTGCGAGAATACAAAGATATTTTCGCATGGAACATGGATGAGATGCCTGGAATAGATCCGTCTGTGGAGTTTCATAGGTTGGAGATTGACAAAAATGTAAGGCCATTCAAACAAAGAATAAGAAAAATCGCAACAACATACCATCCACAAATAGAGAAAGAGCCGCAGAAGATGCTTGATGCATGAATTATAAGACAAGCTAAATATCCGGAGTGGATAGAAAACATGGTTGTGGTCCCAAAGAAGAACAAGGGGATGAGAATTTGTATAGACTTTAATGATCTAAACAAAGCTTGTCTGAAAGACAGTTTTCCATTACCAGATTTTCTACAAATGGTTGAATCAGCGTCAGGAAATGATAGAATATCTTCTCTAGATGGGTACAAAGGTTACAATCAAATCCCTCTCGATGAAGAAGATCAAGAGCATACTGCTTTTTTCGCTCCAAGAGGATTGTACTGTTATACAAAAATGCCATTTGGTTTGCGAAATACTGGAGCAACATACCAAAGGATGGTAGAGAAGGTGTTCGCGAAATGGATACACAAAACATTAGAGGTGTATGTAGATGACATGTTAATAAAAAGTAAAGAAGCAAAAGACCACGTGCAAGATCTAAAGGAAATTTTTGAACAAATACGGCAATTTAACATCAAAATAATTCCAGAGAAGTGTATCTTTGGGGTTGCGCCATGAAAAAAATTAGGCTACATTGTATCGAAAGAAGGAATACATGTTGATCCAGAGAAAGTGCAAGCAATTCGTGACATGCCAACACCAGTGACGGTAAAGGACGTACAGAAGTTAAACGGACTCTTAGCTTCGCTAGGAAGGTTCATCTCACTATCATCAGACAAATGTAAACATTTTTTCAACATACTCAAAAAGGGGACAAAATATAGATGGACAGATGAATGCGAGAAATCTCATCAAGGAGTAAAAGAATATCTGATGAATATATCCATTTTTCAAAAGCCAGAACCAGGAGAAGAATTATTAATCTATCTTGCGACAACTTCGCACGCATTAAGTGTTGTGTTATTGCGAGTAGATGCAGGAGTTGAAAGACCAAACTATTACATCAGCAAAACCTTCAATGCCGCAGAGAAGAATTATTCAAAAATTGAAAAGCTAATTTTGGCATTAGTTTATGCATCATTTAAACTTCGCATATATTTTCAGGCACATAAAATAAGGGTGTTGACAAAGGTACCAATTGAATCAGTAATGAAGAATTCAAAAATGTCAGGAAGGGTTGAGAGATGGAATGCACAAGTAGGACATTTCTAAATCAAGTATGAATTATTATCTTCACCCAAATCACAAGTTGTCGCAGATTTCTTAGCAGAATTTCCTCTAGAAGATGATGAAGATGTGGAAGAAATGATGGATGTGGAAGAAGAACATGGAAATACAAGAGATCAATTAATAGATATGAAGTATTGGTGGATGGATCGTCAAATGGGGAAGTTAACGGAGTTGGAATTATTTTAATTTTGCCAGAAGGAAACAAAATGGCCTTCTCCTTCAGACTGGAATTCACATCCACGAATAATGAAACAGAATATGAAGTTGTGGTACATGCCCTGAAATTCGCAATAGAAATGAAATTGGAAAATGTGAGAATCACTAGTGATTCGCAGCTAGTTATTCGTCAAATAAAAGGAGAACACACTAAAGATCAAAAGAAAGAGAAGAATAGGAAATTGCAGTAGAAGAAGCGGAATTTACGGAGGAACAGTAAAATTGTAGAGAAGTTGAAAGAAAAGTAAAAAGAAGGGAAGAAAAGAATGAGAAGAGTATATATAGATAGAAGAAATCTCGAAAAGATAAACACATTTAATGCGAAGAGTAGACGTGAACGGTTGAGAAATAGCGGTTGAAAGAGACGTGTCAAAAAATGGATGGAGGAAGAGATACATGTAATAAATTCTGCGTAAAATGAGCCATCCTTGAATAAATACAAGAAACTTGTTGAAGAATTGTCAGCGAAAATCCCAAAAATAAAATGGAGACATATATCAAGGAAAGATAATAGACTTGCAAATGCCTTTGCTTTCATCTCAAGTATGATGACAGACCCAACTGCGAGATGCATAAAGATACAGACACTTCTATCACCATCAATCAATAACAAAGATGAGGAAGAGGTAGATGTAATGATAATAGAAGGTGGAGAAGAAGAACAAATACCCAATGTCGAAGATTGGAGAGCATAACTTCATGCATATCTGGCGAAAGGAGAAACATCAAAAATACATTGGAGGCACACAAGTTAAAGAGCCGTGCGACAAATTATGAACTAAGATATAGGGTATTGTATTGAAGATCCTTTAATGGACCACCACTCAGATGTTTGACACGAAAAGAGGGACAAGAAATATTAAAGGTGTTGCATTGTGGAGACGCTGGCAACCATAGTGGAGGAAGATCTTTGGCACACAGATCGAAAATGCAAGGTTATTACTGACCATATATGCATGAAGATGCGAAACAAGTGTCAAGGCATTGCAAAGATTGTCAGCGGCATGGAAAGAAGATACATGCACCTGGAGCACCATTAACATCTTCAACAAGTGTGTGGCCTTTTGGAAAATGGGGGTTAGATATTTTGGGACCATTTGTACCGGGTTCTGTACAAAGAAGATATTTAATTGTCGCTACAGATTGTTTCACAAAATGGGCAGAAGTAAAGTCAGTACACCACATTCGTGACAAAGATATTTTTACATTCATATTTGAAAATATCATTTGCAGATTTGGAATTTCCGCACAGTTGGTATCTGATAATGGGAAACAGTTTGAAGGGCAGAACATAGAAATGTTACTCAATGCATTTAAGATAAAATGTGGGAATTCAACACCTCTATATCCACAGGCCAATGGACAGGCAGAAGCAACAAATAAGACAATTTCAGACATACTGAAGAGGAAGTTAGAGGGACACCATAGGGCGTGGTGCAAATAGGTACATAATGCAGTATGGGCTTACAACACAACTAGGCGAGAAGCTACTGGAATGTCACATTTCTGTTTAACATATGGAGTTGAGGTTGTGCTACCAACAAAAGTTATTATTCTCACAACAAAAAGAGAGGCTTGGGAGAAAAACCTTAGTGCGGGTATGATTTTAACCAAGCTTGATGAATTAGAAGAAAAGAGAGAAAGGGCTCTGCAACACATGGAAAATTATCAGCGAATGTTAGCCCGAGAGTATAATAAACGTGTCAAAACACGTGAGTTTCAACCAAGAGATTTGGTGCTGCGAGAAAAACCAATATATCAGCGAGAACATGGTGGAAAGCTAGAAAAAAAAGGGATGGGCCATACATTATAAAAGAGATAGTCGGGACA
Organism: Papaver bracteatum; assembly: GCA_023529315.1. NCBI lineage: Eukaryota > Viridiplantae > Streptophyta > Magnoliopsida > Ranunculales > Papaveraceae > Papaver > Papaver bracteatum. The sequence goes on from JAJJWX010003683.1 coordinate 1,941,838, forward strand.
GGGGCATATAGATTGATGGATCCTGAGGGTAAAGATGTGGGTCATAGACTTGATAGACCATGAAACAGATTATACTTAAAGGGATACTACCCATAAGAGGTTCTGGAAAAGAGTAGATTGTGAAATGATATCTGATTGAAACAAAATGGATATATGAGAAAATCTTGTGAAAGAGTAATTGCGAAATTATACATAACCAAAAAGAAATGAAAATACGCGAAAATTTCGCAGAAATAATGATATTACCAAGAGATAATTAAAGATAAATGATATACTAGAAAGGGGCGAACCTACTATGGCGTACACCCTAGTTCGCGGGATCAAAATTTCGCAAGAGGCAAATGTAAGACCTAAAGTACGTCATAGAAGGGGGTACCTGTTGCATGACTCAGCAAAAAGGTTACACCTCCCCTGGAACCTGAGTCATGGAGATTTGGGGTCAATAAAGCCCGTCCATAAGAGATACCTAGGATTTTGAATCTAAGCTTATGACTTAGGTTGGAAGACTGAGGGTCTCTTCTAAGGAGTGCACAATATGATCAAGGTGTCGAGGTACACGGTTGAGCCAAGAGTGCCTGGGTCGTCTGGAACGTATAATGCAATTCTTGGCAAGTCTTAACTATGATGCACTCGGCCCGAAGAAAACCCCACTTAGGGTGTAGTCTCGTAACCATAAGACATATAGGCAAAAGGTATAAGATGCTCCGAAAACAACTGGTTCTTGTTAAGACCAGATGGGAGTATCCAACCTTGTATGGTAGAGGTACGTCTACTTGAAGGGGCAACCAGTGGGAAGATAAGGGTGGCACCCTCCATTAGGGAGCTGATAAGTGTCTTAAGACTCAAATGTAGTTGGATTTCATGAGTGCTTAATATTTTTTTGGTTATGGATTAGTTGGAATTCACATAATATGATTCTTTGATTCAATATATTAGTTTTGTCTCATATTTATCGCTTGCGATTCTCTAAAAATATAGTTGTGATTGATTGTTAGTTTTGTCAAGTTGCAAATTGGTATAACTCATAATCATATCTATTGCTAGTTTAGGGTTTATTATACGTAAAAGTGATAATCCTTGAATACAAGTAGCATAATTGTGAATATTGCTTGTAGTGATACATTCTAGTAATCACAAGTGAATCGTGACCTTTGTTAAATTGAATTAGTGCACTTTCCACGTTCTATTGCTTTGATTGGCTTGATTTCATAGAACTTAATGCATCTAGGGAATTAAACTTGATTAGTGCTTTTACACGTTAGGTTGTTCTCTTAGATAGAACTCATACTCGCATCTTTTAATTTGTTTGTTGATGACAAAAGGAGATTTGCGGGATATTCTTGCGATCAAGGTATCCTAGGGCTTTTGATAAAAGTTGAGATTAAATATCAATTCTACTTATTGTTTTGAAAGCATGTTTGTGAATGAAGATGAATCCTTAACCAATATCTTTTCTATTTGATTTGTTTGCTTTTATTTTACTTTTACTTTCCAAAAATCAGAAAAAACCCCGGTGTTTTATATAGGAAACCGAAACAACTTGACAACCAAGACCTCTCTGTGGGATCGATCCTTTCTTTCCCTTGCTATATTTATATTTTGAGTAGTGACAAAGTGTGAATTATTTTTGTGTCGGCTGACAACCGATCAAATTTTGGCGTCGTTGCCGGGGAGGCAACGGTTGTCACTTGTTTTTGGTTTCTTATTTTTGTTTTTGTTTTTGTTTTTTTTTCTTATTTTTTGGTTTTGATATAGTTTTGAGAACTCTTGTTTCAGGTACTTATTATGGAAGGAGCATATTGGAACAATGGATATGGTTTTCAACCTCCTCAACACTATGACAATTTCTCACCATCTATGGGATGCAATCAAAACTAATTTATTGGCTATGATGCATATCCTAGAGAACCTTATGGTGATTTTCATACATACCAACAACAACCTTGTAGTGGGTATGTAAGTCAAGCACCAAAGTGGGATAATTTTACTTTTAATTGGCTTTATTCGAGTTGTATGCAGATTTTGAATGGATTACAAGACATGCAACAAAGGCTAGACCAACTTGACCATGATAGAGAGAACGTCGCACAAACCAATTTCTGGAATATTTTTTCTTACCCGACTCCGGATCGTAGTTATGATCATTCACCCATTCAAAGGGAAGAGTCATGGGAAATAGAACCTATTGTATCAAATGGTGGTAAACGTGTGAACGTCAGGAAACTTGCGCAGAAATTATACAAGTTGGAAGACGATGGATACTCGGAAGAGCTTGTCGATGAAATTAGTAGGACCATTCATACGAAACTCAAACGACGTCGTGATAAAGGTTGGGAAACCGATGACGATTATTATTATGGTGAGTCTGAAGATGAAGGCGAAGATGATTGTGTTGAAAAGGACCAACCTTTGGAGATATGTGACGACGTTAGTGTAGTTGACTCAACTCTTGATCTTTATAATGATCAAGCACCTATTCAGAAGGTACATGAGTATGATGAAACTAGTGTTTTACAGAAATTTGCAACAAGGTTTGAGTCTAATGAAGAGGAGTATGTTGAGAATGTAACCGTTATGACCAATATTATGGAAGACCCAATTGAGCTTGCATATGATTGTAATGATGATGTTGATGTCGAGATTTTGGTTAAGGCAGAAACGGATGAAGAATGGTTGCAAGGTTTGATAGAGGACCATGATATACAAGAGGTGAATAATTCACTTGAGTTTTTCAAGGATGAAGAGGATTTTGTGCTACAAAAGATTGTGCGAGGTTTGTCTAACCCTTTGCATATTGTTTCTTCTGCTTTACCTCTTATTGGTTTGAATGTATGTGCTTCGAAAACATTGTTAGATGACTTTGTTTCTCGATATCCTCCATTAGAAACATTAGATTCTCATACTATGCAGGTTTGTGAACAAGAAACCGTGGAAGTACCCGACTCCTATATTCTTTATGCACTTCCAAGTGTGGACAATAATAAGTGTGGGGGAAACTCTTATCGGTTAATAGCTTCAATTATGTTTTCTTGTACTAATATTTGTGCGAAGCTAGTGTTTGCAAAACAGGTGCTATGGGTGGATCCCCAACTTTTCCGATTATTGGTGTATGGGGAATTCAACTTGCATGTCGGGCTGACGACTTTAAACCAAGCACTAATGGGAGGCAACCCATTGGTTTTGTGTATCTATCTCTATCTTTTTCTTTTATTTTAAGTCTTTTATCTTTATTTTCTTATTTTGTATATTTGCATATCAAAACTCCAACTTTTAGAGATATTTGAACAATTTAGAATAAGCCCTAGCCTTTCTAAGTAGATGGAATTTTTTCTTGGCGGTGAGGTGTATATATTGGCTGAGTTGGGATTAGATACCAACTAAATAGCTTGTTTAGTGTTTATCCTCTATTGTTCCGAAATAGCTATGAGTTGGAGTAATGAGTTTTTATCATGCATTTTATTTTTATATTGTGTATATATATCATGTTATGGATTTCCCACCTTGACTTTCTTTGGACGATTCAATTTACATTGAGGACAATGTAAAGTTTAAGTGTGGGGGAGTATTCTCATATAGAGTTTTTAGCCTTGTTAGTTTTCCCTTTTGTTCATGATAAAAAAAAATGGCTTTATACACTCTTAAACCTAGAAATATGTGCCTTTAGGATGACACTAACAATCTAAATGGATGGAACCATATTGGCTGGAGGAGTTGAGGAACCTATTTAACTAAAAGGGACAGAATTATTCGAGTGTTAGAAATAATATGATAGTTGTTACCATATCTCGGAATATCACCATATCACGTTCTATTTTTATTTTTCCATATTTATCTATTGTTCTCTAAGTGCTTTGTTGGGTCACTAAACATCGAATTGTTATTACTGCTAGGATGAAATAGAGTGATTGAGTTGCTAAAAAGAAAAAAAAAGTGAAAAAAAAAAGAAAAAAAAAGACCGACCAATTAGACCAATCGGAATAAAAAAGACACTTGGATAGAAGTATGTGTGAAACGTTGTCCCTGTCTCCGTCGCCTAAACAAGCATGGAATGCAGGATCCAAGGAAACTATCATGTACTTGCTGACAAGAAGCATGCGCTTGGATTCAAAAGATCTAATCATGATGTCTACAAGAAAAAAAAAAAGTGAAAAAGAAAAAAAAAAGTGAAAAAGAAAAGAAAATATCATATTGGTTGAATAAAGTCACTCCTGGTTCCCTTGTATATGCCAGTGAGTTGATGTAGAATTTAAACCAGTAGCTCAATCCAATAGGATGCATAGGTTCAGCTTGGCAGTGACCTTCAGACAGATATGGGAAACACCAATCACTTTTGAACATTCGCCAATATCTACATCTATATCCATCTTCTTAATCTTTTCATTGTGATTGTGGTTAGTCAGATTCCGAGTATTGTGGTTTGTTCAACTTTCTGAGTAGAGCTTAATTTACATATATATTAATTTGGATTTGCATTAGGGTACCTCCTCCAATAGTCATTTTGGATTCGTTCATAAATTTGTCACAGGTAGCTGGAGTTGGAAATATAGGTTTTGTAGGTAGACCTCTTGTAAACCTTCACGAGACTATAACTCGTCCACTAGGGACACCTAGGGGTTTAAAGGCTTGTTTTTTATGCTAACATTAACCGTAGCCTCGACAACACGGAGTTGTTGTATTTCTGTTTTGTTTTGTTTGCTCGAGGACTAGCAAAGATGAAGTGTGGGGGAATTTGATAGGTACCTTAAAATACATCATTTAAATATCAATTTCGTGTGCTTTTCTTAGTTATTTCTCTTGTATTTTTGTATATTACGCTTTGTTTGTGTTTTGTAGGTACTTTGGAGTCATGCGACAAAAAGAGAAAGAAATTGAAGCTCAAAGCAATGCTCGGAAGCCTTAAGATGCTGATGGAACGAAACATAAACAGAACTCAGGCCAACTGAGTCATGAGCTAGGAGGACTACGCAGCTGGGCTTGAAGATCGTGTTGTGAACTTACATAGGCTCGTCAGTCAATCAAGCCTGGCGATTGTGTACTAGTAGTGCTGGCATGTACGTTTGAGAAATAAATCAAATTAGGTTTCTTACAACCAGTAAAGCAGGTCGAGTCTTGATCGGCTCAAGTCATAATAGAGCACTTTTTCTCCTCGCTGCCGGCTATGGGTTTGGTCGGTGTTTGTCAGGGATCAAGGGGTTCTTTTGAAGCCAACAAGGGAAGAGATGCAAAAGGTTAAAGTGGATGGATTTTGGGTCAAATTTGTGAATGAGAGATGAGCAAGAAAGGGGGTCTGTAGCCATGAATTAAATGGGTTTTGGTCAAATTTTGGCTAGGAAAATCAGTGAGCAAGAGGAGGAAAATAAGATATGAATTACACGGAAGATTTCTGGCTACTAATGATGAGTTTGCTGGTGTTTTGAGGCAGATATGGGTTTGAATTCATGGTGGTTTTGAGATCGATTTCAGATGGAATATGGCTCGGCATAACAGGTAGAAGATGTTGTCTGCAAGTCATTTGAGAGACGAATATGGAAGACTGAAGGCAGAATTTGAGTTCTTAAATGAATGGGTTTGTGTGAATGTGTATTGTCGCAGGGAAGGAGTGATTTGTGCAGCGTTCAAGGAGCAGACAGTGCATAATTCACATTAGTTTGGAATCTGCACACAAGCTGTTCGATAAAATGCCGAAAAGAGCAGTGCTTCATAGCTTCAAGTTCAGCAGCGACTAGCTTAGGCTGACAGATACAAGGGCTGTTAAAGATGCAGACAAGGGATTGCGCAACCAGTATATGCAAATTCCATAAGTATTTTGTAGTTATTAGCCATGGTCGATGGCTGTGTAAGAAGGGCAGCTGTTAGGCAGAATGTTTAATTGTGTGAATGTTTCATAGGGAAGTGCGGAATGAATGAAGTCTGTATGAATGAACTACAACTAACTACTCGGCTCAGGTTGTATGGGTTCGAAGCAAATGAGAGTTGCGGTTGGTGTGAGGCTGAGCTGTTAATGAAATTGAGAGTTTAAGTTGTTGGTTATTGTGGTGTTATGAGCTGGAGAACTGAGCTGAGTCTGGCAGACTGGTGGTTGGAATGGACTGAAGTGTAAGTGGTGCTCTTGTTGGTGGTGCTGTTTAGAATGGGAGGAGAAAACTGGTTGCTGTGAAGTAATGCAGCTGACACTGAAGTAATGCAGCTGACACTGAAGTATTGCAGCTGTGAATGAGAGTAGTGCAATGGGACTGCAAGAAAGAAACTGGTGGCAATGCTGTGGAGAAATGGGTATTGAGGTTGGAGATGCAATTAGGTTGCAGTCTATCTACAGAGCTGAACTTGGTGGTGCTGTAATTGGTTAGTATGGCATTGGTTGTGCCAAAGATAGCAGGGAGGAATATAAGGAAGGGCTTGGCTTTGATGGTACTGAGTTGCGAGTGCATTGAGCTGTTAGTGCAATGGCTTGGAAAGATGAGATTGCAGCTGTGCTTGAGAGTGGTTATGGTGCAGGTCTGACAAGAGGTTGATGCAGTTTAGTGCAGCTGCAATTCTTGAGCAATGGAGCTGAGAGCTGGTTCACAACTGAAGCTGGTGGTGTTAGCTCTAGTGTAGGTTTGTACTGGTGGTTAAGAATAGAGATGCTGGACTTGACAGATTGCAATAGAATGAGCTTTGAGTATTTGGAATGAAAGTTTCTGCTGATGTGAAATTACAGGGACAGAATGGCAAGGGTTGGATGCTGCAGAAAACAGTGCGAAAAGCGAGTGAAAATGGCGCGCCGGTGATACTAGTTCCGGTTGTCGGATTTCGGAACTTGAAGCATGAATTGCAATATTTCAATGAATCGCGAAGGGGGTATGTGTTGGATACTAGAGTTGGCGGCCGGATATATGAGCTACATGGCACGCTTTTGGGTGCGTTTTCGCAAGAAATAAGAAGTTGGGTTAGTTGGTTTTTGTGAATGTATAAACTAAAGAGAAGGAGAGTTGAGGTACTGGGAGTATACAGTTAGCCTAGTGATAATTTCCGATGGCTAAGTGGCCTGAGACATTTTCCCGGTAACCGGATTCCGGTGATGATGTCAGCAATCCGGTGACCCGGTTTTGGACCCAAAAATTCCATAGACATATTTCTCACACATGGGCTTGGTGGACGAATTCGAGACGGATTTTGAGAACTTGACCTACTTTTGGGTATCCTTTTGGGAGAGGCATATAAATAGCATTTTTTCTCTAAACCTAAAAATTATTACCTTCTTCTACTTTTGTTTCTAGGGTTTACAACATGTTAGGGTTTCTATTTCTTCTTGTTATGAACTCCATTAACATGAGTGCTTAATTTTCTTTTGGTTATGGATTAGTTGGATTTCACATAATATGATTATTTGATTCAATATATTAGTTTTGTCTCATATTTATCGTTTTTGATTCTCTAAAAATATAGTTGTGATTGATTGTTAGTTTTGTCAAGTTGCAAATTGGTAGAACTCGTAATCATATCTATTGCTAGTTTAGGGTTTATTATACGTAAAAGTGATAATCCTTGAATACAAGTAGCATAATTGTGAATATTGCTTGTAGTGATACATCCTAGTAATCACAAGTGAATCGTGACCTTTGTTAAATTGAATTAGTGCGCTTTCCACGTTCGATTGCTTTGATTGGCCTGATTTCATAGAACTTAATGCATCTAGGGAATTAAACTTGATTAGTGCTTTTACACGTAAGGTTGTTCTCTTAGATAGAACTCATACTCGCATCTTTTAATGTGTTTGTTGATGACAAAAGGAGATTTGCGGGATATTCTTGCGATCAAGGTATCCTAGGGCTTTTGATAAAAGTTGAGATTAAATATCAATTCTACTTATTGTTTTGAAAGCATGTTTGTGAATGAAGATGAATCCTTAACCAATATCTTTTCTATTTGATTTGTTTACTTATTTCTTTGTTTGCTTTTATTTTACTTTTACTTTACAAAAATCATAAAAAAAAACCCGGTGTTTTATATAGGAAACCGAAACAACTTGACAACCAAGACCTCTCTGTGGGATCGATCCTTTCTTGCCCTTGCTATATTTATATTTTGAGTAGTGAGAAAGTGTGAATTATTTTTGTGTCGGCTGACAACCGATCAGTAGTGTATGCCATACTTGCAAAAAATTGAAAGAAGTTTTGAAATTAGAAAAAATAAAAAAGATAGAAAGCAAAGAAAATCTTTAGATTTTGGGATGGTTTTTTTTTAGCTGAAGAAGGCAATTTATAGACAAAATTTTGAATTTGAAAAAATAAAGCCGTTGAAACGCTATTGTGAATAGCGCTAAGCGCTCTTCTTATTAGTTTTCTATCTGATCCATTGATTAGGAGCCGTTGAAAATCCAATGGTCAAAAAATTAAAGCTATTTTGAATAGCGTTAGGCGCTATTAAGATTGGCGCGAAGCGCCAGTCTGATTAGCGCTTTTGTCCAAAAAGTTACAGAACATACTCAAGTTTTCCAGTTCTATACTTAGTTTTTTTTTCTACTCTCTCATTTTTTCCTCTTCAACAAATATGTTCCTGGATACATTTCAACATTGAAATCAAATCGAAAGGAAGATATAATGAATTCACATCAAAATTAAAAGAAAGATATAATGAAATTAAAACTTGGTTGATTCATACTTCAACATTGATCTATTACATCAAATTAAAGAAAAAACATAAATTGAAACTACATAATTCCCCATAAACATTGATTCCACTACTTTAAATTAAAAACGGCGAACATTAGGATAACCAAAGTTCCCACCAAGGGTTCTAGGAGGATAACTATATTTTTCCAAAATCCTATTTTGCTTATCCAACATAAATTGCTTCTTCCAATCCGGCAAGCGCTCAACTTCCACATCCAATAAATCAAGTTCATGTTTCTCCAAAGCTAAATCCACGGATTTCTTCTTTGTCTATGCCATAGTTAGTAAATATCCTTCTTGAGTATCTAATCTAGCCATCTTCTTTGCATTCTCTTCACTAAAATGTTTCAACATACGGTCGGTTCCGTCATTGATAGACGATATCTCTGAAGCTTCTCTTTGTTGAGCCCTTTTCCCTGGTGGTCGACGAGGGCCATCCTCTTCGTACCATCTTGGGTCGCTTCTTGCCGGATTACTACTTGTTGATCCATCAACACTAGGATCTTCTGAATCCGATTCTTGATTTTGGGTAGGATCAAAATCTTCGGGTTTGAAACCTGGAACATGCTCTTTGAAAATTTGGTAACCTCTTCATGTATAAAAGGTTTTCCACCTTTAATCTTACGATATTCTAATCTAACATTTCTCTCCAATAAAAAATAAACAACAAACAAAAACCCAAGTTAATAATCAGACAATATTGAATAGAATGATATACATATAATTTATAAGAAATCTAACACTTACGATATCCTTAATATTGGCTCCGCTTCCATTGTTTCTATGCATATTTCTTAAGATACCAACCCAAACTTTGACCTCTTTCTTCATTGGACCAAATCTATTTTGCAATTTATGAACAGCCCTATTATTCTTTTTCCCAAAACTGTTTACATAAGTATCGAATACCCTCTCCCAAAATTGATTTGATTTTTGATCAACTCCGGCAACACCATCAAGTGTAATGCTTATCCAAGCTTTGGTGATTGCAACATCTTCAGCTATAGTGTATTTTTCCATGAATTTTTAAGAAGATGGAGAAAACAATCTAGAGATTGAAAGGTTTCGGCTTGAGCTGAGAAACCAAATTTTAAAGAGAAAAATTTGAATTCCAAAAAGTATCCGTTCAAGCGCTATTAATAATAGCGCTGAGTGCTAATCTTATTAGCGCGACTATGTCATCCGTTGATTAGAAAGAGCTGTTGAAAATCAATGACTTAGATGGGAACGATGTTTTCATTAGCGTTTAACGCTATTCCTAATAGCACTGCACGCTATTCTTATTAGCGCTTTTGTTCAAAAAGTTACAGAACCTTCTCAAGTTTTCCAACTCTATACTTAGTTTTTTTTCTACTCTTTCAAAAAAATTCAAGTCCCTTAGTTGTTCTTATTCTCTTCTAAAAACAATCAAAACCAAAACCATAAAAGTCCAATGGAAATCATAATATCACATATTTTTAAAATTTAAAATTCATAATATTGCAACCAAGTTAATAACATATTGAAAGTTCATTCGAAAAAAAATGACTAAAGCTGTTGTTGTGGGTAAACATCGGTTGGATCAAATTCACCATCTGATCCGTCAAGATTATCAGGTGGCGGAGGAGGAGATTCTGGTAGTATTTTACCATCTCTGAGACTTAGTCCATGTCGTGTCCAAATGTGTTGAACAAGATCATTGCGGAGTTCACGTGTACTTCTTGGAATTGTTATAAACTTCCTTGATTGCCTTAAAAACCGTTCACCAAGATACATGATACTAGTATCGCTTTCCGGATTATAAAAAGCCACTCTTTGATTGAGAGTTCATGAGCATGCACTATATCAGGATGATCTCTAAACACACTAGTAGACCATGCTTGCCATAACGTTCCAACAATCGTCCTCAACTCAATTTGTTGGCGAGATGTAGTAAGGGAGTGTTTAGCGTTATCCCTTTGAAACTTCACTAGACTTTCACCCTTAAATATCATCATTGCAGGCCATACATCAAGAGGTACATCTTCTTTGAGAAAAGGCATCAAAGTACGAAAATATATGTAAAACCAATATTCTAAAACCATTGACATTCCACCCATGTTTTTTCCACCTCTAACAATCGCATTCATGCTACTATACAAGTAACTAAAACAAGCCGAACCCCAATCATAATTACCAATTGCATTCAAATTAAGTAAAGAAATGATCCAACCTTTGCTTGCTCTTGTAGTGGTACGTGCCATTAATTTTTTTTAAATCACCCATAATAAGAAGTAGCGAGTCACAATTTCCCAATTTTCATCAGTAATTGCATTCTCCTTAATATATCTTGTGAGGCAACTAATAGGAAAATCACCCGACTTCTTGTTGTAGTTTGAATACCAATGCATAGTCCAAAATAGGTATCCTCTAGGTCTTTATTTTCACTACGATGCAATATATTTGTAGCGGTGTGCTTCAATCTTTCACAATCATTTCTAATAGGAATTCCGGTTAAGTGAACAAAATCTAAAGGGTGAAACCTCTTTCGAAGTTTGGGAAATGAAATGAATTGGTGCTATACCACCACCTATCTATGATTGCATAAGATAGTTGCTAATCACCTCTCTTAATTCTAATTTCAAAAAATCTAGCAAGCTCGGAATTTCGAAGAACTTTACTAGCTCTTTCATTAATCACCACATGATCATATAAATCCCCAAAGTCTTCCCAATTACTTCTAAACTGAATATCATGGTTTTTATCAAGTGGGTTTATACTTGTAGCAACATATTTCTCATCCCAATCCTTTGAACTCAATATCATATACACATCTGTATCCATAATCTATACAAAATCATCAAATAAAAGCAATATAGTCACACAATGCATTCAAATTGTTTACATAATGTAAAACATGGTAATTTCATGTCAAAGGGTTTGTTCTCTAACCTCTTGAAACTATGTTACCCTAAGTTTCATGTCAAATTAGTCATTCAATAAACAATATTATGTAAACAATATCAAATCATGAAAAAATCAATATTATGTAAACAATATTACAAGGAATTTACAAATCAACTAACCTCTCTTTGTATTCTCAATCAAATTGAGGAATTGAAGTATCCCTAGTTTGTGAATGATTTGGTCATAAGATCATTCATTTTGAATAAGAATAGGGTACCTTCATCAAGAATCAACCATAGTTGGAGTTACACCCAATACATAACCAACTAAACAACCCAAATACAAGAATTGGAACCCTAATTTTCAATTTGGGATTTTTTTTTTATAGAACCCAGTTGAAACCTATTCTCAAATTAACAGTAGAACTCAATAAAAGCCCTTAATTCTCAAATTAAAAGTAGAACTCAATGAACCCTAATTTCAAAATTAAACCCCTAATCCTCAAATTAGATAAAGATGCTTACTTTGTTTACAAATAGGAAACAAATCAGACTCTTTGATGTTCCAACTTTCTATCTCACTGATTCAATGACCTTCTTGTTGGATAAAAAAAATGGAGTGGGATTTGGGGTTTTTTTTTCGTGAGAAGAAGAAGAAGAAGAGGAGTAGTGTGAGAAGAAGAAGAACAAGGAATGATGAGCCCGTGTTTCTTCCTGTAAGATAACTAAAAAAAAAACTATTCTTATCAGCGCTTAGAGATATTGTGAATGGCGTTCATCACTATTGTGAATGGCGTTCAGCGCTATTATTATTAGCACTTTGACCGTTGACGTGGTCAAGCGCTATTCATAATAGCTTTCTTTTGGCGCTATTCATATTGGCTTTCAACGCTATTTTTAATAGCGTTTCTATTGCTCCACCGCTACACTTGTACTTCCATCCACAATTCCAAATGTTGAGGGGGCATGGAAGATGGAAGATGGATGGATTCCACCATAAGACTAGCTCTAAGTGAGAAAAAAAATCTAGGGTTGTGAAATTGAAAGAGTTTTATTTGCTTATGAAAAGATGTCCGGTTTCATTTATTAAGATATAAGTTGGGTATTCCTCCTAAGGTGAGTTTCATGCTATGGGAGAATTTTCACAATTCTCTTCCTTACTTGAGTATGTTAAAGCATAGAGGGATTGATATTCAAAGTGAAATATGTTGTTTGTGTAAGAAGGAAGTGGAGACAGAAGACCATATTTTGCTTCATTATGATTATGTGCATAAGATTTGGAGTCATTTTATTAAGGCTTTGAAAATGGAGTGGGTGCAATATGCTACTGTGTTGCAACATTTTCAAACTTGGCGTGGACTGGGTTTAAAGGGTAGATGCAAGGAAGTGAGTAAGAAGCTGAGCTACGCTATCTTTTGGAACTTATGGAACGAAAGAAATAACAGGATGTTTGGAGGAAAAAGAACTGTGGATGAGATGCTTTTGTTGATAAAACAAACTCCCATACTTTGGTTTTTTGATAGAGATGTATTTAGAGAATTCAGTGTAACTCAAATACTGTTTCATTGGGAGACTATTCTGTATCTGTAACATAGTCTCATGTCTTTGTTTTTTTCTTTTTCTTTAATATAACCTTCTTTTTTCAAAAAAAAAAAAAAGATATAAGTTGGGTAATCAAAGTCAACTGGTGGATGAAAGTATGCAATATCACAAGGATTGTGTCAACATAAAGACGTTGGATCAAAAAAAAAAAAGTCAGGAAATTAATTTTTGATTAATTCCGCTTTTGATATTGGAAAATGTCCAATTAACTTCTTGGTCGTAGGCAGTGGCGGAGCTGGAAAGTAAACTTTGGTGTGTCTTGAAAACTAAATAGATTGGTGGGGGTGGCTTAAGCCTATGATTTAGGTATAAATATTTTTTTCCAAACTTAAAACCATTGTAAAATAATGTGTTTTTCTAGACTTTGGGCTGTCTTAAGCCAGCCCAAGTCTACACATAGTTCCGCCCCTTGTCAAAAGGATTTGTCCACATGATTGGTAATGAGTATTTGTCCCGATTGGGATCAAACACAACAAAATAATTGTTATAAAAAAAGGTGGTCTTTATGTCATGATAGCAAAAGCTATCAGACGGACGTCATTTAACGGGGACCCGTATCCGGCGGTCGGGAAGCTACGAATTGGTTTTCCCATTGGAAGGCTGTCAATGATAGGGGCCACACTTATAATAACGAGATTTACCATATAATATATAAATATAGTAATTTCATCGTATGGTTTTTTATTTAGTTTTTCAACCCTAGGATCTTTTCTTTAGTTTTTCAATTTCTCTAATCTTATTTGTTTAGATTTATCTGTTCTTATTTGAACTCTAACCCTAGGTATGATTTATTTGTTTCCTAGCCCTAATCTTAGCACAACGTCAACAAATCAAGTTGTGCAAGAGCATCGTCTTAGAATAAGATCAGATATATTTTCCCACTTCCTCATTCTTATATTTTCTATCGATTTGATTTCTTTTTGATTTTTGTTTATATTCCAGGTGATAATATATCAATACATATTCACTATTTTCTATTGATTTTTTTTCTTTGTAATACTTGAACCGTGAAACAGACGCGAAGATTTAGTGGTTTAGTTATTGATTATTGATCCGAAACATGTATGACTAAATAAATCTAAGGTATCTTTTTAATTTTTCTAATTTTGGTCTTTTGGAATTTTATTGATTCGCTATAATAAATAATTTGTTTGGTTTTCGAATTTTAAAGCCCCTTCTCGTGGTTCACAGCTACCACCATCAGCAACACAACATCTTCGTATAGGCTAATACCACCTTGCGGTCGCAATATCATCCATCATCTGCAGCTGTGTATCCCGCCATCTGAATTCAATAACAACCAACAAGAACAATACAATATAGGTGACTTCATAGTTGCAAAGCGAGTTAAAGATGACCACTCCTTTAATTGTTGCGGCACTGTATACCTTTGGATTTATTATGTTTTTATTCTTTATGATATTTTTTATATGATTACTCTACCTGTTAAGGTATACTGATGGTTTTGCTGTTTGCGCGGTCACGAAGGTAGAGAATTGGGTCTTTCAGCTGGATCGACTAAAGAAAAGTATAGAAAGACCGAAAGACCGTATAGGAAGTCTCATAACTGCAGCCAAGGTTGGATGGTTTTACTAAAGTTTCTTTCTAAAGTGATTTAGCTTGCCAAGTATTTATTATTGAATGTTTGCAGACATATAATCCATCAGCTGACGTGGTACCAGAAACTCCAAGAGCGTCCAGTGAATAATAGAAAATGTACAAAACTATTTAGAGTGTGCCTTCATATATACTTCTGTTTGATTCCTCCCCGATCCATAGACATGGATCCAACTATAATAACTTCAATAGGAATAGGTTAGGTATTTTTAGGTATCATCCAACTGGGTAAATTAATTATTGTACAAAATACATATTTAGTCTGAATGTGGAAGAGCCTTTGCAGTTGATGTCCCCTAGCTCTTATTAGTGATCGACCTACTGAGATACCTCTCTTAATTTTTTTTCAATGTATTTAATGCGACAAATTAACGTAAATTGTGAATATGTTTTGTCTTCAGGTTGCTTATCTTATTGTTCCTTTACGAGAACTCGCTCATATAGATGCAAATGTTGCTTACCTCTTATGGGTTTTTGTATTTCCAATTGTTTGGCAAATTTTACATAAGGAAGAACAAGTAGCACTAGCAAAATCGATGATTACTCTGTTATCAAAAGATCGCCATAAGGTCTTCGTTTGAGCCATCCTCACCATATTAAATTTATACAACAGGCTTTGATCCCTGCACAACGAAGACGGTAAGAAAAAAAAGAAAGAAGAACAATTGGCATACCAACTGGTAAGTTAAAAAATTACAATATAAAGCTGCTTTGGATTATGATATTTTTGTTGTTTATAAGTTATAACTGATCCACATACGATACGTTGATTATCCACAGCATCACTTGAGAATAACTATAATTTTGTTGTTAACAATTAAACCAACGTTACAGGTCCAGATTATTATTTTTTGTTGATAATTAGGTCCATATTATTTCTGCATATTTGTATTCAGCAACAATGATTCGTTTCCTTCTGTTTTATGAAAATAACAAGATGGAAGCTATGCTGGCGATGCCCAGAGAATTCGAAACAACTGATATTAACTAAACTGGGTTTGTGTTTATACGCCTAATCTTTGCTACTAGAGAAGTGTTTGTGATTAGGTATATCAATACTAACCCACTTAAAGTTAGCAAAAAGTAAGATTGTTCATTGTTCTCCTGCTGTTTTCTTGGCTTGGATGTTCAGGTCCTTGGATCACCTATCAGATTGACGTTCTCTTATAGAATATGAGAACATTCATGGAAATTGATGCATTACTGATGCCCTGTTTTATAATGATGTTTGTAGTCAAGTGTATGCAATGTAAATCATCAAACCTTTTTAGCAATGATGCTTTAGACACGGATTGAAGTATAAGGTAAGCGTTTTTTTCTTTTGTGAAAAGCCTAAAACCTTTCCATTAGGGTATGTTGTTGGCATCTGTCATTTTTCTCGAATGTTTAGATTAACAAAATTAAATTTCAGTATGCCAGAACTGCAAAATAAGTCGACCTTTCATGTGTCAAAGGTTCCCTCTGAGATCATACACAAGAATTCATTAAAGTTCTCGAAATGGTAATTCCATAACACATATATTATTCCATGATGTTCGACTGCATGCTTACATTATATCTCAATTGTTAAAATTCGAATTTGCACTGAATTTTTTTTTTTTAATGCGTGACTTCTGTGCATCAAGTATGGCAAGGCAAACATGTGCTACTCAAATACATGCATGCATGTGCTAATTATTGGAGAATTCTTGAACCTTAACGGATTTTAGATATTAGAATATTTCAATGCTTGGGGATTGACAGTGCATATACCAATCCATGCTCCACCTATACCAGTAAGCTACAGAAGGTCGGCTATTCGTCTTCATACACACTGAGCTGCTCGCGAACCCTTTAGTTACTGATCTCGAGTATTCCATAATATAGTTTCACCCCTTCTCTGGTATCGAGACTGACCCCCACCTTTTTGGTACATCTCTTCTGATTCATTTTTTGTGCTGAATGCTAAATAGACGACCTGCTTGGGCCATTATCTCATGAACAATCTAGATAAATCAAGAGTACTCGAGATCTTGGATGTTACCTTTTTTATGCCTTGATGAGAATATTGATGGAGAGTGTGTGTAACTTATTTTATTAAATTGAAGGATTTGCACACTCTTCATCCTCAACAAGAAGTATAACTGATCTCTTCTGTAAGGATTGATGGGTGATTTGACAACCATTTAAGTGACCATGAAACAACATCAATGCTTGCATAACCACTAAAGTGACTGCAGATGGCTACAACTAGGTTTAGCTGGATATCCTTACCGCATAGGGATCAGTTGGACGTGTTTATCAATATCAATTTAATGAGGAGAAGGTATTATTATCTCCTTCGTTCATAAGATGGCCTCCCGGTCTTCTTACTGTTGCTATTTTCTTCTTAGTCGTGCCAAAAGAATATGACTAGAGATATTTTTCTAGCTAATATTCCGTTGCTTCCATCCAATGTAGAACGAACCTGCTATCTATTTGAGTAAACCTTTCATTGTTGTCTGACTTCATAATTTTTATGAATCTTTTGAATCAAACAAATTTGTCGCTTGCATACTTAGGTGTTTATGTAAGAAATATCTCATTTTATCTTTAACAAATATTTCATTTGTGAAAACCGTGTTGTTGGCCTTTTTTCCTTTAACAAGTATCCCAGTTCACGAATGCACTTGAGTATATACTAAATTTTAACTTTAACAGATTCCTAATGTGTATGGTCATAAGTTTGTATTTTTGAGTCGATCTCTTCAAATTCGGTGAAGTTAAATTTTCGAGGAATTATTAGTGTTGGATGCGTATCCAAGTAGTGCGAGGAAATTGAAGGGAAAAAGGTTTTATTGGAATTCTTATGTGTTTTTTTATTCTTATTTTGTACTTTGAAGTAGTCCTGATCCGTGAATATGACGAAGCAAACCAGAATACTAAAAAACAAACAGCTTCTCGGTTTGGTTTTCAGTACTTCTACTGCCTTCACTTTCCAAGTTGAAAACGAAGTCGGTACTAACTTAAACCATGAGCTAAACGTGCGTATCTGTTATATTCAAACAGATTCTTCCCTTCTCTTATTCTATATATTCTACTTACACGGATGCCTAACAAGTATTTGTCATGATAAATAACGAGACTCACTGAACTGGACCCATTGGTTTGTGCATGTACGGAGGATATAAGGAGACTTTGTTATGAATTCTGGATTCTCTAATGATTTCAGCTTTGTTATCACCAAGCTCACAAGGTTCCAGAGAGATATCGAAAAGTGGCACTACAATTAGCACATCATGAGGTATATGGTAAGGCTAAAAGAAAATGTAAGATTATATAGATCTGGTGGCATTATTGTGATTAGGGTTTTATTTGATACGAGAGAGTTTGATTTGAGAGGGATAACAAAATTCGGAGATCAATTTAGTTAACCAGGATCAAGTTGGGTTTCAAAGAGCGAAATCTTACTTATTTATTTTTTTATTTTAATGTTATCAATTTAGTATATTTTTTGTATTTTCTTATAAATTTATTAATGTGTTATATACAACGATCAATGTGCAGACTTGCACATCTGCATAGAGTTTTATTATAATTGAATTGATTTTGTTTATAGAGAAAAATAATATTGTGTGGAGAAGAAGAGTTGTTGTTATCACAGTTCACTTCCACATTATTCGATTCAATGCAACCACGTTAACTGTAAACTAGTAAGTCTTGCCTGCAGTTAGATAGAAGACAACAAATACCAAAGTATTTGGTAGGGGAGTCAACGTTAAGAAGTGAATATGTTTTGTTGATTTTGACATTTACTTAAACTGTAGTTCAAACCCATAAACGGACTAATTGCAAAAAAGAACAATTCATCGCAGGGGAAAGTGGCTGATACCTTTGAAGGTTTTTCCATTCTCTGTCATTTCATGAAAATCTATTACTGCCTACCTAGCTTTAGAGTTCGTTCCGACATTGACATGCACGAAAGGGCACATCATTTCTTATAAAATGTAGCAGCAATTCCATTCTAAATTATTACCGTTAATAGTGAGCACACATACAACCTACTAGCAAATTTAAGTTGTGGTGTTTCTATGAAGAGATAGTTAGATCAATAAGATAGAAGGGGCCCACTCCTAATTTAATCCCCTGCACAAACGACCCCAATTCATATGATCTTACTCTATGAAGATAAAATGTATAATGTAATCGTGTCTAGCACAAAAAGTTACTAATCAATAATATTAATTATAAGCGTAATGTAATCATCTTCGGCACAAAAAGTTACCAATCAATAATACGGTGTCCAAAAAAGATTTCAGTATCTATGAATTAACATATACACCCTTCTAATTTGTCAAAAATAGCCTAAATAATTGTTTCCAAGGGGATAGTATCACATTCTTCCTATCCCTTACCGAAGATATAAACCTTCCTCTAAATTCTATTGGTTCGACTAACTAAATATCGGGGTCATTTATGATGCCGGTTACTAAATATGCAACTATGATGAGACAAACCATGATGTCATCTTCATGTTATAAATCTATTTATTTATTACAGAAACACGGTATGATTTTCGATATAACTAAAATTCATTCCTCCCAACCCAGTATTCATTTCTTGGGAAGAACACCTTGATTTTTGATTTATGTGCCTATTTTTGTGGTTCTTCCTTGCTTCTCTGTTTTAACTCTTTGTTGATTTTTTTCTTCTAGGGCTTTACTTTGTGCTTTAGGAGGCAAAGCAGAATTGGAAAGATGAGATTTTTACTTTGTGGTTTAGGAGGCAAAGTAGAATTGGAAAGATGATGATGAAGAGGAATAAAAGAAGAAGGTATACTATATACTTATGGTTTTTTTCGTTTTGGTTCTTATGATCAAACTGTATAGATAACGCTGTATTTCTTTGATTGGGGCTAAATTTCATCTTGAAAATATGTCCAAGATTTTCTCCTCTCATCTTCGTCAACTTGGTGTCCAATTCATTAAAAGATTTTATATATTTTTTCGAAAGATGATCAGTTTCTTTTTCAAAGAAGAACTGCAATCATTTTGTTTTTACATGGAACTTGATAGGATGAGGTGTTCTTGAATTTTTCGATGGAGGCCTGTCAGTAAGATTTCTATATCACTTCACAGTATCAACAACGGAACTTGATTTACAGCTCCAATGATGGAGGCTGTTTAAGCAATTCCAGGATACTCTTCTTTGTTTTAATATAATTATGCTTCTTCCTATTATAGATGAGTCATATAACAGTAGTTCCTGTAACTCTATGCCACTTTTGAGGCTGATAGAACATGTGCAGAGTTTTCCCTTTTTTTCCCTGCGGTACTGTAAGCATGAATTTGGTTAAGGATTTTTCGACACATTTAATCTATGACATCAGAAGGACGGGCTTTGGTTTGTCTATGTAATACTAATTTTCTTATCCCACCAGGTTAAGGTTTCAGAGACAAAAGCTAAAAATTTGGAAGAGTCCTAGGGATGTTATGACAAGCTAAAATGCATAATCAATCAGATGCGAAAGTGCAAGGAATTTTTCATTGCTCATGTCCCCTGCAGCCTTCCATATCACAAACGTTCTATGGAAGCTAAAATAAAGTGATCCAGTAAGAAATATGAGAGAATCGAAAGTCTGCATTGGAGGTAGACATTCTTCAAGATGATAAGTGAGAATAAAGTAAAAGTGATAGAGGAAGTTGTGCCGGTAATAACTGGACCAGCTGAAGCTCCATCAGATTCGAATGATCCTATGTGGCGGTACTAGAGCGAGTTAAGAGGTGGATTCAGATTACTGAGGAGATAGAACACAAGGTGGGTATAGTAATTATGAAAATTCAAGTTCGAT
This sequence comes from Papaver bracteatum, assembly GCA_023529315.1. Classification (NCBI taxonomy): domain Eukaryota; kingdom Viridiplantae; phylum Streptophyta; class Magnoliopsida; order Ranunculales; family Papaveraceae; genus Papaver; species Papaver bracteatum. The sequence goes on from JAJJWX010003683.1 coordinate 1,962,384, forward strand.
TTTATATTAGAATTTTTTTTTGGATTTGATAGATGAGATAAAGATTCTTATTCTATTTGAATTTATTGTATATTTGAGCATATAGAGATTTAAAGATTCAATCATAGATGTGGGCGAGGAATGTGATTGGGATTATGCGGGGAACGAATATTTATCATGGATTTGACTGTATTTTAGCTAATATCCTAGGTATTGTTCAACACCTTAGATTTTTAATTTAATGTTATTTTCTACATCTCTCGATTTCCCACATTACTGGGTGATTTTATATTGTAGGTAAAGAATTTGACTCATTAGAAGCTATAAGCGGTAGCTCTTTGAAAGGGAAGGTGGTCTACTAACCTGTAACTCATGGTGATATTATTCATCATCGTGAATTGATTCATTAATTGAATAAAGTTTTACCAATCGAGAACCCCAGAACAGATAGACCCAGAGAGAGACAACTCTCACAGAACCCATTTCTGAGAACTACGTTGTTAATGGACAGCCCTAGAGATCCTAGAGTGTCACTCAACCCAGTGTAATATATGATTACCGATACATTTGAGACTCCAGTATTACATTATTCATTGCTCATGGTAGTGTAGGGAAGGGATAGCAGAGCACCATAGCAAGCTTTCCTTTCATGTGCCATCCCTTACCTACATTTTCCTTATCATCCATGAGAGTCCTTGGCAACAAAGAATGAACTAGAAGAGATAGGGGACAGCCGTGTCTTAGGCCTCTTTCCCTATTCAAAAATCCTTTAGGAGTGCTGTTAACTATGATTGAAAAATTTGGAGTAGAGATATAATGCATGGTTAAATTGTGAGCAGAATCAGTTATACCGTAAGCTCTAAGAGCAACCGCAGTGGGCGACTAAACTCAAATATTTTGGTTGAGAACGAGACGTAGTGGGACTTACTATCGACCAAATCCCAGACTGTATTTGGTCGGGGACCAAGACTAAACCCAAATATAGTCGAGCGTTGATATAATGTTCTCCCCCAAACCAGGTGAACTTAAAATTTACGCCCCACACCAGGCGGGGATAAAGTTTACACCCCTTTTTTTTTTTGGTGGGGCGAACATATGATGTACGCCTGGTGTGGGGAGAACATAAAGTTCACGCCCCACACCAGGCGTACTTTATACCTCGTCCCATTTTTTTTTTCTTTAGTCGGGCGAACATAAAGTTTACGCCTCACACCATGCGAAATTATAATTTACGCCCCACCAAATTTTGTCTTCTACCGTTGTGTCACAGCACAGACTAAACCTAAATTTTAGTATTTTTTTCCCTCTTTGGTCTTTAGTTATACTCGCACCCATGCAGTTGCTCTAAGGGATTAACTTATAAATCGTCATGAGACGTTACCGTAAGCCTTGATTATATCAATTTTCAAAACAAAACCACCATGAAGATAATATCATGGAATGAAGTATCTCCTTGGAAGGCAAACCAATTTAGGAAGAAATGCATATTGGGCGGTTATCTTCCAAGCTGTTCAAATAAGGTCTTAATATTTCAGCTAAAATTTCGGTGACCACTTTATAAATTATGCCGCAAAGAGAAAGAAGGCAGTTTTTGGGCATACAAGAAACATTTTGGGCATACAAAATTTTTTTTCCACCCAGGGTGGAAAAATAAGGGGTAGTGTAATTACTTATATATCCTCAAACAATTTAAATTACTAATATGTCCTTACTCTTAATGGTTAGGTTCGGCTTGTACGATAATCATAATATGTGCCGAACATTTTTAGATGCTCTAAAGAAAAATTAATGGTTAGGTTCGGCTTGTATGATAATCATAATATCTGCCGAACCTAGTGCATTTATAAGATTCGGCTCACAATTAAGTTGTGTTTTTAGCCGAACTGTTCTTCACAAAAGCTTCCTGTAAGTGTATATGAACAATTCGGCTTGAAATTTCATGCAATTTCAAGCCGAACCTAGTCACAGAAAGAGATGCGTAGGGGTTCGGCGTATTCGATAATCATAATATGTGCCGAACCAATACAAAATTATTAACCCAGGAATGTACATGATCAGGTTCGACTTATATTCTACTTATTCAAATAGCCGAACAATGTGTTTCCAACAGGTTTGGCGCTTACGAATTTCTAAATATAAGCCGAACCCTAAACATTTTTTCTTCCAGACAGTTCAGTGTAGGGTTCGACTTATTTGGACAATTCAAAACGAGCCGAACTAGGTAGGTTCGGCTCTTAATCAACACTTCCAGCTAGCCGAACTGTTCATCCAAACTCGCCGAACCTTAGTGAAAAAACACAAACTTTTGATGATTTTAACCTACAAAAGCGAGATTACTTTTTTTATATTCTTTGTCTTTTTTTCCATAAATTTTGTAAAGGTAATACATTTTAGGAGATCCATCTTGAATTTTGCCAAATCTATCCGAGGATTACTTTTTTTATCAGGGAATAATATCATGACCTATTGCAACATTTGGGAAAGGAAACACTGGGGTGGATAAGAGGTTTCACAATTTATATAGAAGCTTAGCACATTAGTTGTGGTATTCAACATTTCTTCAATGCAGTTGAGACATTTGTTTAAAATTTTCGTTGGTTACCATTGCGTCTGCCTTCTACCGGTTATTTGATGTGATTGTTCAGTTTTACTTGGAAGGTGCTTATTTCACACTAATTGGTTTTCGTTCTCTTACTCTGGTTTCAACAACTAAAATTTATGCTACTCTACTGTTTTTTTCACCCGTCGTGTGCTTTGATGTGTTTTTGCATTTCGATTAGTGTTATGCACTTGGAAAAGTAATAGAAAGCAAAAGTAATTTCATGTATTTTTCTGAGAATCTTACATGCACGCTAATATAATTTATTGGTTTTATTTTGCAGGTGCTTTGTTGTACCAATGTTTTAATCATTATTATGTTCACCGTTGCAAGTTTTTCTTCCTTTTTGGATGGTGACAGGCTAAAGGGTTGATGCCAGGTTTGCTGATGGATTAACCTAAGATGGGAAAATAATCAACATCATGAGCTAATACTAGAGTTATGCCAATCCATATGTCTTCCAGTCCATCACCAGTGGATCAATAGAGTATAAAATAACAATATGATCACATGTAATGTGCTTTATGACATGCGGTCGTGCATGAATCTGCCATTTATTCGTGATGAATATCTAGGCATCGTGGATAAATTCATATCTTGCAAAAAATTGGAAAAGATAAAGGTTCCTCGGCAATCTTATCGGAGTTAACTACTTCCCGGGATACTCACCTAGGTATGGTTAGTCTCCTAATAAACTTTGATTTATATGACTCTTAGCCATCGTCGGTGGAACTATGTTATTCTGGAAACTACGGCATGGTGTGATCGATGGTTCTTCAGAATCTCCATAGCATTTAGTGATAGATTCAAACCATTAGGATTTAATTTGAGTGTCTATGTTATATTTCTAGAATATCTTTGTTTGATCTTTCATTTAGTATTTCGGACATTGAATATTTTATTATTTTCTATTCTGATTTGGTATTTCATATTTTATGGATGCATCTATTTTATAGATATTAGTTATTTCGTGGTGTCTTTAAATGTGGGTTGGATTTTCAGGAGAAGATTTTTCTCAGACATATTCATCGAGGTAATACTTACTGTTATTATTAGAAAACGTTTAGAACAAAGGCACAAAGCCAAAATAGTTGGGGAGGAGCTAAGAATCTATGGGGAAGTTTAACTAAATACACTTCTAACTACCGGCTACAACTAGAGGACATGCAAATAAGCGATCTCCATTTGGCCTACACTTGAGCCAACAATGTAAACAATGGAATGAAATAGGAGATTTTGGCTCCTGACTATACTAAAAGTCGCTATACTAAACATCGCTTAATGCTATTATATGAGGACACACTGCATAAAATTTTAAAATATGATTTAAACCTTCTAATCTTATATTAATTTTCATCCTTTATTTTGGGTAGAATCATCAAGAAACTTAGAAGATATTCACCTTAATGCTTGCAAGAGTTGGGATATCATACTAATTTCACTTCGTACAACAATTTGTTTTCTTTAGTAAATACTAAAGCATATCCGTCATTGATAATATTGGTAGGTTCTAAATTTTAAGAGCCTAACAAATAGCTAACATGCAAAAAAAATAAAATAAAAAGGGACGCAATTTTGTTTGAGACTAGAATAATCAAACCTGAACGAAAATTCTTCATGATTTCTTCACTCTTTTCACTAAAAATTAATCTGATTCGGTCATTCTTTCTCGATTTAAACAAATTTAATTTTTTTTGTTTTCTCCTCGCATCATTGAAATTTATAAACATCTTACTATAATTAAATCGGGTTCGTTTCCTGAAGCTGGATACTAAATTACTAATAATCAGTATGGAAAATAAATCAATAAACATAAAAAAACTCATCTCGGAAAATTGAATCAATTACTCAAGTTTTCAATCGTTGATGATGGTTTTTATAATGTTAAATTACTAATAATCAGTATCTCATTTTGTTTGTTTTCCGATTATTTCAAAACAAAATAAAGGTTTACCTATTTATGGATATTTTTTTTGTACTGGAAAATGGTTAAAAGAGCATATGACGGCTTGAAAACCTCAATATTTCGTAAATTACAATTTCTAAACGGTAACACCAATATATGTGCATGTTAAGGACACCAATTCCTATGACTCGATAATCTAACGGCTAAGAGGTGTGACCTTATTCATGCTCTCATGCGGTCAACCGTGTCATAGCATGACTCATTGTGGTTTTCGATTAGAGGTTGATACGTCATCCCTTTATAGAATGTTTTCATGCATGGTTTATCGTACCAAATTTTTTTTTAGGATCGACCCATCTCTTCACATTGAGATCCAAGAATGTACTGAAGAAACACGTGTCTATCAGATTCTCTGAACTTCTAAATTCCTAGAAATTCCAATTCATCTATTACTCAAACAAGCATAGCCAAGATGGTAACTTTACTGAGTTAAATTTTTTGGTTTATAAGTTTTTGGTGAACCCATAATTTGACATGTAAAAAATTAGTGATTCGAGATAAATCTGAAGAATTATATCAATAAATGGACAAGAAATGAATACGAGATATCAACATAGTTGGCTAACAAACTGATAACTGTAATAGAGTAGAAGAAAAACAAAGGAAAAAAAATTCTTCTATCACTACCTTCCCTTAAGATGAAGTAATGGAGGCATTTTGGCATTTAACTTTATAGATTCAAATCTAATTAAGAGAGAACATAACCTCCTTGGTGAACATATCAACAATTGTTGATCAAATAGAAAGGTAAGTGGCCTGATGAGAATCTCAATGAAGCAGAAGTTAAGCATTATCAATTATATATGATGATGTTTACCATGCTTTTTATGTATGGGTTCATGATATATCCAACTAGATAACGATGTTCTTAAGACATATCAATCCTTCTGGGAGAAATTCAAAGTCACTCTATAATACAACATCTTTACAAATGAAAATATTTACAATTTGCCAATGACTGATGAAGTTATGTTTATACTACGAGGATATTTGTCTCGATATCAAGTTCCTACTAATATTTTTAGTTACAACTTAATAGTGGATGTATGTTCACCTAGATTTCTGAGTGTTATCTTTCCTACCTTCTCTTATGTGATGTTTTGTTGAGTTAGATTAGCAACTTGAAATGAAAAAATAAAATGAATTTTTTTTTACCATTATTAGAATAACTCAGAAACTACTTTATTTTAATGAACAGTAATTATAATAATTCTAATTTATTTTTACGGCTTTTAAATTGGCAATGAAATTTTTTTTCCAAAAATATTATGACACATAACTATAACTATATATATTAGTATAATATATTTGCTGGCTTGAAACTCGATGGAGCGGGTCAACACTTTATTTCTCATATTTTACTCATTAATTAGTAGTCCTAGCTAGACATATGTTTAAAATCAATCAAGATTCTATGACCATGACATTCTTTAATTGTCACCTAAATATCAGTATGACAACTATTGCGATTCCGGATTGGCCGAAAATTACAGATGAACTTCTAGCTGAGAGTTTGATTTGATCATCTTGAATTCGAGTTAAAAAGATATCAATGTAATTATCAAAGTCATTGCATATGTGTGCAAGATATTGAATTTTTGCATGTATTATTAGGACTATGATAACGATTCATTCTAGATTTTCGCAATGGAAATTGATTATGCTATATGTAAAAAAATTTCTCTTTATGTAATTTCCAATCTAATTTTGTATTGAGCCTTTTTGTTAGTCGACGAAGAATATCATGGTTGCTAGCTTATCCTGATTTTAAGCAAAAATTTATTGCCTTCTCATTATTGATTTGTTTCCCCTGCAGGTATATGCATATACAGAACAACTTGGTGGTAAACCAAATGGCTCTTGAGGCCATAACTCACGCCCATTAATATTAATTACTCAGTCCTTAATTTACCTCATATGTATTTTTTTTAATACTTGAGTAGATGTGAGAAAATACGAACGGCGGAACAAGTTGACGAATCTGTTAGTACTAAGTTTCTCGATAAAAAAAAATCAACCCAGCTCTCTTTCTAAGACTAACAAAATGTACAGTACATGGTATACGTAGTTGAAAGAAAAAAATCTCTGTGTAGGTAAAATAATCCAATTTATTCTTTATTATATGTATATGGTTCTAATTATGCTATCGTAGTTCGATGTGCATGAAAAACCTTAATCACATCGATGTTCTTATGATTAGAAAATAATGACATGAACGTAAGAGATTTTAAGATATATCAATCATTTTAAGTAAAGTGTCAAAGTATCATTTTATTTTAACATCTCTACAAATGTATAAGAAGATACAATTTTCCAACGACTAATTCATCCAAAAGGGAACCAAAATTAGGAAAATATATTTTCCACGCGAATATAAATATTCCTTTGCTGTGTAACTTGATTATTCCTAGGTACGGAAGAAAAGACATTCATTGCTTGACAACGAGGTGATTAAAATTTTGATAAAGGATCAAGAGATCATGGAAGGCAAGGCTAACAGTATCGTGATACGAGAAAATGAACCAACATATTCAAACAAAGACGAATATCTGGATGGCCTCAGATACCCAAATAAAGAAGATAAATTGGAGTACTTCCTGCAGGATCTAAAGCAACTAAACAACTGCAATTACAATAATGATGATTATCATATGAGAGTAATATGCTTTCATGAGATTTATTTCCAGAATGAAGTGTTCATTGAAGATGAGTATGATAACCAATGTTTAGCACTCAAGTAAATCGACAAGGATGCGACTGCATTTTTAGGAGATCGAGTCATTGTAACGATGTGTAAACAATGAGCACGATCGTTCTAATCCCACGTGTAGGTATGGCAAAAATTTACAAGTATATAACATCACTCCATGAAAATATAATGAACTTAAAATCAATGTAGGAACAAGCTAAGTTAATTCAAACAACGTCTAGAATGGATATATAGAACCGTCATAGACAAAATAGGCTCAAGAAAGATTTTGTCTATGCCGCCAAGGAAAAAAATATTCACTTTTTCTAGGTTACGTGGATACTTATACTAGGTGGATGGTGCTCAAGTTTAATCAATGGCCGTTTCAATTATCTTGGAATCAATTAATAGAAAAACCACCCATGGAAAAAAATAAGAAACAATCAATGGTGATAACTGGATATTAACAGAAGGATATTAATGACATTTAAAAAAAATCATATAACAAATCAGGGTCAATATTGGCTTAGCATATTTAAATGTACTAGCGAAGGTCAAATGTACAAGAAGATAGACATAGATACATGCAAAATCAAAAGTATCAGCTTCAATTTTTTAATTTTTTAAGATTATTTGGTATGATTCACATTCAAAATTCCCATATGCTAAGCCCTGAAAGAGCTAACCAAATTTGAGCACTTATGTTATGTATCATTATCTAAGTATATTAAAATATTCTATGTAGAGAAAAGGTCACCTTATTTATTGCTCTTTTATCGTTATCACCATTACGTACTAAACTAAACTAATTTGTAGTTGCCAATACAGATCCATCTGATCTTTAAATTTACCTATTTTAATCTTGAGTAACAATAGTTGATTTTAAAAATAATCAGGGATAAATATGAAATATAATTGACTAAGTTGTATTTCAATACATTAACTAAGCTGTATTTGGATACCTAGTCCAGTTGCAGTCTATTTTAATGTATGTACATTTAAGACTATAATGAAAGGTTGAGCCAGGGCCGTAAGTCCCCGGTAATGCATAGTAAATGTTATAAAAAAATGTGGTCTTTGTCTTTGTGATCAAAGAGTCAATCAGTGGACATGATTTACCGGGGAGGGTCATCTGGCGGTCCATAGCTTCCGGATGAAGATTTGACTTCGACGGCTAGGAATGATATGTTGTGTTTTTTTCAAATTCCTAAATTCACGAAAGCAGTTCCACACTTATTAAAGAGTTTTACCATATATATATCAGCTCAGAGTTTTAGCATATATATTAAAGACGATTGAGAGGTACATAAGAAGAATGTAAACATACAGAATACTTGGCCATCATGTCAATGCTTGATGTAAACTTAAAGATTCTTATTCTGTTTAAATTAATGTAACTTCAAGGTTTTTGTAATAGTTGAATTCAAAGATCAAAAGAATTTAAATTTTTTTGCAGCTACCCTTCTGACTTTGGCCATTATAGGTCTTTATGAAGGGTATGTGTAAAATTCGTGTAGACTTACCATATGCGTATCCATACAAGTCTATTATTGATTCTTTAACAAAAATTCCATCTCAATGTTAATGATTTGTGATAAAACTTACTCATGCAGTCAATGTCCAATGCCTATATTGTTACAAACATCTAAAGCCTTCAAGGTACTTTCAACTTTGCATGGTTAAGCCCCGTTGATTAACATTTAATCATGTTTTTTAATATTCTTAAAGTATTGCTTTGTGGAATGTGTTTTTTAACGATTGAACATGTACTTCCACCTATTATCCCATTTAGGAAGCTATTCCCTGCTGAATTTAATACTAAAAAATGATCACTTATTTTCATCATTGGTTTAAAGTGTGAGATTGTGTGTATTCTTTATAATGTGTATGTTTATCTAGATGAATTTATTGTGTCTGCTTGGCACTTGGAAGGATAGAATTGTCGAAATCTTCCATTTGATTCAATTGAGCCTGTGACATTCAAAAGCATTTTCAGCACTATGTTAAGGTATTGCATGTCATAGTCCAAAGGAACTTTGCATTTGTTCAGTTTGAGACACAAGTTGAATCTACCAAAGATCTTGAATGCACTCACAAAAAGTAAGTTGATCCTTTATATCTCGCTGCTGGATAGTTGTTTTCGTTTCCTAAATATTCTCCATTTATAATTTGTTTCTTTGGGATTTGTAGTAAGATGTGTGGAAGGGTGTCTCTATTGAATGTGACATCAGCATGAAAGCGAGCAAGGTGGTAGGGATGAAAGTCCTAGAATAGGAAGTGAATATAAAAGTAGACCGAGTCCTAATTATGGACAGGCAAATAGTCAAGTTTACGACAGATAATGAACCATAAAGCAACATGGATCGATGCCTGACCATGGGCGATATCCATGGTAACAAGGATAAGAAAAGCCGCAAAAATACCACTCGCTCACCAGTTCGCTGCTAATTCAATAGTTGTTCACCAATTCATCGCTCACCTATTTTTTGTACCCGTTCCCCTGCTGGCAGTTCAACCGTTCATCGATCCCTTGCTGGATGATTACCAGTTTTTTGTTCAGCTTATACTTGCTCATTTGTTCCCTACTCGCTCATTTATTACCCATTCTCTATTTTTTTTCTCTTTCGAATACCAATATTCCTTGGAAAACCAAGGCCTTCGGCATGCAATTTGTGGCGAGATAGTCTATTTTATGTGGGCTTACTTTGGAGAACCTAGGGTTCAACCCCCAAAATTTGTATATGTCAGCCGTACTAGGTTAACTGTGTAGAAATTTACTAATGATTTTTCCCAAACAATGCAAGAGTGTAAGATTGAAAGTCACCTTTTGGGAGACGTCATACTGCGTGCAGACTATAACATTAAAGAGTATGTAAATGGCCAGTCGTCCATCGTATTCGCGGATGAATCGACCGGTGTGAAGAAATATCAAGGTATAGTTCATTCTTTTCAATATGCTTGTAATTTACTTTTTTAAAGGAAAAACTTAGTACCAACATTTGAAAAAATAACTCTCACTTACTTTTGCAGGGAGGTATACATTATCATCTCCGAATGCTACTAAGTTATACCTTAATATTGATGTACCCGAACTTCAAGGAATGCGAGAGAGGTAGACTATTTCTATAATCCTTTTATGCATCAAGTATTCGTAGTATTAAAAATCGTATTGAACTTTTTGATACTACAACCCCTCATATAACCATATTGACTTAACTGACACATAATGCTCTGTAGTTTTCTATGCACTGATCTTGGTCCATTAAGGCACTTGCACGGTAGGTCTTAGCCAATGTGTATGCCCGTCTTTATCCAGTTGGGATCTTCATTGGTGTAATACTAGATGCCAATGGTATCATTAAAAAGCTTAGAGAAGGTATTTACCCTCCGTGGAACTTATATACTACTGTTTATAATAAGTGGATTTATGATGCTCTATTGTCTTGCAAATTTTGACATATTGGTGAATTAATGGGAGCTATCCTTTGTATGCTACGTTTCTTCATCAAGATTCTATCATGAGAGATATCCTAAGACCTAAGTGATGAACCAGGTATTTTGGTTTAGCTTGCAGCCACATGATGAGTTGTTATATTTGCATCTCATATAGTTTAAAAGAACCAGAGTGGTGTCAGATATTTATCTCAATTTAGGTTTGCAGTTTCATCTTATTTAATGCTTGACCTTCTTTCCCATTTTAATTAATATTATTATTTCCTATGAGGCAGTTTGAGGTAGCTTTTGTGGACTTCAACAATTTCCTGAATGTTATAAGACGAGTTGCTAGCATGAATTATCTTCGATGAAGCACATTGTGAAAGGTACGACTTCCTTATTTTTGATGGATATTAGGTTTGCGTGTGTCGACAAATATTATTCTGTTTTTGTCAAAATAATCTTCGATGTTGATTTTCGTTCTGAAATTTCTTTCTACCTCATGAGTGATTTTCTTTTTGACTCATTAATTCATGCAACAAAAATAGTGTTTAATTTGTGTCCCGTATGTTTTCTGGAAAAGAATGGAATGCTAGGGATTTCAATCCTAACCCACTGGCTTATTCAAGTTTGGTATCGTTAGGAACTGTTTATTAGAAATTTCTATTAAATGATTTTGATTGTAATATATGTTTCATCAGTTTTCAGTTTATGATATATTCTTAAATTCTATTACTAATAATACGTGATTTGTAGTGTGCCTACCAAAAAATATAAAATATTTATTAGTGAATGATAAGTGTGATTCTTAAAATTCCCATTTTAATGGTCAGTTAAATCGACGACAATTTTTCTCAACAAGGTATGTATGACCACTCACATTTATCTCTCTAATCCTTATAATGCGTGCCTTTTACCTCTGGTAGTGTTCTTATGTGATTATAGCATATTTACAAAGATAACATTTTATGACAATGTATCTGTCAGTAACCTCTCAAAAATGTAGACGTCAGTTGCATGTCTAAATAGAACAAAAGGTTACTCATTTATGAATTAAAGCCAAAATGCAAGCCTTGTCTGCCTTATTTACTTGAGATATTACTTTTTGATTAGATTAATGTCATTGCCTAGCATGAAAGTTCGATATATTTTTTTTTGGTTGAATGTATTAGGGACCATCTCCATATTGGAATTGGAAAAGATGATATGAGATTATTATATAACAGAATGCAAAAGGTATTCTCTATCTACACGAGAATTCCCAAGCAAAGCCTAGGCCTTCTCTACCGTCCTGAACTGAAACAAGTCCTTAAAGAATAGTTAACGAATTTATCTGCATTTGGATTCTCTGCTAGCCTGAACTCAAGCAAAACTTTTAAACAAGCCATTTAAAAAAAATGTATGTTGCATTTGCAGTGGATATACGGTTCTATGCAATGCCTGGTCAATGTTCTGAAATCAAATTTCTTTAGCTTCGTCGACTTAATTGTATGATAGAATAATTAGGATTTTGTATTTAATCTTCTTGGGCAGGTTGGTATAAAGATCGCTTTTACGGTCATGAAGTAAGGAAATATGAAATGCTTGCAGGCATCGAGGCATTGGAAAAACAGTGCGCACCCGTGAATACTCTATTTTAGGATTGTTGGTTAAAGATGTTAATGACACAACGAATCCTTTAGAATTGGATTTGACACTTTAAGAGGTTGGTAAGTTTGTTATCCTCATTTATCGTGTACCCTTCATAAAGTTCACGATGTTTTCCATTTAAAAATAAATAAATAAATTTAATACGTGTAGTTTAGGCAAGTCAAATTAATGAGTTATATATCAAGTGATTAATTTTACTGTAATATATGGATGCCTACTTAATAGTTCACAAAATTGATGTATTTATATTATTTGTTCTTTACAAAACATATATTAGTGAAAGATGAAACTGCATCGCTCCGTCATTATCAAAGCACTTGCAAGAGTTACAATGAAGCGGAAAATTATTGGGACTGAAGTCACTCTCAAGTGTAGATGCATGTACATTGTCGTTGCCATTTAATAAGGTCTATTTTTTTATGAAAAGTTCACCGTCTTCCATGAAGGGGTGGCCATGTTCACATAATTTTGCTTGGGTTTCTGGCCAGTCATTAAACATCATTTGATTTTGTCTGGAATATAGTTTCGGCAAAAAATAAAATAAAATTGTATGATGGTAATACGAAAGATTAATCTTTTGGTTACGTCGAGTACCCTGGATTGGTGTTATAGAATTATGGGTACCCTAGGCTAGAATGATAGAAGTTATCTATTGTATAATTGTAGTCTTTTTTAAATGTATTGTTCCGAAAAAATAAAATATGTACACTTAAAGCTTCCACGAGAGGTTGAGCCGGGGCCATAAGGCCCCGGTAATACCTAGTAAAAATATAAAAAGAATAACACGAAGATAGATAAGAGCGGGTTTTTTCACCCACTAAAATGCAGTTAACAAATATTTCTGTTTTTGAAGAAAGGTTGTATTTAACGGTTTTGTGGGTTGTCTTTTTTTTCCCCTCCAAAAAAAGAGGGAGTGTATATTTTACTACTTGTGACATTATTTGTGGATATAAGTGTATTTTATTACAGATCTATCTATTCTTACACAATATACTGCTTGAAATCATGAACAAACGTATTTTCTTCCGTATTTGAAACCTAGAGAAACATATTTTCCGATCACAAATTATAATGAATGAAATCAGAGTACAATTAGACACAAATAGAAGTCACAAACAACGTATATATTCACTATTTCATTTTTTCCAAATTTACAAATACATCCCTAGAGGTGACAAATTAGGATCACCTGGTAGAATTTGAAAAAAGAAAGTAAAAGAAAGGAAAAAAAAAAAAGTAATAGAAAGGGAAAAAAATGGATTAGAAGAGAAGAACAAATGTAATCTACAAGTTAAATCACCCACCAAAATTTGTAAAAAGAAATTGACGAAGCCCCTTCGACGTTGAGATATTTTCTATTTAAGGACATTTCGCATTTCTTCCAGGTCCTCCATAATAAAAGTAATTCCCCCATACGCTGTTAATACCTCCTTGAATATCATAACAATTTGGATGATCTGCTAATACTTTGAGATTTGATAAAGGTATCAAACTATTATCCCAATCTACAACTTGCAAGTTTCGAAAATATGATGCTTTTCCAAACCCTTCTTCTGAAAAATGACCGCTACCCATTTGTGTCGGCGTATGAAACCCTAACGGTCGTGTATTGACAACCTCACCTCCAAATTGTACCATTGTAGCATGATCTCTTAAATGACTAAATAAAAATGCTGGCCAATATCCAACTAGTAATCCAGAGCCAAACTCAAGCCACCAATTCCCATGATTTGGATCCTGAATAATGCACATTTGGTATAAGTTAAGTATATATAGTTTGACATATATACGCTTTCTGGAGTGCAGAGGTGAATTACCAGTCTGTTGACCGTCCTAAAATGACACTAGTAAATCTTAACATGAAAAACTCTCTGGTCAATGTTAAAAGACAAGTTTTACCTCAAACTTGATGGAATAAATACAAAAGGAAAAAGCAAAAGAAGCATGGCAGCTCTTTACACGCATGTTAGAAAAGAACAGCATCTTAATTTTATTTTATACAAGAGAAAAGAGGAAAGGGATAAGGCTATCTCGGTAACATGCCTGCACTGCAGCATGCAACTAGAATAACGGTCTTTACTCTTAACACAGGCAAATAAGGTTCAACTGTGAGTGTATGTTAGCAGTATTGAATAGATAATGTGAATTATAACTATTTACCCCTTGTTTACTTTGATGAAAAATGCCTTTTTTTTTCTTTTTTTTTTCAAAGTTCAAAAGTATTAACCTTAATAATAAAAATTAAATAATTTTAAAATTTTGATCCGGAAATTGTAAATTACCTTCCAAACCAATAAACTAATGTCGAATTGTCCGCCGTTGTAAGACGATGTCGGCGAGATTGCCGCTCCAATGGCAATCTTATTATTAGTTTGCACGAAACCAGAGCAAAGCAAATTGTAGCAACCAGTCGCTTGGTATGCATCTGTCTGCAAGTTTTTATTACAAAAATTAGCGCCATGATACAAGATAGTTTTCAAGAAACAAAAGTGGAGATGAATTATCTTTTAATAAGTTCCAGCTCTAAGTCGCTCTAAGTGAGATATATACTTACAGTCCAGTAAGTGAAGAACCTAGGATAGTTGTCTCCATATATCTCAGGGCTCACCTGAGGTAGATAAAACCCTCCATTAAAATCAAAATTTTGAATTCAACTGGCAAGTATATTATAAAATTCAAATGTATAATTACCTGCCAACCAGCTTCAATAGTGTTAAGATCTTCACCGAATGAACCAGAAATCACCCACATTTGAGACAAACTGAATTCATATTGATTAGTCACCTTTGGTGCCCATACATTTAAACTAGCTTTTGCTCCATAATATTCTTCACCCATTACATATCCAACTGCATGCTGAGATACCATAAATAAAGAAACAAAATTGTTTTTGTTATGCACAGTAGTATGTACCAAATCACGCCATATGACACTGTCATCTTAATATACCTAGAATCACGGTATCTCAAGAGTTACTGATTTTCGTTTGAGAATGTTATAATATGTAAAAGTTTTTACGGGGACCTATGTTTGTCTTACATATATCTTGTTGGTTCTAATGTGAGATCTACACCATGTGATCCGATCCTCCTCCCTTATAATAAATAGTCCGTAGTAAAAACAAGTTTGAGAAGAAGAAGATTAGTTATATACTTTTAGTTAGTTGAAGAGTTTAATGTAAAGCAGGAGGGTACTTGTTGCAGAAAATTATGGTACTACTAATTGGTTGAAGTTATAGACTTATAGCTGGCTAGAAACAAACCATGAAAGTTTTGGTATTAACATAGATAAACTTACTGTTTTGTTGTAAATGAAGTAACAAAATTTCTGAACTTGTTAATAGAAAAACAATCTCTTCTCATTCATCTGTTAAGCAGATTTGGCGAAAATTGAAACAATTTGGATCCAAAACCAAGACCTCCTTTTGTTTGTAGAGTTAGTAATGCAGATTATTCTCTGTTTTTAGCTAACAACCATTACTAACCTCATGATCACTGCTAGAAGAGTCACGTCTAAAATGATTACTAATCTTCTTTCCGAATCTATTCACAGAAGTAGCTCTTAGAATATCTTCTTCTTTAGTTCTTCTAATCGGAATTGTTCCTTCAGGACATGTTTCTCCATTAAATGTCCATAATTGGAAACTTTCTGATACTCTTCCCTTTGGATTATGTCCATGTGGCCTCTCTGGTGCATCCTACAAAACAAACACCCAAAACGGAAAAAAAAAAATCAAACTCCTCCATATGGCTAGTCGATCACATTTTGAAGAAACTGTATAAATACCAGAGGTTTTTGTCCTATTAGATTAGGATGATCAAAAGCTGGTTGTTCATGAGTTACAATACAATCAATCAAATCACCATCAGGGCTCTGCACACAAGAAACAAGGAATCAAACCCATGCCCAAGTCTGATTGAATCTTGAAAACAGAATATATATATATATATAATTAGTTACCTGAATTGTCTTAATAGGACGTTTATTGACTTTCCTGAGATGAGCATTGATAGCCTTAAGTTTTTGTAATTCTTCGAGTGGTCTAAATGTTTGATTATTTTTATGATCATGGGTTTCTGCTAAAACAATGGGAATTGTTGAGGAAAAAACAAGAAGAAAACTAACAAATATGGAAATGATTGGGCTAGTTTTATGATGAATATTGTAATTGCTGGAACTAGAACTAGAATAAACCATACTATTATTATTTTTGGAATGTTTGTAAATTCTTTCTTCTTCTTGTAAAACTGTTTGTTTTTGTATACATTTGTATTGTCTTCTTCTGCTATAATCTTCTTCCTCTTCTAATGAAAACAACACCAACATTTTGCACTAAAAATAAGCCACCAGATAAAATAACCTCAGTACTCTCTCTCTCTCACTCTCTATATCCAAAATAACAAATCCCACTTCCTCTCACTGTCTTGGGGCTTTGACAGACAAAACGTTCAGGCACGAGGTTGATTTAAAAATTGAGTTGGATTTCTAGGACTTTGCTCCATTTGAATAAATAAAAAATGTTATGGTAAAAAATAAATTGAAATTGGGTAAATATTTACTGACACTTTTAGGGGCGACCAATTTGTAATTAGGGGCGACACAAAACGATAAAATAGTAAATAATCGGTAGGTTATTTCACAATCGGAAGGTTATTTCCGAGGCGTTTTTTTTAATGGCCAAACTACCCTTTACAATCGGTAGATAACTATACAATCGGTAGGTAATCAACAATCGGGAGTAAATTTAGTTTGTATGACTTCCGATTATACAATGATTCTCTTTGCAAATATCCTACCATAATCGGTAGTCAAGAAAGTTCATATAACTACCGAATATAGAGTAGTCCCAAATTCAGATTTTGCAAAAATCCTTTTTTTTTTTTTTTGAATTTTGGTTGAGCCTATAATCGATAAGATATGAAGAGTTATCATGACTTCCGATTATTCTGGCTCTCTTTGCAAATATCCAACCATAATCGGTAGTCAAGATAGTTTATATAACTACCGAATATAGAGTAGTCTCAAATTCAGATTTTGCAAAAATCCTCTATTTTCTGAATTTTGGTTGAGCCTATAATCGGTAAGATATGAAGAGTTATCATGACTTCCGATTATATAGTGGATCTCTTTGCACATATCCTACCATATTCGGTAGTCAAGATAGTTCATATGACTACCGAATATAGAGTTGCCCCAAAATCAAATTTTGCAAAAAGCCTCTTTTTTTCTCAATTTTGGTTGAGCCTATAATCGGTAGTAAATGTAGTGTAACCTGACTTCCGATTATCTCGGCTCTCTTTGCAAATATCCAACCAATGGTGTCTCTTGAAGAAACCCTATGGGAACAGACATGTTTTGTGAAAATTTCTGGAAAACCGAATAGGTTTTCAAATTCATTAACCGAATGGTGTCTCTTGAAGAAACCCTATGGGAACAGACATGTCTCGCACTCTACTAGGGGGCGTTGCCCCCTAGACCCCCACGACCTGACCTGTCAGGTCGAACACAGCCGGGAGGGGCTACGCCCCCCCGGACCCCCCGGATAGCGGCAAACAATCTCGAAAATATCCAACACATATAACCACCGAATATAGAGTTGCCCCAAAATCCTCTATTTTTCGAATTTGGTTGAGCCTATAATCGGTAGTAAATTAAGTTACCATGACTTCCGATTATACAGTATAATCTTTGGCGAAATCTACCATAATCGGTAGTCAAGATAGTTCATATGACTACCGAATATAGAGTTGCCTTAAAATCAAATTTTGTCAAAATCCTCTATTTTTCGAATTTGGTTGAGCCTATAATCGGTAGTAAATTAAGTTACCATGACTTCCGATTATATAGTATAATCTTTGGCGAAATCTACCATAATCGGTAGTCAAAATAGTTCATATAACTACCGAATATAGAGTTGCCCCAAACTACCGATTATGGATTAACCTCCCGATTATGAAAGGGCATATAAGTATTTTCAATCTATTTTGTCTTTTGTGTCGCCCTTAATTACAAATTGGTCGCACCTAAAAGTGCCGGGAAATATTTTCGGTTTTGTTGTTTAATTTGGTAACAAAAAGTAGAGTTAAAGAAAGGGTTTGTTTCCAATCCCCAATACAAAGGCTGGAGTGAAATAAGCTTTTTTTTTTTTTTTTTTTTTTTGTGTGACAAATTTTCATCTTTTTCCTACTATCTGTTATTCTTTGCTTTAGTACAGAAGAGACATTCAGGTGAACAAGAGAATTTATTTTTGAGTCTTGATACTTGTTTGCTTTCTGTGAATGCTTCTTTCTTTCTCATTCTCCTAGATGTCCCCTACTGTCAGCCTATTTACTAGAACCAAAGTTATGCTTCTTTGGCTTCGAGTTTACTTTCTCTTTTTTCCATTTCTTACTTTTACTTATACTTGAGGAACTTTAGTAAATGCGGAAAGGCAATATCCACCCTTCATTATGGTCAAGAAATCTTGATGATCACAAAATCTTACTACTCCCTCCTCCGTTTCAAAAAAATAGTCAAGTTTGGTTTTCACAAAAATTAAGAAAACCAACCATTGTAGCTACTTTTTCATGTTTTTTCCTAAACTATCATTTGGCCTCCACTCATTTGTTATTAGAGAAAGAGGAGAGAGAAGTGGTCCCCTTTTTTTATTCGAGAGAAAAAGGAGATGGAGAAGTGGTACCTCTATGGGTATAATAGTAAAATCATAACATTTGACTTTCCACATATGAAACACAAGCCTATTTTTTTTGACATACTCAAATAAAGAAACCTGCCTATATTTTAGAAACGGAGGGAGTAGTATTTTTCAATGCAAGGAAATGCTTGAATTGTTGGTTAAGGGTGAGGTTATGCTTAGAATTGAGAGCACATTTGGGCGATAATTAATAGGGGGAAAGCTATTTTTACTAGGGGGAAAGCTGAATCTGGGTGAATATTGAAAAAACTAAAACAATCCAACTGATCAACGAACTCTTTTGATAGTTTCTACAATTCCCAAAGCCGCACTAACATAAACGCGAAGTAAATTCAAAGTTCGAACGACGAGCGGGAGACACCCTTCATTCAATGTGTTGGCGTGCTTTTCATTTTTTTTCTTTCGCTTACCTCTCTCCTTCTCTGGCCTGGTTTTGTCTGCTCTGTTCTTCTGCTCCTAACTTTAAAAAAAAATACTACAACTCCTTTGTTGTTGGGTAGTTAACAAAATTCAATGCTTGCCCATTTCTCCATCTCATCATCATAACACCCCTCTTCCCCCATCATGTATACATATATTCCCGCTCTTCATCTCCTTTCACCACCACCAAAGCCTAGCCACCACTCTTCTACCTATTTTTTTCTCTCTCTTCCTCCGCATAATATATACAAGGCGGCTTTAGTTTGCTTAACAACATGTTTTTTTGGCAAACAATAAGCCCTTCATTTCATTTTGTGATTTGGCGTTTTTATGCTATGTAAAAACTTTGTTTACTTGTTTTCTTCCGTATGTTTTTTGTTTCATATGGGAAATATGCAGAGAATAACAAGATGAAGGTGACAATAGGGTAAGTGGGTGTGAATCTGAAATTGGATTAACGGGATATTACCATGACTAGTAGTGATTAGCTTAATAATAAAAGGAATTTATTATTTTTTAATAGCTCCTAACTTTAAAAAAAAATACTACAACTCCTTTGTTGTTGGGTAGTTAACAAAATTCAATGCTTGCCCATTTCTCCATCTCATCATCATAACACCCCTCTTCCCCCATCATGTATACATATATTCCCGCTCTTCATCTCCTTTCACCACCACCAAAGCCTAGCCACCACTCTTCTACCTATTTTTTTCTCTCTCTTCCTCCGCATAATATATACAAGGCGGCTTTAGTTTGCTTAACAACAGGTTTTTTGGCAAACAATAAGCCCTTCATTTCATTTTGTGATTTGGCGTTTTTATGCTATGTAAAAACTTTGTTTACTTGTTTTCTTCCGTATGTTTTTTGTTTCATATGGGAAATATGCAGAGAATAACAAGATGAAGGTGACAATAGGGTAAGTGGGTGTGAATCTGAAATTGGATTAACGGGATATTACCATGACTAGTAGTGATTAGCTTAATAATAAAAGGAATTTATTATTTTTTAAATCCGCCCCAAGTTCAGCTTTCCCCTAGTAAAAACGGCTTTCCCCGTATTAATTATCATTTGGGCTAAGATGGATTGGAACCTATTAACGTAGCTTTGCTAGTTGGTAAACAATGCTAAACTTTACATGATGGCTATACCAACCAACTATGCCGGCCGAAATCGAATATCTGAAATAGACCCACAATTTATAGAATTGTGGTTAATTTGCAGGAATTATAATACAAACAGATTTTTAACTAACTGGTGCTTTATTTTTTTAACTTAATTGGTGAGTATAAACCAAAGGACTGGCCGATTTCAAGTCAAATATTGACAGCTAATAATTTTTACTAGCATTTGAGATCGCCAATTTAGTTTTTATCTCTATACCTAACAGACGTGAATGATTGTATGCTGAGTACCTGGCAACTTGCCCTTTGCGCATGTAGCTTCGCAATACCATCCGCTTGCGACAGAAGAATGTGGAATACATCATGTGCTACATATTTATGTGTGCAAGCATGATGAGTCTTGTAGCCCATGTGTGCATTTCGAGGTTTAAACAACATCATTTAGCAAACCACCTTCGGAATTTAAACTTTCTGTTTTTCTTTAGTATTTTAACATAGGATTATGTTCGTCATGGTCGTCCAGAGTGATGTCATGGTCAAACAATTAATCCCAACAGCTTACATTCCATTGCGTACGCCACCCTCAAAACAATGGTCTGGCAAGCTATGTTGGATCTCTACTACCGGTCATCCAGCTCCATAACATGAAATAGAGTTTAGAACTGCCTCAGCATTTCGATAAACCCTAATAATTGATAACAAAATACACTTTCCGCTAAGTAAAGGTGGACAGAATATTAAATAGTAATTTGATTTTCTTTTTTCTGTTTAATCATAGTTATGATTACCCAGCTTCGCCAAAGTTGTAGCCTATTTCTTTTCGGGATTTTGGGCAATGATGTTTTCCACTCAACTGCCATTCCTGCACTCCCTGGCTGTCTTAAAAATCTTCCCAACTAATTGAACAGTTGCCCTCTGTAGTTGCGGATTATCTCACAACTACACCCTCATAAGAATCCATTAAAATGATTCCTAAATCTAATTAATTTGATATGAAACTAAGAATTAAAGTACTAAAATTCTAAAAGGAGACACAAAGATTTTTACGTGGTTCGATCAATGTGATCTACATCCACGATTCTTCACTAGTGATTTTATGTAATTACATGATTTTACAATTGAGACTCCATTAATGGATATTTGGAGCTCTAGAATTTTGGGGAAGAAGATGATAAAGAAAATACATCTCTCTCTAAAAATTTCTCTCTCCTCCTAAAATTATCCCCTCTCTCAAAATGTGTCCCCCCTTCCTCTCATGCCTAAATGACTATTTATATAATTTTACAAAATGTTAACAACTAAATTTGTCCTTCAACTTCGGACTTGATAACTATGCCGCGAATATTCGCAACTTTACTTTGCGAACTTCTTTTGCTTTCCTCGTGACTTCCTTTGCTCGCAAAATGTTCTTTGCTCGCAAGATTTATTTTCTCTCCACAATTTCATAAGTTATCATTTGATGTGATATTCCGCTCCTACATCTTGCCTCTTTTTTCTTGAATATTGCTTGAAGAGCAATCTTTAAGAAAAAACTAGTTGTTGTAGTTGTTGGTGTAGTCTTTGATCTTTGTTGATGAAGGAACGAGCGAAAGAATATCAAACTCAAAAAGTATATACTTGCCTCTATTCTTTTGCGAAGTTCCGGAATGTTGCGAAGTAAATAAGAAGTATCACCCTTGAAGTATAAGAAGTATGAAATATCCTTGATGAAGTATAAGAAGTACTCAATCCTCGAAATATATAAGAAGTATGAAGTATCCTTAAGAAGTATAAGAAGTACTTAATCCTCGAAATATATAAGAAGTATGAAGTATCCTTAAGAAGTACTTAATCCTCTAAATGTAAGAAATATTGCGAACCCATCATGCGAACTCTCACTCCATGTTCTTTGCCTCATGCTATGCTGTAGTGCAAATAAAAATTTAGATTAGTATTCAACATTTCTTTTATCAAAATTTCTTATTTTTTATTTATATGCTACTTCAAAATCTTTTTGTTTGTTTTGATTTCCTTTGTATTATCTATTTCATCTCTCTTGACAAATATTTTTCCATGGAAATGATCCTAATAGGTACCCCCTCATATGACGACCGAGGTGCTTTGCCTTTTTGAGTATACGCCATAAAGGTTTGCCAGCTACTACTCTCCATGTCGAATATCATATCATTGGAAATAAAGTAAATTTTTCAAGAGAAATATATAAATTGATTTGTGCGAGATGTTTTTCTCGGTTTCTTTTGTAATTGTGAAATCTTGAGATCTTTGTAATTGTATCATCTTTGTAATTGTGAAATATTTGTAATTCTACGATTGTATCGCGCTTTGTAAATCAAATCAAAAATCTTTTATTTTTTGTAAGTAAAATGTTTAAGGAAAGAGGTACTTAGCTTTCATGTGAGTCGCAAAAACAAGTGTGAGAAGTGAGACTTGAACCCTTGACATGCTTCTTGGATTTTTCGCAAATTTGAATTTTACGTGAATTTCTGGGGGTTTTCTGCGAATTTCTAAACTTCTGAATAGTGCGAATATAGTGTTGCGAATATAGTGTTGCGAATATTCGCAAGATGAACATTTGCGAAGGAAACGTTTACGATGTAATGTTTTTGAAGTGTTGGTGCTGCGAACGTTCGCAAGGTAAACATTTGCGAGGCAAAAATTTTGTGCGAATGGTGAGATTTGAACCCGCGTCTTCACGTTCGTTGATTACACCCGTGACCATCTGTTCTATCGTTAAGTTGTGATAGAAAGTCCTCAATCAGAGAACTTACTATGATCTTCTTTTTAGCAATTGTACTTCATTCGTGAAAAAATATTAAAAATGTTGCGAGTAGAGAGACTTGAACACGCGATGCTGAGTTCCCTAGCTTTGCTCATGACCATCTGTGTTGGCTGCTGTTTGCGTTGAGGTTGTGAGATTCATTCAAATTATTCTCTTTTAATCGCTCTGTGTATATCAAAAATCTGCGAAAATTGATTCGTGTATGGGGAGATTCGAACATGCGATGTTAAGCTTCTCTTCTTCGTAGATGACCACTTGTGCTAACTTCTTTTTGCGAAATAATGAAGTAATATTGCGAACTAATTCTTTGTTCTCTGTAAAAAAGAAGAAAATTATGCTCGCAAACAAATTCGAACTTGCGACCTCTCTGTTATTCATTAACTCCTGAACCAATTTCACGAATTCCTGTTTGTGACAAAATTCACAATTTCTGCATCTTATCTTCATCTCCTGAACATGTAAATCTTCAACTAAAACTTCCATTTTCCCCTTGAATTTCACCACAACAACTAATTTTTTCTCTTATTCTTTTCATATCTTTGAATTGTTGATGATGTTTACTCCCTGAAAGTGTATCTTCTTCCATGAAACTTCCATTTTTGAGCCTAAAATTTGTAGATCTAGAAAAATATGAGCAATAATTAATCTTCATGAAAATTTATTAAACCAACAAGTTACAGGAAGGATAAATCCATTACTCTCTCCCTGTTTCTAGCGCCAATTATGTAGTTGCAGAATAACCTACAACTACACCCTCAATAGAATTAGTAAAAACTCAAGAAGTTCTTGATGATGAATAACAATTTTCTTATTAATGTTCTCAATTGATCACAAAGAAGTATCTAAATGGAATTAGAATAGTTACAGCTTTCTCTATTCTCTTTCCTCAAATATTTTATAACACTCACTAAAAGAACCTCTCGAATTTTACATTTGAACTCCTATTTATAGTAAAATTTATACAGATGTTCATGAGTTACGAAGTATCGCAACTCATGCTCGCACAATTACTCCATCCTCGCAAAACTTCATATTTCTCCGCGTTTCTTCTATCATCGTAACATTTTATAATTCTTTTCTCCTTTATTTATTACGATACTCGTGACATATTATCTTGCGATATTCAGTACTTACATCTTGCCTCTTCTCATGTCAATTATTTGAAGAAGAAATGTCATGGGAATCCCTATTCTCGTAATTTTAGTGTAGTTATTACCACCCTTCAGATTCGCAACACGTCTTTTTACTTTTCCCTCATCTTTCTGACATGTTCCTTCGTAACCGTTCTTTTCAACCGTTCACGCTTACTCGTATTAATGAGTTTTTATCTTCATCAAACTCTCTTATAAATATTATCCTTTGTTTTTGCTTTTTATTCTCTTACTCATCTTCTTCACTGCTTCTGCCTCTGCAACCTCTTCTATTTTTCCTATTTTCCCTTTTATATTCAATGGCACCAAAGAAGAAAACTATTGAACAGCTTAATGTGGAACTTGCTGATAGAGACCTTATTCTTTCTGAGATTGAAGGTTATGATAATAAGTCTTCTCTCTGTGTGAAGCTCTTTACCAATTATGTTTGGGATGATCAGAAAGTTTTAATCTCACGAGGTCAAATCCTCGTGAGGTCTTCCTCTTCCTCTTTATGATGTTAACTTTCCTTTATTCTACGAAATTATTTCCCACCCCAATTTTTCTTGTGCCATTTATCAATTGACTGGTGATTGCATTCGCCTCTTAGTTGAATTCGCAAATCGTGCTGCTTTTGGGAAATCTTTATATTCAACTGATCTTAGAAAACCTGGGTTTGAGAATATAGAAATTGTTCTTGCGAATTATACAGTTGAGGGTTTCTTCAAAAATTACACACAAATTCCTGCGAGAAAAGAAGATAATCGTTGGGGTGTTCGTCTTCATCGTAAAGCCAATATCGCAGCAGATGATCTTCTCATGCACGATATTGATTATGCTTCAGGAAATAATAAGACACCTCGTCGTTCTAATGATGAAGATTGGTATAAGTACCCTTTAATGTTATCGGGTTCTTATATTACTTGGGATAGTAGAACTTCCTGCGAATCTTCGTAACCGCTATTATCAACCTTGGGTTTTTAGAAATGTATGTATTTCCACTTTCTTATCTTTTTGTTACCCTTTAATTTCAAATGAGATAAGAAACACTCTTGTATTTTTATAAACAATATATTGTTGCCTCTGTTTCTTATCCTCATTTGAATTCACAGGTTCCACTTCTTCATGAGATTGCTGTGAGTGAAAATAAAAGTTCCACTTCTTCTAAAAGGCTTACTGCGAGGCAACAAACTCTTCGTTCTGCGAAGGTCTCTCAAGCTTCTGACAGTCAAGATGATGCTCTTCTCAAAGGAAAAAGAAAAATTCAAGATATTGTTTATGAGAGAAAGAAAAAGAAGATACTCTCAACCAAATCCCATTCCAATGTAATTTCCTATGATAAGGACATTGAGGAAGATCTTGGTGATGAAGATAATAAATTTCCTGAGAAGGACTTTAGTTCTAATTCTGATACCCTTTCTGACAAAGGAGATGATGATAATGTCGATGAAGGTGGGAATGAAGATTATAGCATCCCAGAAACTTTTGCCTCAGCAATGGTTAGCATTTCTGAGGCTTTCCTCCATTCTTCTCGTGGATTAGGAATTCTCCCACAGCGAATGCTCGCAAACTTATTGCGAAGGCTTGTAAAGTTCCTACCATTATTGATAATAATTCCCTCAAAGGAATTTCAAGATTCGTCTCTCCTGCTTCATTATATGCTTTAGGCAGCATGGTAAGTTTCTTCTCTATTCCTTGTTTATTTCCTTACTTTATTGATTTCTAACCCCTTTTTTTCTTGTTTAGGTTGGAAGAGTTAGTTGTGCAGCTGCTTATGATTGGGAAAGACGTCATTCTATTGCTGAGAAGAAAACTTTAAATCGTTGTAAGAAGTTAGAGGTTGAGAATTCAAGTCTTCGTCAGAAAATAGAAGATCTAAATATTGATAACGCAGAGTTAATATCTCGTCACGAAGATAATTCACAATCTGCGAGCATCGCAATTGATAATTCTTCTCTTCTTGAGGAGAATAATCAATTAAAGCTTGAAATTTCTTCTCTTCGTGATGATAAGAAGCAACTAGAAGGTAAATTCCTTGCGATGATAATTATTTTGGTTACTTTTCCTTCATAATTTGCTAACCAATCCCTTAATTTCTTTTCTTGCTGCAGAAAATCTTGCGAAGATAAATAATAATCTGGAAACTCTCCTTGTTAATCGTAATAAGAAAATTTTGACTTGAGATCTCAAGCTTCTAATTTCCCAAGCATAACCATAGTTTATATGTCAAGCGTTTTTCGAGCTAAGATGACTCGCAAGATTTGCGAAGATAATGAAATTCCTCTCAAGAAGTACCATACACTCCTTTCGAAGAAATTCTGAAGATACTCCATATACGGAAATTTGAAAGTGAAGTTGAAGATGATAGTGATGAGTAGTGAAGTTGAAGAAGAAGATCATTTTGATGGGAACAGATCGCCTGAAGAATAACTTCATTCTTTTTTCTTTTTTTTTGTATATCTGTTCTGTAACTTTTCCATACAACACTTTCTTATTGATTATACTTTTAATCAATCCATCAATTTATTTTTCAAAGCTTAATTTGAATTAATCTTTCTTTGATGTTTATTTCCCTTATTCGCATAACTTGATCATGTGGAGAGAAATAATATATCTTAAAGACTTAGCTTAGTATTCCCTTTCCCCTTATTATTTCTCTTCAAATGATCAACTATCACTGGAAGTATTAGAATATCCTTCTGAATTTATCTTACGAATTTTCTTCTTATTGTGATTATGAATAAGAAATCTTCCCTTCAAAGTATAAGGAATATAAGCCTTTTGCTTTTTACGGAATGTTGCGAAGTAAATAAATCTACTATAAGAACCGATAAGAACATTAATTATGTAGTTAAACATTAATTATGTAGTTGCGGATTATCTCACAACTACACCCTCATAAGAATCCATTAAAATGATTCCTAAATCTAATTAATTTGATATGAAACTAAGAATTAAAGTACTAAAATTCTAAAAGGAGACACAAAGATTTTTACGTGGTTCGATCAATGTGATCTACATCCACGATTCTTCACTAGTGATTGTATGTAATTACATGATTTTACAATTGAGACTCCATTAATGGATATTTGGAGCTCTAGAATTTTGGGGAAGAAGATGATAAAGAAAATACATCTCTCTCTAAAAATTTCTCTCTCCTCCTAAAATTATCCCCTCTCTCAAAATGTGTCTCTCCCTTCCTCTCATGCCTAAATGGCTATTTATATAATTTTACAAAATGTTAACAACTAAATTTTTCCTTCAACTTCGGACTTGATAACTATGCCGCGAATATTCGCAACTTTACTTTGCGAACTTCTTTTGCTTTCCTCGTGACTTCCTTTGCTCGCAAAATGTTCTTTGCTCGCAAGATTTATTTTCTCTCCACAATTTCATAAGTTATCATTTGCTGTGATATTCCGCTCCTACATCTTGCCTATTTTTTCTTGAATATTGCTTGAAGAGCGATCTTTAAGAAAAAATCCGTTATTGTAGTAGTCTTTGATCTTTGTTGATGAAGGAACGAGCAAAAGAATACTAGTCTTGAAAAGTATATACTTGCCTCTATTCTTTTGCGAAGTTCTGAAGCTTTAAGAAGTGATTAGAAGTATCATCTTGCGAAGTATGAAGTATGCGAAGTATCTTGAAGAAGTATGAAGTATAAGAAATATAAAATATCCTTGAAGAAGTATAAGAAGCACTTAATCCTCGAGATATATAAGAAGTATGAAGTATCCTTAAGAAGTATAAGAAGTGTTTAATCCTCGAATTATATATGAAGTATAAAATATCCTTGATGAGAGTGATAAATATTGCCTCTGTTCATGTGAAATTATTATTCCACTTTTGGTGAGGATTCTTGCTGAGAAGATAAAGAACATCAAATATTTTCTTGGGTATCCATAGTTGCCTCTATTCTTTATCTATGAAGGAGAATCCTTGAGAAAATGTTGAATAATAAAATTACATCTCTATTTTTATCTTGCCTTTGCCTCAAGTGGTAACCACCTTTAACTTCTGAATTTTTCGCAAATTTCTGAATTTTTATGTGAATTTTTGGGATTTTTGCGAATTTCTGAACTTGAATAGTGTTGCGAAATAGTCTTTGCGAATATAATGTTGCGAATATAATGTTGCGAATCATACTGTTGCGAATGTACTATTGCGAATCATACTGTTGCGAATGTACTATTGCGAATATAGTGTTACGAACATAGTGTTGCGAATATAATGTTGCGAATATAGTGTTACGAACTTTGAATAGTCCTGCGAATTATGAATTTTTCTGCGAAGTTTCGTGGTATTTTCCTGTAAAATTTTGTACAATACTTGTGCGAATATAATATTTATGTAATGATTATGTTATGAAATGCGTATGCGATTCTTATGCCATGAAATGTTTATGCAATGCATTTATGCTGCAAATATGATGCTTGAATGATGCGAGTATGATGCTTGTATGATGCTTGTATGATGCATGTATGATGCTTGTATGATGTGAATACTTATCTATTATAAT
The DNA here is from genome assembly GCA_023529315.1 of Papaver bracteatum. Taxonomy (NCBI): domain Eukaryota; kingdom Viridiplantae; phylum Streptophyta; class Magnoliopsida; order Ranunculales; family Papaveraceae; genus Papaver; species Papaver bracteatum. Next base: position 1,991,365 of record JAJJWX010003683.1, read on the forward strand.
GCATAGCTAATGTTTGTGTTATTTAGCTCATTTTGCTGCGGTAAAATTGATATGTCTTTGAATTGCCTCTATTCATATAATCATCTTCGCAAGTTTTACTTGTGTATTTTCGCGAATGAAATTGCCTCTTCTTGTATGACTTCGTGATATATATTCTTGTAAAAATTCTTCCATGATATTGATGGAATTGTCTTCTTAGATATATGTTGTCTTCAAAATTCTTCAATGATCTTGATGGAATTGTCTTCTTTGATATATATTCTCTTCAAAATTCTTCAATGATCTTGACGAAGTTGTCTTCTCTTCAAAACTTCATGATGTATATTCTTGTATAACTTCTTCAATGATTGTAATGAATTTCATTAATTGATGTGGTCTTATCATGCCTTCCTAAGTAAAGGTCTTATTTTGCCACCTCTTTTGTAGTAAACTTTTGTATTTGCGATAATATGACAAGTCTGAACATTCTTGCGAACATACAACCTCGTGACATTATCGTCTTGCGATGAAATCGCAGGACGTTCTTACACTTTCATGCAAAAACCCATTGATCTCATCTTAACTTCTTTTGTATATTCTTGTATATACTACTTTAATTAGCTGAATATACTCCGCAACAATCAACTAAAACCGCGTACAGCTATTTTATCATCTTAGTTGATAAAGTCTACATACTTTAATTCTTCGTTTGCTGCGAACTTTAATTCTTCATAACATCATTTTTCTTCGCATGACTTCATTTTTCTTCGTTGATCTAATACTAGCTGAGATGCGGACTTAGTTGATTGAACCATAACATCTCCCTGAAGATGATATTAAACCTTCAAATCCGTTTTCTACTCCATTATTGGATCTACTTCTGGAAGACGCCATTAGCGTTTCATATTGAATTTTCTAGAAAGTGAAATTTGGGGAGAAAATAGTAGAGAGAGAAGAGGACCAATTATTAAACGAAATTGTTGATCCAACAAGTTACAGGAAGGATAAATCCATTTAATCTTTCCCTGTTTCTAGCGCCAATTAATTAATTATTAACTATATAATTAATGTTTAACTAATTAATCCATTTAATCTACTATAAGAACAATTATTAAATTATTAACCGATAAGAACATTAATTAATCCTCAACTCCTCCTTAAGTCATGGGTAACGAAGAATTAAACGTAAGGTATTGTTATTTTATGCATACGATAAGAACCGATCATTAACATTAAAAATTATAAATAACAATAAAATATATCAGAGATAATATCTACTATATATAATATAAAGAAAAAATGCATTTGTGGGGAGAAGTATAAACATCCATGAATATTTATAATTTATATAATGCAAATAAACATTAATATAGATAATTTATAATGCAAATAAACAGACCTCAGTAGCAAAGTGGGGAAATTCGCTCTGTCCTCTCTCCTCCTCCTAACGACTATTTTTCTTCAACTTTCTCTCCATTTTCTTTCTGCAACTCTATATCTTCCAATTCTATCTGAGTAAATTTCCTATCTAGGTTTCGATCCCAAGCCAGATGGGGATCTAGTAAAGGGGTTATAGTCATCCATCGTTGTCCTGATTATGTTCAAATTCTTATAATGGTCATCGGAGATTGGATTTCACGTTTACCCTCATTCATATTTGCATCCTGCATTGAGTTAATATCATTCATTCATCTAGTTTCTTATTCTCTTGCTCATCTCATGCATCATAAGCACCTTACAGTGTTTAAAACTGTGCGTTCTTAGGATAATTCGGAATTCTAATTTTTTGCATTGACTTTTCAAATTTTTCTTTCCGGGTACTTTCTTTTCATGTTTATCTTCAGTTAGGAATCCTACTCATCTAGATTGTTTTTAACGGAATGAATGATTCATATCTGATAGTATTTAGATCAACCCATCATTGAATTCGAGAGCAACAACTTAGAGACACTTTAATAACTTAAGATTAACATAGAAATAGCAATGAAACATAATAACATCACGGGGATAAAATAGCTAGAAATTCAAAGACAACTTCAACAATTTATAGATAACCCTAACACACATAAGCATAAAACTAATTTTCTTCACCTTTTTCTTCAGTAGCTTCTACGATACTAGGCCCATTATTCCTCTTCTTCGGAATCGTTCACCTCTATTAAACCCCCATCTCTCTCATGTTGATAGATTGCAGACTTTTCATGAACGTACGCATAATACATGCCTGGTGGATACTCCGATAGGAAATAAACTGATGTTACTGGAACTACGGTGGCCAATCGAGTATGTAAGTCTTTGATAGCATGTTTCCCCAGTATTTCTTTCTCCGCTGTGCTCAAATTACAAAGAACCAACCTCTGTGCCTGAGTGGGATATAAGAATGCTTCATATTGACAGTTAACATGGCGATAATTTTGCATTCGATGCAATTATCCCTCTTGACAGCGTATTACCTTAATAGATGATAGTGGGGCACCTAAAGGAATCCTATAATGATTGCAACCCATCTCTATCTTTTTATCTTCTCTGAAATTTTCTTTTATGTAAGTTGTCTTTCCGGTATCTGAGTGCGAATTTATAAACTCAGTAACTTCTTGGTTATTCCTCCGCATTAACTCCATTTACCCTTTCTTACGTTTTATTAAATCTTATTCAGTCCCCTTATCTTCTTGTGTTCTTCGTATTCTATGTGAAGTTTGCATTAATGGGATACAGGCTATCATAGACATTTCTTAAGCCGCTTACCTAGTTAATACCTATACTTCCCCCTTGTCTGATATCATCTCTCGATACTTCTTTTCCTAGGACCTCAACTTCTCTTTAGACTCTACTAATCTTTTAGATCCCTTATAGCCTTGTTTTATCCATCCCCATCCCCTTGTTTTATCCTAACGTATGCTTTTAGTCAAACTGCATTCTTTACATTTAATTTCTGCTGCCATCGATTTATGTTGAGTGATACTTGTCTCTGATTTTGACGACTCTATGTTGTATAAATCTAAGAAATAAATGCTCTCTGAACCTAGTTGCTTTTTCATTTAGACTTTTGTTGTCGATTTTTGATTGGCCGAGGTTTTATCCTTAATTTTCACATTTTTTTTATCTTTTAATGCAATTCTCGAGAATTCAAATTTGTGGGTATATTTCAGACAATGCTTATATTCTTGAGCAGTTTTACCTTCTCTCTTATTCTGCAATCTTTACCATTTACTTCTCATCTCATGCGAATTTACTTCTTCTCTCTTTTCTGTTTTAGTTAACCCTATTTCTTATTCAATATGAGTGACTACAACTTATACAAGCATCTCAGTGGGATTTTTGTAGCTCAGAGATATGCCAATTACACAAATGTTGGTATTCTACCTACTCCACCTGCGTTAATGATGGATTTTGGCATTAAAGAAACCAATATTTTAGCTAGAATTTTCTCAACAGAAATCTATAAAACTGAAGATATAAGAGGTATTATTCGTCACTTTTGGGGGCTTAATATAAGGTTTCAAATTAGAGAGGTTGATCCAAATCTATTTATTATTACTTTTCATACAGCTGATGACCTTAAATGGATTGCTTTGAACGGTCCTTGGTACCCTTATGGTAATGTAATGTCAGCAAGATTGGCTTTCCCAGGTATGCAAATATCTACCGAAGTTGTTAAGGAAATCCCACTTTGGGCTTGCATTTCTAATACAAAGCATAAGCATAGAGTTGGTGAGTGTATCGGCTTAATACCCAGATCGGTATAGTCGGTAGAGTATAAAAAGGAAGTTTTGATTACGAACCAAGAGCATTAGTTTGGGTAAACATTGAAAAACCATTAGTTAAGAAACTCCTTGTTAGAGTCGATAATTATCCTGTCAGAGAACTCTATTTACCTTACCTCAACCTTCCCTCCAAGTTCTGATCTCACTACAACTGTTTTGGACACAAGATCAATCAGTGTGCCATCCTTCAACATACACCATTAGAAGATATTTATGACATCTCCATGCCTTCTCCTGGCCTGCTGATAATATTTTCGTCTTAAACAACACTCATATCCAAATTTGGAACCCGCAGGATAATACTGATGCTCATGGAAATATGGGATCAATGGAGAGGGTTTTGTCTATCCATGGAAATAGAGAAACTTTATATGAGCTTTACAGAGAAGAGCGTCCAACTGATGAGCAATATCTTATGAATCAATCAGTATCAAATCGAGATTATGAAGTTCTAGGTCCAGTAACATACGATGAAGAGACGCCCTTATCTTCTAGTTCAATCTTAGGAAAGAGAACCTTCCCGTTTAACTTGCCAGACTCTGAACCGGACGAATCGGGTAACTCAGAGACTCATATAGTTATTAGTTCTATGGGACCGGTTCAATTTAGCCCAGAACTATATATGAGATTGCAACAAAGTTTAGCTATTCCGGAGATCTCTAGACTTGAACCAGAACCAATTCAAGTTAATCATAGATTTCCCTTCTCGTCTACTCCCTTTGAATATGCAAAGGAAAATCTTTCTCCTCCTATCTCAATTGAATCCATTGCATCGTCATTTGTAGCATCTCATGATAAGTTATCTGAATCAAGCTTAATTTCATTGCATCCATCTATAGCATCTCCATTAACTCAGCCCAAAACAACTTTTTCTTTATCATTCCCGGATTTCTTATCCTCTTCTTCATCTGAGGAGCTTAGGATTTTGGTTTCAAATCCCGACAATTTGCATACATTCAATCAATATGGTTCCAATCTCAAAGAACAGAATCAGGCAACAGATGTCTACTTACCAGTTCCCTTCATTATAGATTCCCCTTCAGTGCCTAAGGTCGAAAATCAGGTAACCCTCAAAACTTCTAAATTTCAATTTCTTTATATATTCTTTACCTCTCCCATGATTTAAATTGCTGCATGCTTGCTTAATTGCTTCTCCTTTAAATTATATAATTTTTTATTTTTTTGATATGTGCACAAAATTTAATTTCTAGTCTCAACCCTAGTATAATTTGCATAGTGTACTAGCCTTAGAGATAACTAGTCAAAAATTACTGGAAATTATTGGAAATTAGTTTCAACACTTAGATTGCAATATGAAAATTATTGCATGGAATGTTCAAGGGTGTGGTAATCCTTTTACACAAAATCACCCGAACCAGTTAATTAACAATGATAAACCTGAAATTCTTTTTTTGTCTGAAATTAAATCCAAGAGACACCTAGTCAAAAACATTCTGAAAGAGTTTCCCAACACACATATAGTAGATCCCGTAGGTTTAGCTGGAGGATTAGCAATAGGTTGGGTAGATGGATTTTCATTTGAGATAGTGCAATTGAACCTAAATATGATCAGCATTCTGGTAAAAACTAATTCTGAATCAAAACCCTGGCTTTTAACTTGCTTTTATGGAAGTCCTTATCCCTCCAACATAAATGTTTCTTTGGACTTCCTCTCTGACATAGCTAATCAAGTGGATATTAACTCAGTGCCTTGGGTTTTACTTGGAGACCTTAACATGATCTTTAGTCACGAAGATAAATTAGGGGGATTACCTTTCAAGAAGTCTGATAGTGAATATTATCAAAATATTCTAGACAAAGCTAGTCTCACTGACTTAGGTTTCAAAGGATATGAGTACTTCTGGAATAACCATAGAGAAAAGAATGTTAATATACAAGAAAGACTTGATAGAGCTGTAGCCAACATAGAATGGAATAGTAAATTCCAAAATGTTGAATTGTCACATCTTGTTGCTGCAGGTTCTGATCACTGCCCAATAGCTCTGAACTTAGATACTATTTATTCTAAGACATCCTATACTTTTAAGTTCTATGATACCCGGGAAAAGGAGAACTCTTGTGTTCGAACTATTAAAGAGTCTTGGAATCATATCATAAAAGAGAATTCTACAAATTCTCTGATCTTAAATCTCAAGACTGTTCAAACCAACCTAGATTACTGGAGAAAACACATTTTTGGCCTCCCTTCTAAACAAATCAAGCAATTACTGTCCAAAATAAACAAATTAAACAATTCTAACTTTGTCTACCAAAAAGAAGACAAGATTAAAGATAAGCTTTCTCAACTAGAAAATCTCTATGCAACCCAAGAAGCCATAGCAAAACAATAATCTAGAGACAACCTTGTTCAATTAGGTGAAAAGAACACTAAATTATTTCACACCAAAACTCTGAAAAGAAGAAAGTGGAACAATATTGAATGCCTTCAGAGAAAAGATAATGAAATATCCTTTAAAAGAATAGAAATTCAAGAAACTCTGAAGGACTACTTCTCATATATTTTCTATGCTCCTTCTCCTCATCCATCCCATAACTCTTTACTCTTTCAGAACATAGTCCCTTGCATCTCCCCTGAAGAGAATGTATCCCTCAATTCTATTCCTTCTATAAAGGAAATCTGTCAAGTAATAAAAAAATTAAAACCAAACAAATCTCATGGCCCGGATGGATTTCCAATCAGTTTCTTTAAACTTAATTGGGAAACTGTAGGTGAACAAGTTGTCTCTACTATTCAATATTTTTTTTGAAACAGGTGTGGTTCACCCTGAATTCAACAAAACATATCTATTCTTAATCCCTAAAAGTAGGCACCCTAAAGATCCAAGTGGCTTTAGACCAATTGGACTCTGTAACACTATATATAAAATTATAGCTAATATATTATCAAATAGGATGAAACCTCTTCTCAATGCTTTAATCTCCCCAATCCAAGCTGTCGTCCTATATAAAAGGCAAATCTCTGAAAAGATCATCATTGCTCAAGAGATAATTCATTCCTTTAAGAAACAGAAGGTTAAACATGCTGGAATGGGCATAAAGATTGACACGTCCAAGGCTTTCGACAGGATTGATTGAAATTTATTGATTTCCTCAATGAAAGATTTTGGATTTGATAATAACTTTTGTAATCTCATTCACCAATGTATTTCTACCTCTTGTATTGATGTCTTACTCAATGGAAGTCCAGGAGAATATTTTAAACCTTCAAGGGGACTCAGGCAAGGAGATCCCCTATCTCCTTACTTATTTATCATTTGTATGGAGATCTTCTCCAGAATGCTTATAGCAGGGGAGGATGAGAAGTTAGTAAATGGTATCAAAATCACCCTTAAGAATATCCATATTTCCCATCTTTTTTTTGCTGATGATTGCCTGCTATTCATTAGAGCAGATTTAAGAGAATGTCATAACATTCTTGCTCTAATTGATTCCTTTAGCAAAGCATCTGGTCAGCTCATTAATTTTGAAAAATCAAGGATATTTTTTAGTAAAAAATGTTCAACCTAAACATCAAAGAATGATAAGTAAACTTTTAAAAATAAAAAAATTAACCCTTTAGACTCCTATTTAGGAACTCCACTCTTCATTACCAAGGCAAAAATAAAACTTTTTGATGGTTTAGTTACTAAGATGGAGAACAAAATAAAAATCTGGATGGGAAAAATTCTTGCTCAAACAGGTAAACTTGTCTTAAATAAGGCAACTTTAGCAAGTATGTCCAGCTATCAAATGAGTTGTTTTATACTATCTAAGAAAATTACAAATAAAATAGATGCCTTACAGAGAGATTTTTGGTGGGGTAAAAAACAGACTATAAGGGATACTACCCTAGATCTTATCTTTGTCTCTGTAAGCCCAAACACAAGGGAGAGTTAGGTCTAAGAAATGCTCATAAATTTAACTTGGCTATGATATATAAACTAGCTTGGAGTCTCTTAACATAACCAAATGCCTTATAGGTATCTCAACTAAAACCTAAATATTTTAGGAATGTTTCACCTTTCAAGGCAAAAAAAACCAACAACTAGCTCTTGGATTTGGAGATGCGTAAGTAAAGGTATCCAATTAGTGGAACAAAATAACATTTGGGAAATAGGAGATGGTTATAACACTAATATTTGGGAAGATAAATGGATCCCTAATTTGGAAAACAACCTCAGTAGCTGGAAAACAACCACAAACACCCATTTAACACTTGTGAAAGATATTATAGATCCAATCACAAAGAAGTGGAATTCTACTTTAATTTTAGAAATGTTCCCTAATCACATTGCTGAAAAGATCATCAATACCAGAATAGCGAGAGGCAAACCTGACACTCTAATATGGCTCCTTACTAAGTCTGGTATCTTTACTATAAAGTTCATGTACAATAAACTTAATGAGAAAACAGTGAACCATTATAACTTTGGACAACATGACTCCTTCTGGAAAGCTATGGAGTCTAGATATATCTGACAGAATAAAGATCTTTGCTTGGAAATGCTTACAAAGTGCACTTTCCACAAACTTGAAATTATCTAAATTTATGGAGGATGTTCATCCAAACTGTTCTTTTGGATGTAATGAAGTGGAATCTGTAGAACATCTTCTGATTTTTTGCACCTTTGCTAAATCTGTTTGGGTTGTAGAACCAAACCCTGTGGAACCTTGTTTTAACAGCACTACAACCTTTTTAGATATTTGTAAGAATTGATTGGGAAAACTAAACCCAACTATCTCTATAGAACTAATATTAACAAAAGCTTGGTTTATTTGGAAGGAGAGATGCAATAGAGTTTTTGAAAAAACCCAACAATCCAGTGCTCAATTAAGTTTAGAAATACAAAGATTCCTAGATTTTTAGTTTAAAGGCAACCATTATATCATTCAGATGAACACTTGCAATTTGATTTCTCCTACTTGGTCCCCTCCCATGAAAACACAATTGAAAATCAATATAGATGCATCCTGGAATTCAATAACTTTGTATGTTGGTTTTTCTTTAATTCTCAGGAATGATGCAAGTGACTTTGAGCAAGGACGAGCAGGACCTTTCACATCTTCTACCGCTGAAAAAGCGGAAGCAATATGATTGTTGCAGGGAGCAAAATGAGTAGTTGAAAAAGGATTGGCCAACTTTTTGGTAGAAGGAGACTTCAAAAATATCTTTGACTATCTGAACGGGAAAGAGTCAGAAATTGAATGGCAGAATCAAGCCATAATGGAAGAAGTCAAAAGTGAATTTAATCTTTGTCAAAACTTTTTAGATTTCTTTTATGCCCCTAGAACTGCAAACAATGCAGCAGATACCTTGGCCAAGGAAGCCAAATATTTTAGTCATATTTTGAATTGGAGGAGTACACCCCCTCTTGTATTAAGGATGCACTTGAAGTAGATAAATCTAATGTTAGGATGGAAACCTCCGCTCCTACATTTGATGGCTCTACTTACCATGATGTAAGGGTTACTAACTCCCTAAGTTAGTTCTTTTGAATGCACTTAACTTACAAAAAAATAAAATAATGCAAATAAACATCTCTAATATATTTGGACGACTGAAGGGAGTCCTTCTATGTGTTCAATAAGGGGGCTAAAAATGTAATTGCATGCAACATTTTTTTTTTTTTGGATTTTCAATCGCATATCTATCTATAAATGAAATAAATTTGATGTCATAAAATGAAAAAGATATTATTATTTAAATAATATTTGGTTTAAATTAAAATGAAATGTCACGTACTTAGTAGTTAGTACATGAAAGTGAAAGTTTACTAATATAAATACAAAAATTCTATATGTACCGCTAAAAAAAAGACACTAAAACAACATCCTAGGGGGCAGCTACGTGGAGGATAAAAAGTGGAAAACGTGTCTGCAGTTTTGCAGGAAGACATAGAAAATTGTCTGTTCAATCACAACCGTCCATCTATTTATAATAATAAGGAATTATTTTTGTCCATCAGATCTAGATCTGATTAAAATCTCCCCAAATATCTTTTCTTTCTCTATTAGCTTCTCTTGCGGTAATACCAAGAAGACTCTTCTTCTCTCTTTATTACTGTGCTTCATATATTCCAATCACCATTGTTACTGTAATGTAACCCATCTTAGATCGAGTGAAAAGAAAAACTAATAAGAGGTAAATACTGTAAATAAGAGGTAAATACTGTAAATCAAAGTTTAATATTTGTTTTGGGGTTATAAAACCAGAATTGCTATCTCATTTTTGACATTAAAATAAAAATCTCTTTTTCCTAAGAACAACAGAATATCAATCTCAATGTTTAGAGAATCTTAATTATTGTTATCAATCTTTATGTTTAGAGAATCTAGAGAATATTCATCAGTTATTTGTTAATGAATCTGTCATTTTATTTCCCCAGCTAGTTATTACTAATATCAGTAAATCTAATTTAGACTTTTTTTTTAAAGCTTACAGAGTTATTAAAAAAAATTATATGCAGATGGATAACAATGTAGGAAGCATTGAGTTGGATGAGAGTGCTAAAACAAGTGGAAAAGCTGATGATGTTCTTGTTTTGGATGGTAAAGATGATAATTCCAATATAGTGGTACCAGAAGTTGGAATGGAATTTGACGACGTCGATGAAGTATATGAATTTTATAGACGTTATGCAGTTGGAAAAGGATTTGTATGTAAGATACGGTCATCAAAAAAGGATGAAGGGATTTTAAGACATGTAACAATTGCTTGTGTTCGGGAAGGAAAGCATAAAACTACATCAAGTACTCCGTTTGAGCTTGATCCAATAGGAAAATGTGAATGCAAGGCTAGGGTAACAACATGTTTAGGTTGGGATGATAAATTGAGGATTACCGTTTTTGTTTCCGAGCACACTCATACGACGAGCCCAAGTAAAACTCGGTTCATGAGGTGCAACAAGTTTATCAATGACAAGTCCGGAATTAAAATGTACCAAAATTTCAAGGGGAAAATATGGTTCAGTCCAAAACCCCACTAAATATAACAGTTTAGTCCAGACCTAGTTGACTAGGTACAGTTTAATCCAAAAATTGTGTAAAGACGCTGCTGACCTCCACACGTGTTTCATAAAGCACACGTGTAGCGAGTAGGGATGGTTTTGTAACTGACGCATTCAACCTGGAAATGACATGTTAGTTCAAAAAACATTGTGTGTAACGGACAAAACAATAACTGAGTATTTGCTTTTGCAGACTGAAAAGAAAAACCAAAAAACTTGCAGAAACATTTTGAAGAAAAAACCCTAGAATCAAAATCACTTAAATCAAATTCCTAAAATCAAAACATTGATGATTTAATCTACATTATGGTGAAAAACGTTGCTTCAAAGAGAAAAGCAAGTGAAGTAGAGGAAGAATCATCCTCAGCTGACGAAGAAATGCAATCAATTGAAGGTCGAAAATCACCATCAACAAGGACAAGATCAAAAAAATCAAAGACAACATTTGTATCAGTACCGAAAATTCCAAAGAAATCACAACCTAAGAGGAAATCAACATCTTTTTCAGTACCAGAAATTTCAAAGAAATCAAAGACAACAACAGCAACTAAGAAGAAATCAAATCCTAAAGAATCTTCAACAAATGTTCGACGAGCAAAAGGTAATAATTTACATCATGTTTCCTTTGATTTTAAGCAATTTTTGGTGATATCTGTTGTTGGTGTGTACAGATCTGTACACCAACATGTTGTTTCAGATATTTAAAACAAGTTTCCTTTGATTTTAAGTGTTTTTGATGATTCTGTTGTTAGTGTGTACAAATCTTTACACCAAACATGTTGTTTCAGAGATTCAGATCATGTTTTGTTTGATTTTAAGTGTTTTTGATGATTATGTTGTTGGTGTATACATATTTGTACACTAACATGTTGTTTTCAGAGATTCAAAAGCATGTTTTGTTTTATTTTAAGTGTTTTTGATGATGATGTTGTTGGTGTGTACATATTGTACACTAACATGCTGTTTAGAGAGCTTCAAAGCATATTCTATTTGATTTCAATTATTTTTGGTGATAAATGTTGTTTGTGTGTACATATGTGTACACCAATATGTTGTTATACTGCCTGATTGTTGTGTTTTGAAGCTGTTTTTCATCACCAGTGGTACCAGTGTAAAGATATGTACACCAACATGCTAGTTAATATTCATATTGCATGTTGAGTGTATTTTGAAACTATTTTAGATTTTTCTGGGAGTGTAAAGACTTTTACACTGTATTGTTCTTATTTGATTAGTGTTCAGTTAAGTAGTTTTACCCAATTTGGTCTGAACACATAAGTGGTTTCAGAAAATCAAAGAAACATGTTGTGTGTGTTATATGAGTGTACAAGTTTTTACACCAACATGTTGTTATAGTGATAAGTTGTTGCTCTTGTTATATTTTTGTAGGAGTGTGCAGATTTGTACATAGAGACTTGTATGAGTATTATAGTGATAAGTTGTTGCTTCTCTCTTCTTATTTCCATTTGTATATTTGTGTAGATAAACCATATAGATCAAGTTTTCATGCCATTGATGATTTTGTGAACAAGAACTTTGAGGAGGATGAGGAAGTAAAAAAGAAAAATCGTGATAAGGTATGGTTCACTAAATTTCAGTAAGAGAAACAAAAGGAAAGCCTTTTTTGGCCTGTTGTAGACATTTTTTTTCACAAGAAATTTCAAAAAAAAGAGTTGAAAAAAAGAGATGTAAAAGGTTTCCCAAGGTTTCTAAGGTGGATAATCAGCGACATCAGTACAACAATAGATAAAGACATAAATGAAGCAATGGAAAAGGTAACTCGATAACTTTCTTCCGATATTGATTTCTTGCTAAAGGTGTACATTGATATAAACCATAATAAGGTGTACAAAATAGTGATAAATTTTGAATTATGTAATGTGTACAACAATGTACACCTGTAAAACAAGGTGTAAAAAGATGTACACCTTTTAAGATCCATATTGATACATTGGCATTTTTTCAGATGAAACCAGAATGGGTATAGCCAAGGATGAGGAGCATAAGCAGTGGCGCCTGACTATAGATAAGCAGTGACGCCTGATTGTAGGAAAGCGACCAGCGAAGAGGAAGAAGAGTTTATTTTAATCTTCATATAAGATCACTTTCTGAATTTCTTCTAAACATTTTTAATCTTCAGACAACTTTTAAAATTTCAATAACGTTCTGTTTAAGACTTATCACTATTATAAATACCTTGAATTAATATTTTATTGGTTTCAATATTCATGTTTTGAAAATAGACTTGTGTCAGTACTAAGGTGTGTATTAAAGGTTAGGAAATATTAAGGTGTACATGATTGCGCACAGTTTCCGACAGAGTAGAAAATCTGACAGGAAATGATACAGGAAGGTGTACACAATGGTACACATGTACTAACAGAAACATAGAATATAAAAAGTTATAACTTAGTATCAATCATTGAACAACAAAAAGAAAAACTAATTACTGGTATTAGAATTGAAAAAGATAGAATATCACTAAACAAAATAAACTAGCAGCATCCATTGTACAACAAGGTGTACATAATGGTACACATATAAAAAGACAGGTAAGAAAAATGAAGTGCACAGGAAGGTGTACATAATGGTACATAGATCCTGACACTAATTATCCATGAATAGAAAAATGAAACGTATAAACAAAAGTAGTAAAAAGCATTACCAAAAGTAAAAACCAAAAAACATAGAATCTTTCGAACAAATCAAACGTAGTAAAAAACATCAAGGCATGGGGCAGGTAGCTCTATTATGGTGACCAATCATAGGCCTCTTTTTCTTCTCCCAAGCCTTCTTGAAACGTTGTTCACTAGGATCATAAGACTGCGGCGTGTCATAATTAGGGATTGGCAAGATGATCTCTTGGTATGTCATGTTGTACCATTTAGTGGTGAACTATGGCTCAACAAAAAAATATATGTCCTCCCTCGTAGATTGAATGGCAGCACAAGCATGCACACACCATTTATTCGTCACCCGTGACACGTACAAGTTCTCTCTAACAGATCTACAGAATGAGTGAGAGGAGACCTGACTTCATACAATATTTCCATAGACTCAACAACAGTCCAAGTACGACCAATGTTGATGTTCTTGTTTAGTATATCCTCGTATACGGGAGTGAGTGTAGTGTTAAAATTTTCAAGACCTTCTACCATTCTCTTAGAATTCATCTGCATAACCTTCACCCTAAGATAATAAAAACACAAAACATAAAATCAAAACATGATATAGAAGAAAAACAGATAATAAATGTGTACAACAATGTACACACAGTTGCAGAATCACAGATATAGCATGTGTACAATTATGTACACATCAAGCAAATCCATGTGTACGACTGTAAAAAATAAATGAATGAAACGCTAAATATAAAACTCACCGTATCGCATCAAGAAGAGCAAGAACAAATAGAAATCTTCATTGTTCATAAGAATAACAAGAGCAATCTTCATTGTTCATTAGAATAGAAATCTTCATTGTCCATAAGAATAGAAATCTTCATTTTCCATAAACACTAAACACTAAACTAAACATAAAACTCACCAGTATGCTTCGGAATCACATCAACATTTAAATAGAAATTTTCATTGATCATAAGAATAATAAGAGCAATTAAACATTGAAGTTGTATATCACCTTGTATAACCTCTACTTTACCAATATCCATATAGGAAAAACGTACACTCGAAGGAGACAAAGAACTCCACTGCTTATAGGCAAAATGCTTCAATTCATCAACGGTGATAGAAGTATTAACATGGAAAGCAGCAGAATCCATGATTCAAAACAGCATGAACAAACTTGTCAGACATATTTTATACACCTACATATAAGAAAAGAAATAATAATAGTTTCAGATTCTCATAACCTAAAACTCGAAGAGTGTACAGGAAAGTACACATTTAACTGAAGCCAAAAATCAAATAACAGTAAACCTAAATTCGAAACTACTCCATCCATTAATCAAGGATACAAGCTTCATAATCTTACTAGAACATATAATTGAATAAACCAAAAGCATATGATCTAATATCAGTTCGATTTCATATCATGCATCATAACAGCAAAACCAAAACACAGTAATCAAAATCATTTAACGAAAATCAAAAGCTAAAATATAACAAAAATTAAATCAAAAACATACAAACAATAACATGTAACGGATCGAATTCATATCATCAACTAATAAAATCAAAAAAACTAAAAATCAGAAATGAAAATCAACGCTGAAGCAAAACTAACCTGAAGCTGAATTCTGCTATAGAAACGATCAAATCCAACCTAAACTCTATGATTCCAACCAAAACACTATGAATCATGCTGCATAATCGATCAAATCCAACATAAACTCGATGTATCTCTGAAATATGTCGTGAATTCAAATCTGAGTTCAGAAATAATCAATTTCAAAACTCCTCACAAGTAACCTGGAGTTGAGTTATGTTCAAGAAATAATTAACTCCAACCTAAACTCGGTGTATCGCCTCAAAAATTCTTCTCTGATTGGCTCCCTGTTTTGATTTCATATTTGAGATCTGAAATTTTTGATTTCAAATCTTCATTGTATATATGAAATCGGCTCAAGGCCAGTTACGGGATAAAGGAAGTACAGGAAAATCGGGATCGGTAGCACTTTTGGACTAACTCGTACATATTTGGACTAATTTGTTGTGGGCGGGGGTTATTTGGACTAGAGAGTACTAGGCCTGAAATGAGTGGACTAAAACGTCCAAAACCCAGTAACTTTGGGACTAAACGTCAATTTCTACAAACTTCAATACGTGTGCAGCTGAAGCCGGTGGACTTGGGAACCTTCCGTATGATGAAAAGGATCTTAGAAACATGCTTGTGAAAGAGAAGCATTTAGAGCTTCAAGAGAGAGATGCTACGACACTTCTAAATTACTTTGAGAAAATAAAAAAATTGAATACAGATTTTTATTATAGCATTGACATGGGTAATCACGTTCGATTAAAGAATGTCTTTTGGGCAGATAAAAGGTGCAGAGAAGCGTATAAATAATTTGGCGAAGTGGTAACATTTGACACAACATATTTTACTAATAAGTACGACATGCCTTTCGCCCCTTTTGTTGGGGTAAACCACCATGGTCAGTCTATTTTATTTGGTTGTGGTTTGCTTGCGAATGAGGAGATAGCCACTTTTTCTTGGTTGTTCGAATCATGGCTTGATTGTATGGGAGGAAGTGCCCCACTATCTATAATCACAGACCAAGACTCTGCAATGAAAAGTGTTGTTAAGGAAGTTTTCCAGAAGCTAAGCATAGATGGTGTCTATGGCATATTATGAAGAAGATACCGAGAAATCTAAGCGGGTATGACAAGTATCTAAACATTAAATGCAGGTTGAAAAGAGCTGTCTATGATACACATTGTCCAGCTGAATTTGAACAAAGTTGGAGCGAGATGTTGGAAAAGTATCCCAAATTGAAAAATAGATGGTTAAGGAGTTGTGCGACTATTTTGCAGAGCTTGCAGATGTAGCCTCCGTAAACGACGACAAGTGCAATGACATAAGGAAATGGATATGTGAACAGTTGAAAGCAATAAATGAAGAAAGACCAGTTGCCTCCACGGAAGTATTAGTTCTGTAGTGAATGAAGCAAATGAAGTTAGGGAAGTTATTGAAGATCCTCCATTAGTTCCCAGAAAAGGCAGACCAACTAAAGAAAGATTGAAGCCTAAACAATACAAAAAAAAAGACGAAGAAATGAAAAGAAAACATGGAGGTAACCTACTGACTACTCTTGATACATTTGTGTAACTACTTTTGGTTATTTGTTACTGATCATATTTTTGTGTCATAGGTTCCACAAAAAATCCTGACGCAACAAAGCATGGTTGGTACAATTCAAGCCGGGACTGTCAACCTTACTGGTGAATACCATCAACTTCTGGTGAGCATATATGATTTCTAATTACAAGCTAATTTATATTGTTTTTCTTTTATTTTAGACTATGAATTAGACGTTATGACAGAGCCAATTTTGTTTTAAATGTTTCCTTCCGAGTATGCAGCTTGGAGTATCACAGAATTATAGAGGTGGACCTTTGGCAAATGGCATGATGGGTGTACCTCACATTTCACCTTACGGGAATGTTGTTAGCGCATATGGAGCACCTCATCAATAGGATTATGGGTGCTACGGACCAACATACAAAGGATTTCAATTACATGGACCAGCTCATGCAGCAAATTTTGTATCACCTAACTTCACATCCGGACCACCACTGCAGGCTAATATAAGAAGAGGGTTTTCACATGATGGAATTTTAGATGAATTTTAGGTGTTGAAATTCACTTCTATTGGGAATTTTATATGAATTTTATGTTTTTCAATACTGCATATCTTTTGGGATTTTTGCATTTCCACGTGATTATGTGCTTACAATGGGGAAATTTTGGTGATGGTGCTTGGACATTATACGTTTTAATGTCTTGATGCCATAATCGTTTAGAAATTTCATTTCAATTACATTTAAATCGTCATACATGTATGCTTTTACTACCCTCAGGTTGTTCCATGGACAAAAAATATTAAGCCATAAAGAAGAGAGATTAAGCGTTTAATTCTCTAGAAGAGAAGAATAAGTTGTGTGATTTAATGGATCAAAATATTCTCCGTGGCTTTCTCTGGTCAGAAGAATACTAATTGCGAGAGAGAAACAAGAAGAGGAAAAATAAAAGAGAACTGATCTAGATCGAATATGAACTAGAATAATTCCTTATTATTACAATTAGATGAACGACTGTGATTGAACTGACAATTTTCTATCTCTTCCTGCAAAACTGCAGACACATTTCTACTTTTTATCCTCCACGTAGCTGCCACCTATGATGTTGTTTTAGTATTGTTTTTTTTTGAGTGTACGTATAGAACCATTGATATAAATATATCACAAAAATATAGGATTAACCAATAAAAGAGTTAAAGAAATAATAATACCTTTTGGGTAGTTTGGGAAACAAAGGCTGCCATGGGACCATGGCATGGTTGCTTTACGGAGGGAGTGGATATATTAAAGTTACCTAGAATAAAAAAGCTTAGGGTTGATACTTACGAGACAAAATGATTCCCTTGCCCACCAAAAAAAAAAATCATGAGAAGGGCAGGCTCCTCTTAGAAAACACGCGTAAGTGCACATGTTATTCTGGATTGGCATGGGTCACAATAGACCTCAACGGTACTACGGAGATCTATCTCATGGACCCAGCCAGGTCGTTCATGCATGCAGGCTCCACTTTGTCTCTGACTGAATTTGATCGGTGATCTAGTTTCAGAGTGAGCCTAGTGCCAGACTCAACTATCAGAGCAAATTCAGTGCTGTAGTGCCAAGTTCATTCTTAATAGGAGTAACAAAAATTAGAAAGAACCTTCAGCGATAACAAGTAAAGGTTGAAACAAATCTAACTCTACCTTTTATGTCAAGGTAGAGTTAGTTTGCCCCCCTCGCAACATAATCTCAAATACATTATCAACCCTCATTCCGTAGATCTAGGCATAGGATGGGAATGGATGATGCCGGAAAACCATGTTATTAAAGCATGTAATGCTAGGTGGAGATTTTTCAAAACCACCTAGTCGGTATTAAATAGTTTCTTTCTAAAAAAAAAAAACCAACCTTTTACCTAAGGTACATGAGAGATTGGAAAATTAGCGCAGAACATGGTTGGTCACCAACCTTAATAACGGGAAACGGATTGAGAGGACTAGCCGACAACAGTGATCACACTTATTATTGTATGCTTGCGAAATTGGCAATAGTATTCCATAACGTGTACATGTACACCACTTAATATATCTAGTGATGACATTGTTGTCGATGATCAAAAAGAGAAAGCAAACACAATGTCACGGTCAAGGAGATTGTAATGATTTGTAGTGAGGACTTGATCGATGACCAACCTAGCTATATATCCGTTTGCAACTGCCTTGTGGTATCGTCGAATGTAGTAGTCTCCATAAGGATGGATGGATAAATAGAGCAATCTAGGCAGTAGATGTAATAATAGGCTGAATCTTGTAATTTCACAGAACTTTCTGCCGAGCAGGTCACCACCATGCTTGGCTAGCTATTTTTCTTTTGGTACTCATTATCAAGAAGAAGAAAAAAGACCCATTAATAATCTTCTGTTATTTATCTATTTTTGTCAGAATTTACAACAACACGTTTTAACCATATGATCTGAACTCTGAACCAACCCCTGATCGTTGCCGATAATGCATTATACCGTGCATTGCTGGATCAAATAGATATGGCAGCACCAAGGCCAAACATATGGTATTTTGTGATGTCATCTAGCTCAGATTAACCATAGTCTTCTCTCGATTTGATTTTTTTATACAAATCATTAGAGTGACCGTTGAAGATCTTTTCTTTGGGTTTTGTCATGATTCTCACTAGATTCTGTTCTGTCTATCCTAGTAAATTCCCATTGGATTTTGTACCTCAAATAATTGTTCCTCTTCTTCTTGTTCATCGTCTTTTAGTGTTATAAGTTTCTCCTCTAATGCCTTTAGCTATTAGGTAGTAGATTGCCTTTCTTCCTCAAAATCAACCAATGATTCGTCAAGAGTGCTCAAGTGCTTTGAGATTTTTAATCCATCATAATCCATATTTAGTACTTTATTTGTAGGACAGTTATAGCATAAATATTTTCGTGTAAAATTTTCATGATTGAGATCAACAGATAGCTCTTCACAAAATTTTCTCTTCAGTTTGAGAATAATGGTTATTTTTTGGAGTGGGCATATCTTCTCAATTAAGCTGATGAAATTAGTATATCATCAACAAACATGTTTGAATTATCGACTTTAATTAGACTCTTTATATTTAAATGAAAACTCAGATTAATTACCTCATCATACCTCATTAGTCAAACACTTGTTGTTGGGACAATTGGCCCTTAGATACATTCGTTGTACCAAACTAATTATCGGGGTTCACATCTATTTACGTGCTAACATTGCGGAAACAAATTTGCCAATGGGAAAGACTTGATCTCTCGGATTGTTTCATGAACTTTACTACGATCTAGGATTATAAGAGGAGAAAGAGAACCACACAGATGCAACTCATAAACAATAAGTGAACTACTCACAGATCTAACGTGGTTCGGAAATATGCCTACGTCCACAGAGACGGTTGCGACCTCTTTATTCATTATAGAATTGCCAACTGAGAATTACACATTCTAATTGACTAAATCAATCCATCGACTCACAACAACGTGGCCGAACACAAGAGCTCTCATAAATGCTCTATGAATCCAAAGTAGTGTCTTCACTCATACGAGATAAATTTTACCACATTATTTACCACAATGAGATGATCTTCTCTGCACATCCTGACGTAAATTATTATGGACGCCTTCTGCTCAACATCACTAATTTACTCTAGCACCGCCAAGATGATCTTCTCGATAACGAGGATATCTTCGTAAATAAAGATTTCCTCCTAGATGATGTCTTACCAAGATCTCCGTATGAACACTCCATAACTGCATATCTTTCAACATCGATAAGTACTCCATAAGCGCCATAATGTTGTTCTACTTCCACCATTAATGATCTCTCACACACCAGCCCAAGAGGTGGGATGAATCCCTCACATATATGTCGAAAATTCCATTGTGGATTCCATTATTAAACACATAGCCTAGACCTCCTTATATAGGAGTCACAAACTTGACTTCCAAGTATTTTCCTACTTGGATAAGGAAACTGTCACAACTAGGAAACCATGGCCAATTTAGGTAACCCATGTTGTTATGCAAATTGACCTAAACTAGGAAACCCAACGTTTCCCTACAATTCTCCACCTCGGATCATGCATTTACGTATGATACGATAAACTTGTTAGCCCTTCATCTTCTCAAAATCGATTGCACCATTAGTGGTTGCCTACGTAACCTCAATAGGAATCAAACCGAACATAGTTCATCCAACTTGTTCTGTAGAACTCCATTAGAAGAGAGCAAACTAAAATTTGAGCATCACCTATTCAAGACTTAACAATCCAACCTATAGGTGATTGTACAAATCTCCACCTTGGTGAAAACTTCTAGACCATTTTACCTACCATCATCATATAATCACCCCCTATGCAAAATTTTAAGGTACACCTCATTTCGTTATGTTCACAACTCCACATTGATTGGCACACCACTCCAGGTAATAAGCCACTCACTCCAAGTTATGTACCATACCCATGAGGTATGACATACATAACCACTAGATTACCATATGAAACTACCGTAGTAGCCTCCAAGTGTCTTCCTAAGCATGCATAGCCGAACCATAATATTCATCTCCAAACTCTAGCAAAGTCAATTGCATCTTCAAATAATTGATCTCACACTTGCTCTTCTTCACGAGCATGTCCACTAAAAGGAGTTAACGAGATACTTAGTGTTAGTGTGTAATAAAACCAACGTGTTAGCTTCCAAGAATGAAACATCTTGTATGTATCAATGCATATTGAGCATGGTTCCAACTTCACGCCGAATACAACCACTCCATAAATTATTGTCACTATGTGTCATCCTGATCTCATCTTGTCACTATGAATCTTTCTTTACCCGAGCCTATCTCCAATTAGATCATGATATATGATCATATATCACCAACTGAATTTTACTCATCCATAAAATCTCATCAAATCTTCAACCACTACATACATTCCAAAAAAGCTGTCCATCTTCATAGAGACTTCGAAAGCTGACACACCATATCTTTCTATGTCACCTCAATAACCGCAATAGGCTTTGATAACGAATGTCCTTTGGCGGGCTTTAACAAAACCGTCAATCTAGTCATTAATCAATTTTTAACCAAGCATGTAGTTTCGACTTCGTGAAAGTCAAACTACAACACAATTCAAACTCAGATAGAACTGTGACTAACATTGAAGAATTCATTATTACCAATGCATAGTTACACATATTCTATCTTATGCATATCTCTTTACCAATCTTGCTCCAAACGTACACCAATGTTGTGAAATATGATAATACGTCCTCCACACAAATACCCAATCACACCAAGTCATAATCTGAAACCTTTGGTAACTTCTTCAAGATCTAAAAAATTCAAAATGTTGTTGTGTTTATTTTCCCATGCTTTGTAGAAAAAATAACTTGACTGAAACTATATCATTGTTAAACCAAATTTCTCAAAATAAATCTCTACCTTCATCTCTATAGGCTCTGTCACTATTGGAATCATAATTTCAATAACTGTAGCAGACAAGCAATCCCTCAAATATAATCATTGTTGTAATGCGGCTCTCTCCAATATAAAATATCACATTGTTCATCAGGAAATCAAACAACCAATAGATAATAAAGGTTGATGGAAATACACATGGAAGTCGCAGCCCTGTCAAATTCATGCACCATATTTTCTCCTAGCAGCTTACATAACCACACCACCACATATGCACACACTGTAGTACTGTACCTTTATTTTTTAAACTATTTCAGTGTCTAAGCGGTACCTTATTAATTCCTCACAAGGGTTTTTTACCAAAGTATGAACGTATTGGAAACACAATACACCAACCTGTTTCTCCCGATGATTTCAAATGGTTCACACCCAATATTTCTTCGTCAGAATATCATCAAAAATTAAAAGATCACAAACTATCAAGCTTATCCACTGGAAATTGTACGAGAGAAACTCCAAAAAAATATTATTTTTCAATGAGACAATGTCAAACTTAATATAGACAAAAAAACCTTATAAACTACATCGACAAACTGCTTTTTGTATAAGAATAAGAAAGTATAGCTCCATTATAACCAATATTACATCTCATCCAAAGATCACTATCCTGCAATAATTTGTATCCACACACTTTAAATACCCAGACATAAAATCAAACTCTTCACAACTGGAATGTATCAAATCCTAGCCAAGATCAAGACTTCCGAAACGAAACCTATTACAAGATTCCCCCAAATCGTTAAAACAAATAACTAAGGTAAAAATAGTATGAATTCATTTTTTATATTTTCCAACTGTCGGTTAAATAAAATCAACAACATGATCCAAATGATGACGGTTGATAACCAATTATTGTTTCCCTTGGTTTGGAACAATAACGACACTTTTTGTCCTGCTAATGTTTCCTTCTTTACTTTTACAAACATACAAACAAAATTGTATCCCAACCATGATACCTTTGCCTTATTGTGTATTGCCAAGCAAACACTAATTAATTGAAAACTAAAACTACGCAGATCTTTCAAATAGTTCACAAAAATCTCACATGGTATGAAGTACAAAGCATAACCACTTAACCTCATTAACTTTATAATATGGTTAAAGAAAACTTACTTGAATCCATGCATAGGGTTTATGCTCCAAGTTAAGTATCAATGTCAAACCTATAACGTAGATCATTACAAACATCAAGACCATCGATCTTGACTGCATCGAATGCTAATCACTTGATATAATATTATTCCTTTACAAGTACACTTTACTTTTGTACCCCAACTGATGAAATCAAATTTTACAAATACTTGATAACATCAAACATTGTATCTTCGGAAGATGTAGCACCGAATACCCACATACTTGATAAAATCAAATCCTTCGTCTTCAAGATCTTCTCCCAACCAGAAAATCCAAAACTTTTCTCTCTAAACCTTCCATCCAACCTAATACTCTGATGCTAATTATCGGAGTTCCAAACTATCTATGTGATAACATTATGGAAACAGATAGCCAACGAGAAATACTTGATCTCTATGATTGCTCCATGAACCTTACTACAATATAGGGTAAGATGAGGAAAAAGATAACCACATATATGCAACTCATAAATAACAAGTAAAATATTCACAGATTTAATGTGGTTCAGAAATATGCCTACGTCCACGGAGATGGTTACGACCTCTTTATTTATTATAGAATTAACAACTGAAAATTACACATTCTTATTGAATAAATCAATCTATCAGCTCAACACAACGTGACCGAACACAAGAACTCTAAAAAACGCTCTATGAATGCAAAGTAGTGTCTTCACCCATACGAGATAATGTTTACCACATTACCTACCACAACGAGATGATATTTTATGCATACCCTGACATAAATTATCATGGACGCCTTCTGCTCAACATCAATAATTCACTCCAGTACCACCAAGATGATCTTTTCCATAACGAGGATATCTTCGTAAACTTATATCTCCTCGTAGACGTTGTCTTACCAATATCTCTGTGTGAATAATCCATAACAACATATCTTCCAACATCGATAAGTACTTCATAAGCACCATAATAATGTACTCATTCTACCATTAATGGTCTCTCACATACCACCCCAAGAGGTGGAATGAATCCCTCACATCTCTGTCTAAATTCCACTGAGGATTCCATTACTAAACACGTAGCCTAGACCTCATTATATATGAGTCACAAACTTGATTCCCAAGAATTATCCTCCTTGTATTATGAAACCGTCACAACTAGGAAACCATGGTCAATTTAGGTAACCTATATTATTACAGAAATTGACCCAAACTAGGAAACCCGACGTTTCCCTACACTTGCAAATGTAGCCAACATAACTTTACCAATAATAAATTAAAGAGTAGGAAGAAAAAAATGGGACTCAAAAATATTCCCAGAAATTGTAAACCGAATTTCACCTGAAGGTTTACTAGCTTGGTCTTTCTAAGTTATGAAAGTATCTAAATCATTATGGTTGGAAACTCGGGGGTACCAAGTACATCACTATTTTTTTTTGTTCGGCAACATCTATGGACAAAACCTAATACAAAGATTCTTGAAAATATGTATATAGAGTTTAAATCTCAACCCTTCTCAATCAGTAACTTTTAATACAATGAGTCCGTGAACCTGATTTTTAAGAAGAGTACTTGGACGATCTCAAAAATCAATATCCAAGATCAATCTAGTCGTATCCAAATAATCCAATCAGATTTCAACCAAGTGATTAAACTTGTTATTTATCTTTTAAGATACGAATTCTATAAGTACAAAGTCTCGTAATCGGTTATAATTAGATGGATGTATCTACTAAGATTGAATACATACAACTTACATAAATACTAATTATAAAGATAAACAATATAATACGGAAAAGTAAAAATGCAAGACACCATGAATTTTTTTAGCGAGGAAACCGCAACTGCAGACAAACCCAAGGATCTCGTCCAGATTTGAATGCCGAACTGTATTAACTAACTAAAGACACTAGCCTACTATCAGACTTCGGACTTTGTTAGAGCACTGCTTGATCGAACTTGCATGCGTTGCTATATCAAGCATGTTTGTCAATGTTAGTGATCAAAACTACTTGATTTCTAGTCTACTATAGCTAAGGTCTCATACTAGGATAGAAAGTGTAGTTGAGCTCAAGAACTCCATGGAAATCATCATACAAGATGAAGGACTACTCAAGGAACCAATGGATCTTCATCGACTAAAAAGTATGTGGAGACTTGAACTTATCTATCACTAAAAAGTCTATCTACTCTATCTCCTATATTGAGACAAAAGTCGTTTTACTATATAGATTAAAGATATACACATGTGACATTTCGAGCTGAGTATATCTCGCTTATCTATTTCTCTAAATGTGTGTTGGTAAAGATTTCACTTTATCCAAGTTCATCTTTTCCTAGTGACGAAAGTCATGTTACGTTTCAATCACTTTGGAAATTTCTCTAACGAAAACTAGTTCGTGAATAACAACTATATGATGTCCTCTGAGAATGTTTCAATGATTGAAATGAGAGTTTAGACAATATAACCACTGGGGATATAAACATTGTTGTGGTAACACATATATGCATAAGTCCTTATGCACTTGAACCTAAGTTTGCGAACTTTGTTGATCAAGTGAAAACCGGAACTTGAGCAGTCAACCCAGTCCGCGAACGAGTGTAGTTCTCGAACCTGAGAATTTCTGCTGGTATTGAAGCTTGGTTTCAGTCCGCGATCTAGTCTGCGAACTGACGGAAGTTCTCGAACCCGAGAATTTCTGTTGGAGTTTGTGAACTCCAACCGGTTACTTAAGTCCGCGAACCCAGTCCGCGAACTTGAGTGGTTATGTCTAAAAACGATGTTTGTGAACTTATTTAAATTATCAAAGGAATGCTATTGCAAACCGTGGATTTATAGTTCATAAATCGATTCGAGTAAATCACATCGTTTTTGCTTCAATTGTGTCTTGTGTAGTACATAAGATCCCTTAGCAATTGAACAACTCTATAACTAGTTCATTTGAGTCATTTGGACTAGTTATGGTGAAGAAGAATATGGTTGATATGAAAGTTATCATTTGGCTAACCATTTGGTTGACTAATCTTGAACCAACTATTGTATACATTTGGGTACGGTTACAAAAACCCAAAATTTCCAAGTACATGTGTGTATGGCAAGCTAAGTTTTTGATCTAACAGTTGAGAGATATTAGCTTGTATACAATAAGGTTTTCATCTAACGGTGAATATTGAATGCTTTGTTACTAAGCTAACATTGATTGCAAACCCTGATTTGAAAGAATATATAAGGGATAACTCTAGCAACTGGGAAACCTAATCCCCACACATTCTGTGTGATACTAGTTTGCTAAGCTAGAGTCGATTCTCCTTTAACCTTTAGTTTTCTTCTTCTAAAACCAGGTTAACGACTTCATTAGGATTGTGAAGCCAGACCGATACTACTTTTCTTGTAGTTGTGTGATCTGATCTTGTTGTTTCTATCGTACGAGTATAATTATAATAATTGGCTTGAGACTTCTATCTCCGATAGGCAAGATATAAAAGTAATCACAAACATCTTCGTCTCATCGTTTGTGATTCCATAATATCTTTTTTCGCTACGTCGATTAATACTATTGTGAGGTGATTGATAAAACTGAGTTGTTCTTCGGGAATATAAGTCTGGTTTTATTGATTGGTTCATGTTCACCTTGATTTATCAAAAGACGGAACAAAACTCATAGGTTTATTCGTGGGAGACGAATTTATCTATCTTGTAGACTTTTCTGTGTGATACAAATTTGTTTATCAAAGTCTTCGACTTTGGGTCATAGCAACTCTTGGTTGTGGGTGAGATCAGCTAAGGGAATCAAGTGCGCAGTATCATGCTGGGATCATAGGCGTAGGAGCATAACTATACCTTGGATCAGTGTGAGATTGATTGGGGTTCAACTACAGTCCAGGACGAAGTTAATTTGGAGTAGGCTAGTGTATGTAGCGGCTTAATACAATGTATGTTTAATCTGGACTAGGTCCCGGGATTTTTCTGCATTTGCGGTTTCTTCGTTAACAAAATTCTGGTGTCTGTGTTATTTCTTTTCCGCATTATATTTTTTTATATAATTGAAATAATATAGGTCGTGCGTTGTTCAATCAATTAGAATATCCGACCTTATTGGTTGTTGATTTAAATTGATTGACACTTGGATATTGGTCTTTGGTACCATCCAAGTTATCTCTCTTTGATTAAGACTCGCAGATTGTATTTGCTTGAGTAAATAAAATTGAGAGATAGAGATAATAACTCCTTGAAATAATTTTATCTAGATTGAGTCTGACTATCTAGTCGATTCTCTAGTAAAGTAACTCGGATTTTTCCATACAGATTGCTAATCGAAACATTGGGTGTGGTTGTTAGACCCCCGTTTTTTCAATTGGTATCAGAGCATGCAAACACGTTTAAAGACCTTATCAGTTTGTGTTTGTAGAGATATGATTATGGACGAGTCTATATCTAATAACGTACCAGTTCAGAAATTACCAGATGTTTCTAAAAGCTTGGATTCACCTGAGAGAACTTTCACATCTAAGTCAATATCTAAACATTCTATTGATGTAAAACTTGTTGATTGGGAAACACTCCTATAAGAACAGTTGGATGGACTTTCTGATGAAGGTGATTCAGATATTGATAGAGAAGTTGATGAGGAAGTCTCAGAGTATGATAAGTTTTTAGATTCATTAAAAATGAAGAATTACAACTTCTCATGTCACTTCTCTTATGACTCTAATATGTCGAGAAAACAAGAAATTGAAAAGGATCTATGGTGGTCTTTATGGTAAGAATCGCTCTTGCGAAGTAGTCCTCAAAGATACCGAGGAAAACCTGAGTAGAAAGTTACTTGAATGTGATCGTGTATATCAAAAATACTTCTTGTTGGAAGAGAAACTTGCAAAAACTGAAGGAAGGATTAACTCTCAGCAAGAAAGTTTTGATGACAGAGAAAGCGCTTTTCTCGCTCGAGAAAAATGCCTTGAGGCTGATTTAGCTGATGCTCTTGATAAAATCAAGATGTTGGAAGATGACTTGAAAAAGTTCAATACTAATTCAAGAAAATTAACCACTATGCTAGGAGAAAGTAAAAATCATCGTGGTACACGAGGATTGGTCTATAAGGGAATAGATGCTCCAAGTATTAGCAAAGAGGTAAAAAATTTCAAGGCTAGTGATTCTTCTCAACAAAAGGTTTCCATTGATGGAAAAAGTGAAATACCTTCACCGGAAGTTAAGGTTCAGAAGAGCAAAGTATATCAACCTCCAAAGTCTGCACACACAGATCGAGGTAAGAATATTCCTTATGTTTGCCACTATTGCGAAAATAAAGGTCACCTGGAAAGGAGATGTCACTACCGTATAAGGAATGAGAAACTTCATGATGTTCTTGTTTGGGCACCACAAGAAGTTATGAAACCAAGATCATATGTTAAAACTAATCCCCTTAACGTTACAGGTTGTAACTGTCCAACCTTTAGGCAAAATAATCAGTGTTGTGGTCAACCTAGATTTGCTTATAAACATCATATGAAGCCTTTTCACAATCGTAATGGTTATCAAAAGTATAACTTCGTAAAGACTAAGACAAGATCCGATGCTCCCAATTGGAGAAAAACTAGCTTGCAAAAGGGTAGTCAATCCAATTTTTTTCCGAGAAATCTTGAAGAAAGTAATGGGAAGAAGGTTCTGGTTGTTCCTAAATGCAATCATAAGTGGGTACCAAAGAAATCCAATGATACTTTGAGTGTGAAAAGGAATGACCTTCCAGAAAAATCCATGACTATGGAAAAGGCAATATCCATGATGTTGGGACTTAACAACTTTTTTGGAAAAATGGAATGGGGTGTGAAAGGTTCTAAAAGCGATCCTTTTCATAATAATCCAAAGGTCACTTGTGGTGAACAAGACACTGTTCACCCTAACACAACTTAGTTGTGTTGTAAGTGCATCCTCACCAAGGAATGCCCTGCTATGTATACGGTGAAGGAAGCATGAGAATTAGGGCACACAGATTATGTTCGATAAGATAATTAGATTCTTCTAAAAAGGTATGTCTATAAGCTTGAGCAATATTTGTGGTTTTATTTTCTTAGAGTACTTATAATGATTCATGTACCTTGCTTATCGTTCATTTTTACCTAACTTGATTTGTGTTTATGGTTCTTAATTGTTTAGGTTTGAAAATAGTGGTTCGGGATGTTTGGAATTCATGGTACACATACCAAGTATGCATAATATCTTTTAAAACAAAAATCCAGGAATTTAAGTTTGCGGACTTGAAAATTCGTGTGCAAACCCATAAGTTCACGGACTTGCCTGTAGATGTCGATGTTCGGTCAACTTGTTTTGGCCATAACTTCTTCGTCCGAACTCGGAATTAACTCATTCTTTTTTCACTATCTTTCTCTTTAAATTATACTCAAAATGGAGATGAGAAAAATTCAATTCGGATGAGTTAATATTGGTATTTGTCCTGTCTCTTGTTTTTGAATATGTTGCTCCGTTTCATTGCACTTGTTCCACTTCTCTTGAATTTGGGCACTTGGATTCTTGGAGTACTAGTCTTCTAAGCTAATTTGTAGCTTTTACAAGAATGTTATTGGAAAATCTTTTTATACTCCTTTGGTAGCTATTATTGGTATAAATCCGGGCGAAAAAGATTAATTCTACCCTCTAAGGACAAATCATCTTATATGTGCATTACGAGTTTGTCTTGGTGCCTAGGAAACTTCTTATAAGAGTTTATTCTTGTTTTTGAGAAGGATTACTAGAGTTTGGAATAGAAATTATTTTGATTTCACATAGCTATGTCCAAAGTATTCATCTTCAATGCTTTTGTATTTATTCATTTAAATTCTAAAGTTGGTTTGGAAGATGTTGGTTGCAGTATTAATCTCTTGATTTTATATGTTGCAATATTTTGATGGGATATGTTTGTTTACGTCCGTGAACTTGATTGTCCCATATTTTGTCAAAAGTAAAGTCATTCGTGAATTGATATGCAAATATTGATAAAAGGATGAATAAATTTTTGACAAACACAAAAGTTAAGCCTATATTATCAATTATTGATGTAAGATAGGTTAAAATCTTTTGTGATTCAAGGATTATGTCTATTGTGTGTCATTGTGCAATTGGTGATGGAAACATAGAATGAATCCTTGTGAATTTCGCAGTAATTGAGCTTCCCTGATCTATCTCTTGTGTATTACTGTGAGACTCCGTATTGTGACTTATGTTGAGCATTATACAACCAAAGTTGATTATTTTTGTGATTAGCTTAGTTGTGTTCCGTAAGGTACTTTAAGTTGAGTATTTTGAACTAAATAAATTATCTTGCGTGGTTATTTAGTTGTCACTCCGTAAGTTTTCTTATGTTGAGCATCTCTTCGACTTGGTTGGTTATTCGTGATTAACTTAGTCATTGCTCCATAGAAGTTCTTATGTCGAGTGTGGCCAATTAAATTGATTACTCTTGTAATTAGTTTTGTCAAGTATGACAATTAGATTATTTGTGAGTTTTCTTGTGATTAATCTAATTGATTTATTAAGTCTCCATAAGTTTACTTGTGTTGAGCATATTTAGTCAAATTAATCTTGGTTCGCTTTGGTTAATTTGATTGAATATTTCTTGTTGGATTACAAATTCATACTTGTATGTAATTTGTTGAGTCTAAAGAAATCCTTCTTTTCCTTTTGAAATTAAGGTCGCTCTTGTTGTTCCTTAGGGATGACATATTATGGGGGAGAGTTCTTTTGAACTTGTGCTTAATTTCCAAATCTTTGTGGGGATTACAGCTATGGAATATTAGAGGGGTTGTCTTGTGTCTTTATAAACTCCTTGATGAATGCATTTAGCTTCGGCTTTATGATTGCATCTAAACAAGATGATACATATTTACCTTTGGTCATGAAATGTCTCTTACGGAAATTTCATTATGATCCCGTTCTTGTACCTTTGCCAATTTTATTGACAAAAAGAGGGAGAATTAATTGTAGTTCACACTACAAATACATATAGTTTTCGGATCATTATGTAAGGGGGGGTGGTTTCCATGTGAGATGGAGTATTGACTAAGGGGGAGTAAAGTATCACCATAGTATTGTTGTTGAAGTTATGATGCAATTGGACTTTGACGATATGTAATAATACTATGACACTGTATATTAATGATTGAGAACCGATGCTTTTCTAATTGTTATAGCTACGGATATTCAACAACGATGATGCTAAACTTACAACCTTTGGGATCATTGGATTACTTGGAAGTGACGAAGATTTCGAGTATTGTTGAAGATTAGACATGTGGAATAGGAGCTACAAAGTTTATTTATATATTTTGTATTACATATGTATTAATAGTTTTTTCACTAAAATCGACAAAGGGGGAGATTGTCAGAGCACTGCTCGGTCGAACTCGCATGCGTTGCTATATCAAGCATTTTTGTCAATGTTAGTGATCAAAACTATAAAGTCATGATTTCTAGTCTACTATAGCTAAGGTCTCGGACTAGGATAGAAAGTGTAGTTGAGCTCAAGAACTCCATGGCAATCATCATACAAGATGAAGGACTACTCAAGGAACCAGTGGATCTTCATCGACTAAAAGGTATGTGGAGACTTGAACTTATCTATCACTCAAAAGTCTATCTACTCTATCTCCTATCTTGAGACAAAAGTCGTTTTACTATATAGACTAAATATATACACATGTGACATTTCGAGCCGAGTATATCTCGCTTATCTATTTCTCGAAATGTGCGTTGGTAAAGATTTCGCTTTAGCCAAGTTCATCTTTGCCTAGTGACGAAAGTCATGTTACGTTTCAATCACTTTGGAAATTGATCTGACGAAAACTAGTTCGTGAATAACAACTATATGATGTCCTCTGAGAATGTTTAAATGATTGAAATAAGAGTTTAGGAAATATAACCACTGGGGATATAAACATTATTGTGGTAACACATATATGTAGAAGTCCTTATGTACTTGAACCGAAGTTTGCGAACTTTGTTGATCAAGTGAAAACCGGAACTTGAGCAGTCAACCCAGTCCGCGAACGAGTGTAGTTCTCGAACCTGAGAATTTCTGCTGGTGTTGAAGCTTGGTTTCAGTCCGCGATCCAGTCTGCGAACTGACGGAAGTTCTCGAACCCGAGAATTTCTGTTGGAGTTTGTGAACTCCAACCGGATACTTAAGTCCGTGAACTTGAGTGGTTATGTCTAAAAACGATGTTCGTGAACTTATTTAAATTATCTAAAGAATGCTATTGCAAACCGTGGCTTTATAGTTCATGAATCGATTCGAGTGAATCACATCTTTTTTTCTTCAATTGTGTCTTGTGTAGTACATAAGATCTCATAGCAATTGAACAACTCTCTAACTAGTTCATTTGAGTCATTTGGACTAGTTATGGTGAAGAAGAATATGGTTGATATGAAATTTATCATTTGGATAACCATTTGGTTGACTAATCTTGAATCAACTATTGTACACGTTTGGGTACGGTTACACAAACCCAAAATTGTCAAGTAATGTGTGTATGGAAAGCTAAGTTTTTGATCTAACATTTGAGAGATATTAGCTTGTATCTAATCAGGTTTTCATCTAACGGTGAATATTGAATGCTTTGTTACTAAGCTAACATTGATTGCAAACCCTGATTTGAACGACTATATGAGGGAGAACTCTAGCAACTGGGAAACCTAATCCCCATACATTCTGTGTGATACTAGTTTTCTAAGATAGAATTGATTCTCCTTTAACCTTTGGTTTTCTTGTTCTAAAACCAGGTTAATGACTTAAAGACTTCATTGGGATTGTGAAGCCATACCGATACTACTTTTATTGTAGTTGTGTGATCTGATCTTGCTGTTTTTATCATACGAGTACAATTGTAATAATTGGCTTGATATTTCTATCTCCGATATGCAAGATATAAAAGTAACCACAAACATCTTCGTCTTATCGTTTGTGATTCCACAATATCTTTTTTCGCTGCGTCGATTAAGACTATTGTGAGGTGATTGATAACACTGAGTTGTTCTTCGGGAATATAAGTCTGGTTTTATTGATTGGTTCTTGTTCACCTTGATTTATCAAAATACGGAACAAAACTCATAGGTTTATTCGTGGGAGACAAATTTATCTATCTTGCAGACTTTTCTGTGTGAGACAGATTTGTTTATTAAAGTCTTCGACTTTGGGTCGTAGCAACTCTTGGTTATGGGTGAGATCAGCTAAGGGAATCAAGTGCGCAGTATCCTGCTGGGATCATAGGTGTAGGAGCATAACTGTACCTTGGATCAGTGTGATATTGATTGGGGTTCAACTACAATCCAGGCCGAAGTTAATTTGGAGTAGGATAGTATATGTAGCGGCTTAATACAATGTATGTTTAATCTGGACTAGGTACCGGGGTTTTTCTGCATTTCGTTAACAAAATTCTGGTGTCTGTGTTATTTCTTTTCCGCATTATATTTTGTTATATAATTGAAATAATACAGGTTGCGTTGTTTAATCAATTAGAATATCCGACCTTATTGGTTGTTGTTTTAAATTGATTGACACTTGGATATTGGTCTTTGGTACCATCCAAGTATCTCTCTTTAATTAAGACTCGCAAATTGTATTTACTTGAGTAAATCAAATTAAGAGATAGAGATAATAACTCCTTGAGATAGTTTTATCTAGATTGAGTCTGACTGTCTAGTTGATTCTTTAGTAAAGTAACTCGGAGTTATCCATACAGATTTCTAATCGAAATATTGAGTGTGGTTGTTAGACCCCCCATTTTTTCATACTTGAATATTGATGAGACCGAATTAAACCCTCCAAGTGATTCAGCTACAACCGTTCTCCTTATGTCTCTTGAACCTCGCAAGGTTCTACGCATTTGATTCCTTTAGCTGACATCCTTTATAACCAAAGAGTTTATTCAACCTCAGTGAAGACTTTTGATGCCAATATGCCTCTAATAGATACGCCCATTTGATTTCCTTTTAGATCGATGGATCAAGGTGTAAAAATATGTTTGCAATAGACAAGCTATCAAACCTCACAAATCCGGAACTTACGACTAACGAAGAGCATTCTTGATTCTTAACCACCTCTCTAGAACAATATTTAATAGATCACTTAAGATCAATTTTCAAATATCTATCTTGAGGAATCACAAAGTCTGAGATGAAAAAAACTTTGCAATTTATATCTATCTTGCCTAAAAGAGATTACGAATGCCTCGATAGCAGAAAAGCAAAACTAGGATACACGAACTATCAAGGTAAAGATAGTCGGACCTGGATTCACGAATCCCCAAAGCGAGTCTTTTAGTCATAAACCTAATTATGTTTCAAAGAGGAAACCTAAGTTTATAGAGGACGACTCTAGATCAACTAGGATAGAAAGTGTCAGGGATTGATTTTCCTAGTTGAAAGAGCATATCTATTTATAGATTTTCAAGACTTAGGGTTGCTTAAAATTAAATCTAAGATAACTTGGGTTTCAAGCAAACACTTTAGGTCTTGAAAATATGATAGAAAAATATACACTATGATCCGGTTACCGAACCGTATATAATGACTGTTCGTTTTGGAAAATATGCCATGTGAGCAATAAAAATTTTGATGTTCATGAAACACTTAAGAATTTAATAATGATCCACACACATAAGTGTTTAAGTGATCAATGAAGTCTTAGAAGTGTTTAAGAGATTCATATCAATGCTAAACATATTTTTAAAAAATAAGTCTCTGAGCATCTGCTAAATTTACCGGGAAAGTTGGTGAAACAGTTTGCCAACCGTAAGGCTAGTTCACGAGCCAGGATGCTACGGTTTGTGAACTGGGTTCACCAACCCTAATCGGCTTGAGAACTTCAGATAGACAGAGTTTGCGAACTGGGTTCGCCAATCGTTCCGTGGTTAACTCAGATGAAATAGTTTGCCAGCCGGGTTCGCCAACCTTAAGCATTTTCTTCCAACCTTAAGAAATCAGTTCACCACGGTTTGCCAACCGGGTTCGTGAACTGTTCCCAACTGAACTTGAGGTTTGTAAACAAGTTCACCAACCTTCCTGTATTTCGGAAATCAAATATATATGGTTTGAAAACCATGAGCAGATATATCAGAAGTTCATGTATTACTCTTTTTGATGTTTGAAACATTCCCAAATGATAAAATCACTTATATGGCGATTTTCAATTGATCCACAAATTAATTCCCAAACAATAAATTGTCTTGAACTAAAATTTTAAGGACCTTTGAACATATATGTTTGAATCATATATCGAGATTTTTAACAAGACAAGCTTGACTCGAAATTTCTTCTTTGTAAATCTACTAAAAGTCATACGACATAGTCTCAATAGATATAATGGTAATGTAGTGAGTAAAATAGAATGGTTCAGTCTTCACATACCTGATGTAGAAGTTCATCAAATGTATTCGTCGATCTTCAGTCTTCAAGGGTGATGTATGATACTCAACTACCAAATTCTAACCTTGTCCGAGACTTGACTTAGTAGACTAGAAATCAAGAAATAGTTTTGATCATCTAACACTGAAAACAAGCTTGAGATAACAAAAATTGTGGGTTCAACCAAGAATTGCTCTAACAATGGTTCTCATTGTTCATCCGAGCTTGTGCAAGGCTGTGATGATATTTTTTGTCTTCTTCTTGAGCATAGTTGTTCAATTGGATATGCGTTTGTTTTTCTATTAAGTTCATGATTATAGTTTCATCAGTAGACATTTTAGAGTAAATACCTGTAAGTTATGCGCATCAGAATAAAAATCCAAATTACTTCATTTCGCGAACATTAAGAACAAAAACTTAAACAATTAATATAATAATAATAATAATAATAATATGATTTCAGGTGATATAATAATAATATGATTTCAAGTGAATTTCCTACGTTGTGGTTAAAAGCTGAATCAAGCTCTCTTTCTAGAGCATCTGGCCCCACCATATGCAATTTCCACCAATAGAATTCGTGTATTTTGAAGAAAAAAACGGTGATTTTTGCTATACTTTTTTCGCGCCCTTATTTTCCTTATTCTCATCCCTCTTTCTCTAAAAACCAAAACCCTAATCATCTTTGCTACCTTCTCCTGCTGTCTCTTCTACCATCTTGGATATCCAATTGTTTTTATTTTTCTTCGATTCGTTTTTTCTAACTGGTATGTCTACTTTTCAATCTTATTTTGATATTTTCGGTTTCGAATATGTTGATTCTGATGTTGATTGTTTCGATTTTTTTAAAGGGTTTAATAAGGAATTTTAGAATGGAATCAGTTAACTAGACACGACTACGACAGCTAATGTACAAGACCTTTCATGCAAACCCTAATCCCTGTTTTTTTTAATTCTTGCCGTTTATTCTATTTTCAACTCTGTTATTGATTTGGTTTTTCAGAATCATAATTTTTCTTCCAGCAGTACCATGAAGAGGCTATCTAGAGGGAGCGTTAGAACTGTCAGGAGTTGAAATACTACCAAATAACTGGTTTTTAGAAGTGGCTTTCTACCTATCATGCTTACATCATTCAAAATTATTTGTGCTGGTTTTTTGAATCTTAAACTTCTACTTTCGTTAGTAATGGAAATTATATGAAATTGGATTTTCGATTTTTGTTGCAAGAGGAAATCCATGTTGAGTTTTAGCTGATGGAGACATGTCTTCATTTAGTTTGAAAAATAAATTGTGTATGAAATGTATAGGGAATCAAACACCACTGAGTTTAAGAAACGCTGGATTAATCTCTACTTTATGTAGTGGTGGTTATGTACTCTCTTAATATTAATTAACTTATTTACAGCTAATTCATGTACATCTCATCAACATAGAATGCATATTAGGTTCATTGATGAGATGGTAACTTTGGAATTAGTTTCAGTTTATGCTAAATTGTATGCGCTCTCTGATTGATTATTTCCAAATCTTTCTTTTTAAGACATACACATGAATGACATGAAATGGTTTCTTAAAAATTTAAAAGTTTTTGCTTCTTTGATTTGTGATAGTCTTGGGGATTCAATATATTATATTCATATGACAACAATAGTTGAATCCATTGACATGGCCAAAAGTATTTTTTGTTTGCTTTTTATGCAGGGTTTGGATTATCATTGAAGAAATATATAACATTTTTTTTTCGTGAAGACAATGAGGTAACGTACTTGCTCATCTTCTATGATACGATTGTTGTTGTTTCTTTTCCATTCTCATTCCTTTTGGAAGTTCATGTACACTCTTTATCAAATTATCTTTTCACTTATAATGTTTTTCAGTCAAAGTAAAGGGTGTTACATTCAACAACAACTTAGTTCGAAAGCATCTACTCGGACGCCAATCTCTAATTAGAATCTTAACATTATTCATTTTCCTTCCAGTAACATTTGCATTATACTAAAATCTCAAGTATTTCATCTAAATATATATGGTTTTGCATTGCTTTGCCTACATAAAAAGAAAAGCTTCGATTGGGATTCCTAAAATTCATTTTTTATTCTTGGTAGGAAGATGGCCGGGTTTGAACAGGACACGTATACACATTATACTAAAATCTCAAGTATTTCATCTTAATATTTATGGTTTTGCATTGCTTTGCCTACATAAAAAGAAAAGCTTCGATTGGGATTCCTAAAATTCATTTTTTATTCTTGGTAGGAAGATGGCCGGGTTTGAACAGGAGACGTCTACACCAGAGAAATAAGAAGAGAAGAATAGTTCGGCAAGTACCAGCAAGCGTGGTACACATCACTCCTCTTTTAAAAGGCTAAGTCATATGAGCTCCCACGTTGCACAGTGAGCATGACACCCGCCTCAAATTAAATTAGATAAAATCTTTCAACTACACCAATTCTGGAGAAGACAAGTGTCGTAACGTTATTGGTCGAAGATTTTTTTTAAAAAAAACACCCCCTTAGTGGAGAACGTTATTGGTCCAAGCCCCTGATTTTAACGGCCAAATACTAAAACCGTTAGTAGAAACATGGGTGTACAAGACTTATGTGTTGATTTACACCTAATTAAAAAATTACACCGGGTTTACACCAAATACTTAACTGGATGTTACTAACGCCGGTTATGTAGACAATACATCCGTCCGTCAAGATGAAGACCTAACTTTTTCGGATAAAACTTACGATGGCAAGTCCATAAACTAGAGATATCACCGAAGTTTTCTTCTTCCTCCTTTCCGAGTTCACAAATAGGTTTGGTGGTGGTGTTCATCAAATCAATCACTAAATAAGTGATCTTTTTTCAGGTACATGAGTTATTCTTCTTTGCTAAAGTCGTGTAGTAACAATCCGTGATTGAGACAAAGCTTTCGGAAAAAAAAAATTTCCTTGGAGTTAGCTGCTGGTATGGATTAGCGAAAAAGGTACACGAAATCCTCTAAACCCTTTATGCAATTTTTATTAACATCTACGAACATAAAGTTGGGTTTTGATTAAAATTGTGATGAAGTTTTTGGTTAGATATTTGGTGGTTGATTTGGTGAATGTTTGTAATGAGTTTTGTGAGATTAATGAGTAATGTGAGTCGTTGGGTTTCAGTCCAGTTCGATTTTGCAGGGAATTTTAGCAAGAAACATATGTGACATAGTTATCTCCATCACCAGCTTAGAGAACGAATATCAACTGTTTGTAATAATGCCTAAATCATCAGTTGTTCACCAAAAGTTGTTGCGGTAATCAATAGTTCTAATTATGTGTTTCCATGGGTTATGTGTCTCAGTTACGGTGGTTTTTCTTGGTATATTAAGAAGGTTCCATAGCAATTAAAACAACCAAGAACATTATTGTTAAATATAACTTCTTTGGTTAACTCATTCAACTTATTTATATAGCCGACATTGTGGAGTTTAAGCTAAGAGTTCTAAACTTTGGTTGTTTTCTTTTATCATTCTTACTTACCAGGTTAGAGAATCGTCCCACAGTAGATAGTTTAGGATGGCTATGATAAGTTAAAGTCATGACTTTTGGTAGGATATTTTGATGCTATAACCTTTAAGTGCTGAGAAAAATCCATCCCCTATGCAGTACATCTGTTAGGTTTACCAGTTTCCATTTGTCATCTCGACATGCAATTTTGTTTTAAATGGACATTGGATATGTCGTCCTCCATTAGTCCATATGTTTGTTTTTATAAGTAGGTTTCCAATCTAATAAATGACTTTTCATCAAATTCATTACAGTTTTTAAGTGATTAATGCCTATTTACACATGTCGATCTTTTGGGTTGACCAAAGAATTATCATTGTAGTCTGTTAAAGAGTGAAGAGATGATTAGGCGCGCCATTTGTGGTATCTAAGGATGATTTTTGGACTTGCATGTACCCACTATCTCAGACTTTAAAGTATGCTTAACATGGTATGATCACATCAATGTTGAATAATCATGTAGAATAATTTTTTTAGCATTTTTTGTTGTGCAGGATTCATGTAAGCAAAAATCCTATGAATGTTCACCAGATCTGAACAAAAAGCACTTGATTGGAGGCGCAACTTTTTCCCGGCAAATTTCAGCTTCTGTACTGATGCATTGTATAGACTTTACCCATTCTCTATGCCGTATATTAGTATTTTGGTAGCCGCCATGAATATATGAGGCTTATATTAGACTTTGCGACTTCTGAACTACACCAATCGTACCTGGATACTGCGATAGTGATTCAGCTATTACGAACACGCCATCGACCGCTTCCAGGTATACAATGCACCTTGCCAAAAAATTATGTATGTCTGTCTCTGTAATTTATTTTGTGGGTATGCCAGAGTAATTCGAGAGCAAGACAATCTAGAACCCGGAAGTTGAAACCAACTTTGGAGACCAGTATGTTTGACTTTACAACAATTCGAGAGCAAGACAAGCTTTGTGGTGCTATTAAGCCATATTGTTAACCACCAGTATACCAACAGAGGACATCAAGCTTTGTAGAATTTGGTACTTGCCGCTGGACACGCCTTTATTGGTAGAGTTTCAACAGCAGCGGGAAACATGAACTTATAGGGTACCATCTATGAAACTTTTATCTCTTTAAGTTTATGCCTGTTTTCATCTTTGATCTAGGATAAAAAAATTTACTTAAAAAATCCGTCTATTCCACCAGAAAATTCTTTACCTGAAAAACTTTGTGTCGCATATATCAGCTGCCAGCATCTTCCAGGAAGGGAAATATAAAGGTATACATAATTGTATAACCATATGTTTAATACTAAACCGTCAACCTTTTCTGTGATGGGTTCCTATCTAAATTTGCAGTCGTTCATTTTTTTTATTTTTATTTTTTATGCAGAAAATGAAGGGACAAAAATATCCGGCAAAAAGAAGAGTTTTTTAGGACTACATTTCAAAGTGGGTTCTAGCTTAGGTAACATTGATTGTACATGTAAGTCTTTATATCATTTTGTAGCTTCAAATGAACATCCTCATACTCCAACGTCTTTGCACAATTGCATTATATATGTCGAACCGACAGCTTTGACTCTACTTTTTCTTATTTTGGTGATAATGGTCATATCCAATTTGTTAAGACCCAAAAACCTATTATCAAATTGAAAGTTACATGAATATAATATACTTATATAATTCCTATTGATGAATACACATCCACTGTCTACAGATATACTTTATAGCATATCTGTAGCATTTTACTTGGAATTGTAGCATTTTACATATTAACCAACTTGCTTTGACGGATCTGTTTGATTGTAACTACTTTATCGAAGATCTTAATTTGTGTTGTACTCTCACATTGATTTCATTTTAAAAAAATTGGCAAGTGGGTTATGTATCTCCGAATAGAAGTCTTTTTAGGTGTAATTCAGGTGGAATTGAAGCATTGCATCCATCACAGGAAAGAACATCGCAGTGCCCGTAAGAAAATATAGAGGTCAAAAACAACATGAACAAAACCTGTGTACGAAGGTAGCGGCGCTGCAAATGACTCACATACAAAGGCAACACAATTGTAGAGGTCAACCAAGTACATAATGATTGCGTATAAGTGGTTACTAACCAATATACTGCAACACCTTTTCATAGTTTTTATAATTGTTTTTTTTTTTGTTAACAAAGATTTGTTGCTGCTCAACAGCCTTAGAAATGTTATGTTTTTCATGGATACAATTTTTGAGATTGGTTATACCATCGTTGAACTATGGGTTTGAGTGACAGTTGAAGAGGCAAGGTTACAAGTTTAGTGTCGGCAAGAATTTGTTGAGCATTTTTTGTGAAAGGCAAAATGGAGACTTTATTAAAGTTGAAATGTTCTTAGTTTCCCTTTGATAACAAAGATTACATCCGTTTTTTTTTATTTGGTTAAAAATTCTCATCGAACCAGTTCGTATCACAAGTAAAATATGCCCGATGCGTAGGACAGAGCACATGCATCGCGAAGCCAAGCCACACCAATAAAAAATGCATCGCCCCTCGAGACGGGGCGAGGCGAAGCCGACCCAAGCATGTATTGGGACGTGGCGAGGCAAAGCCGAGCCACACCAAATCAAAAATCAAGCGACTGGGCTTCGACACTAAATAAACATGCACGACGAGGCGAAGCGAAGCCACTTCACACCAATCCAAAAATATGGTTAAAACTAAAAAATGATGGTAGATGATTTTCGGATCTGCCTGATGCGTAGTACGGGCACAAAATCTAGTGGTTACCGGAACGTGCAAGGGACATAACTAAAGAGCCAGATATATCTGTAGAGAATAGGGACAGGGATACCGAATATGTTATTCTGGGTTCTGGCAAGTGATGGGCTGAATGTTTTTGAGATAGACTAATGAACTTTCACATTTACCTGCACTTTTAACATTGTTTTGATTGTCAATATTGCTGGAGGCCTTCTCTGTACTGGTGTTAGATTTTAAGGGTTGATCAATAATGTTGCAGTGAATAGATTAACACGGAATACTTCTATGGAAAGAGTAGACTAAAAGTTTGATACAATTTTTCTTTTCAGGTGATGTGTTAATCAAAAAGCAGTGAACAACGTCAAATATATTCTCACAAAACCATGTCATTTCACATATTATCATAATCTTTCGGTGACCACCTTAATCAAACCGTCGCAGTTGGTTTTCTATTGAGACAACAAACATATGTTTTTGTTTTAATAATGACTTTTTGTAAGAAAAACTTGGTTGGATAATCCTTACCTCTATTGAGTTTGAATAAGACCGTTACTACTCTAAGAACTATGAGTTACATTGGAAGTTCATAAAATTATTTTTTGTTAAGTTTATGAAAGTTTTCAATTCAATATTTTTATTATAAAATTGGCTAACAAGCAATAGGTGTTGCAAAATGGCTTATATAAGCATGAGGTTACATTATTTTATTTTATTTTATTTTTTGATCAACAATTAGACCACATTTCATTCAATCCAAAAAGGTGATTACATGATTGTTTACAAGAAAAAGAACATCAAAATTCAAGAAACTTAAAACCCAAATACAAATAAAGATACCAATTACATGTAATTCGCGAAGAGAAAGAGAAAAATACCGCAAAGGTGCCCAATTTTTGTATGAAAAGTAGAGAGAAAAGATGGTATAATCCGGAATCAATTCCGACCATTTTG
The DNA here is from genome assembly GCA_023529315.1 of Papaver bracteatum. NCBI lineage: Eukaryota > Viridiplantae > Streptophyta > Magnoliopsida > Ranunculales > Papaveraceae > Papaver > Papaver bracteatum. The sequence continues at coordinate 2,034,042 of JAJJWX010003683.1, forward strand.
AATGTTTGTCTTCTATATCAAGAGATGCTACAAAAACAAAGGAGTGATAATCCCTTAATCTTGTATATGTGAACGAAAAACCCGGATGCCCTAAATCCCTTTTGTTGAAGATGAACTCAAAGCTATGCCGTGTTGAATCGCCGATGTTCTCGAATCTAGAATAACAAGCCATGAAACAACCAACAAATATTGAACAAATCACCATCAAAGTGAAGAAATAATCGCTCTCAAAGCGAAGAAAAAATCTCCCAAAAAGCGAAGATAAAATCACCCAAATGGTGAAGAAATGTGTCAAAAGACACCATAAATTAAAAACAACATCTTATTCTATTAGAAAATCTTGTAAAACTAAAGAAAAACAATAATCCTTGCTCAGATATGGTCCAAAAGGACCAAATCTGAGCAAGATGATAATGAAGAGTTTTTTTTTTTTTTTTTTTTTTTTTTTGAGAGAGAAAGTGTGATGCCGATAAAATAAAAACACCATTTATAGTTCTCGGAGGAAAGGAAAATGGTACCGCCCCCTTTTATTTTCTTCTATGTTTTTTTTTTTACCAGAAGGACTCTTTGGCTCTTACTCTGAATTTAGCTCTCCCTCTTTACTAATTCTCACTCTAACTCTTATTTAGTTTACTCACTTTGAGTTTGGCTTTTGTTGCTTTGGATTCGATTACCTCACCATTAATAATTTATCATTACACAAAACATAATCATTACGTAAAACATTATCATTACATAAAAACATTATCATTACATAAAACTTTTTCTTTTTCTTTTTAATATACAAATCAAAAGATAATCAAATAAACTTTTTCTTTTCAAAACTTTGTGTAGACTTCATTACACAACGAAAATGAGTGATTATTATCTCATTTTAAAGAACAATAAATAAGGTATAATATAAAATTATTAGCGAAAACAAACAGTTGAAGATAAGGTCCAAACCACGCTTGAAAATCCTGACAGTAAACTGTCCACAGAAAACTAGCAGTTTTGATAGTCTTTGCTAGGAAATTCACGCAAGCTTCATTATTTATCGGAATCTATTGATTCTTGGTTCTTTTTAAAGGAAAGAAGATAACCTATAATATAAAAATTATAGGTAAAAACAATAAATTCAGAAACCAAGTTGAAATATCATCGGGATGTCCGACAGTAAAAACGTCACAGAGAAACTACAGTTTTGGGAGTTCCAACTTAAAAATTCACACAAGATTCATTACTCAACCAAATGCATTGGTTCTTGGCTCATTTTAAAGAACAAAACATAGGGTTTCATATAAAAATTATATGTGAAATCAATGAGTTTTATATCTATCTCAAAGTGTTTCACAAAAACAGAACAGAGATCACATTTCTCAGAAATTGCATTCTCGACAATGTACATTCAAAAATTCGTATAAAAATCATTACACAATGAAATTTAGCAAACTTAGTCTTGTTAGAAAGCTGAGAGACTCCGCTTTTAAATAAAAATCATAACCAGAATCATCAGGTATAAATCGGATCTGAAAAAATTCTCAAATAAACAGGACAGTGACAAATCTCTTCAGAGATTATAGTTTTGGAAGTCTATACTCAAAAATTCACCCAGACTTCATTACTTATTGGAATCAGTTGATTCTCGGCTAGTTTTAAAGATTAAAAGATACTCTTTCATATAAAAATTACAACCAAAAATAATAGTCAAACTAACTAGGTGAGAATTATGCCCTAAAACAGGATAGAAAACTACTTCATCAACAAGTCATAAGTTCACAACCCAACTAACGATGTAATTCTTTCAACCATTTAAGCAAATACACTAACTGCAGAATTTTACGTTATAGGTTTTGCAATGATTCCTCGATTCGATATTCTTTAAATTTAAGGTGAACATTTTTGTGACGCCCCGGTTTTCAAATCCCGAGGTGCCACTTGGATACCATAGCCGAGGCCCGGCTACTAAGCCCAAGCTCATTAAATAATTTATTCAGGCTTATTTAGTTTATGTTCATGTTACGATTTCTGTCGTAGCGGAAAACTTAGAAATTCATTTCGGAAGATCTAACCGTTGATTTAACCTAAATTTTTATGACTCTACGTGCTGGACCACTAAGAGGATGCCTACGTACCCAAAAGGATCAAGCACGACCGTAGTTCATCAGACGATGCACCAAATACACAATCAACAATTTTAAGATGATCAAATCATTACGGTTAAACTTACCCAAGACACTTGTTCGACCCATTTAAAATATTGCTCCTCCTCTGGGAGCCCATATCAAATGAAGAAAAGAGAACCAAATTAATCAACTGCTCGCCCCAGGGAGCCAACACATGGAAACACCACATCCATAAATAATAATTAAATTAATCAATCCTCTCACCCCAGGGAGCCTACATATGGAAACACCACATCCATAAACAATAATAAATTCAATCAATCCGCTCGCCCCAGGGAGCCCCACGTGGGTTTAGGAAACAAAACCGTTCCCAATGATATCTCGTATCCCATCAAAAAATATAATACAACAATAAATTCAATCAATCTGCTCGCCCCAGGGAGCCCCACGTGGGTTTAGGAAACAAAACCGTTTCCAAGGATATCTCGTATCCCGTCATAAATAATCTTTAAGAATCACAATCTATGGACCGCAGCCCAACATTCATAATCATGCTCACAACATCGATTATCATTCATATATTATTGAAAACTTGTAAATATGAATTTAATTAACAAAACCATAAATAAAAAGAGTTTTAGATTGTTTTGCGCCTACCTCGAATCGCAATCCAAAAACTATCAACAATACAAGGAAGAGCTTATTACCGAAGAAATCGTCTTTTGGAGGACTCTTTCACTTTCACTCTAAACTTAGCTATCCCTCTTTACTAACTCTCATTCTAACTCTTATTTAGTTTACTCACTTTGAGTTTGGATTTTGTTGTTTTGGATTCGTTTACCTTACCACTAATAAGTTATAATTACACAAAACATAATCATTACATAAAAACTTTTTCTTTTAATATACTAATCAAAAGATAATCAAATAAACTTTTTCTTTTCAAAAATTTGTGTAGACTTCGTTACACAACGAAAATGAGTGATTCTTATCTCATTTTAAAGAAGAATAAATAAGGTATCATATAAAAATCATCAGGAAAAACAACAAGTTAAAGAACAGGTCTAAATTATGCAAGAAAAGTCTGACAGTAAACTGTCCACAGAAAACTAACATTTTTGATAGTCTTTGCTAGGAAATTCACGCAAGCTTCATTATTTATCGGAATCTATTGATTCTTGGCTCTTTTTAAATGAAAGAAGATAACCTCTAATATAAAAATTATAGGTAAAAACAATAAATTCAGAAACCAAGTTGAAATCTCATCGGGAAGTCCGACAGTAAAAACGTCACAGAGAAACTACAGTTTTGGGAGTTCCAACTTAAAAATTCACACAAGATTCATTACTCAACCAAATGCATTGGTTCTTGGCTCATTTTAAAGAACAAAACATAGGGTTTCATATAAAAATTATATGTAAAATCAATGAGTTTTATATCTATCTCAAATTGTTTCACAAAAACAGAACATAGATCACGTTTCTCAGAAATTGCATTTTCGACAGTGTACATTCAAAAATTCGTATAAAAAACATTACACAATGAAATTTAGCAAACTTGGTCTTGTTAGAAAGCTGAGAGACTCCGCTTTTAAATAAAAATCATAACCAGAAGAGATCAGGTGTAAATCGGATCTGAAAATTCTCAAATAAACAGGACAGTGACAAAGCTCTTCAGAGATTATAGTTTTAGAAGTCTATACTCAAAAATTCACCCAGACTTCATTACTTATTGGAATCCGTTGATTCTTGGCTAGTTTTAAAGATTAAAAGATACTCTTTCATATAAAAATTACAACCAAAAATAATAGTCAAACTAACTGGGTGAGAATTATTCCCTAAAACAGGACATAAAACTACTTCATCAACAAGTCATAAGTTCACAACCCAACTAACGATGTAATTCTTTCAACCATTTAAGCAAACACACTAACTGCAGAATTTTACATTATAGGTTTTGCAATGATTCCTCGATCCGATCTTCTTCAAATTTAAGGTGAACATTTATAACATATTTATACATGACTTATCAAAATTTTACAGAAGATGAACGGTTCAAATGAAAGATAAAGATTTTATACGATCCTTCTAAAATCTGGGCAGATTACTTCATTTTAACAAAATATTCACAGTAAATTCATAATAATTTTATATTTAGCAAACTCAACGCACAACTAAATATAACACATAGATCTACAACTTTTATTAAGACCCAAAATCATTTTGATAGCCAAAACACATCCAAGAATAGACAAAGCGAAACTGTACAGAAATTTCAGAAGTCAATATCCAAATTTAAACAAACATTCAACGGTGAATCTTTGGTGAAATATCCTAAATTTTTAATTAGTCTTTCCTAAACATGTTTTCTATCAATATCACAAGGATGATCATCAATTGGATGCATATACAGACACGAATAAATTTCAGAAACCTAACTATGTAAAATTAACAAAATCAAAATCAAAACACAAGGAGAAAGAGAATTTAACATTCTACCTCTTAATTTGCTACAAACACCTCCTGATTTTCTTTATCTTTCTTCTCCAAAAACCTCTAGCTCCCTCTTCTTCCCTTTTCTATCTAGTTTTCTTTATGTTTTATCACTCTTTTCTTTTAATTGTCTCTTCCTTTTCTTTTAATAAAAATAATTAATAAGAATTGTAATTAGGTAACTATTTCCACCCTAATATTTTACTAAGTTGATAAGAGAAGTTCAAGCAACCCATATAGGCTAAGGCAATGCAAACAACAACCTAACTAACTCAGTTAAAACCCGACCCGAAACGATAACTAAAATTACAGGGTATTACAGAAAGAGAGAGACATGCGTTTTTTCAATTATGAGGTTACATCCTAATTTATTGTTTTGTTGCGTTATTTTTGTTTTGTAAAATAGCAATATGGTTTATTTAAGTCACAATTTGTTCACTTTGAAATATTAGAGCCCATAACCATTAATGAAATTTTATGCTCTTAAATTACAATCCTTTAAACATACCTATTAATTTGAGTCTGTTTAACGCACAGGCGTGATAACTAGTAACTAAGAAATAAAAATAAGAATCTTAAAATATAACTATAGTTAAACTGTGGTTAGATGGCATCACAAAATGCCACACGCTTAACCATAGTGCTGCTGGTTCAACTTTGTTCCGGCAGTGCTAAAGCAAAAAAAAACATTCCCTTGTTAATTGTCCAATATCACGACTGCTAATGATTCGGTGCCCTACATGCCTGTAGATGGTGGATTTTCGACAAAGGCTAAAATCGTAAACCCATAATTATACGAACCTATGATTCAGCAATCGGACGTGAATATTGAGGCATGGGTCTCTCATCGAATCCTCTGATGGAGAATACTTTCTCTCAGAGTGCGTATAGATATGTTGTAGTCTCACAGCTGGACAACGGCATATCTCATGAGTACTGAGCACTTCAGTAATTATTTCTATCACGGGATGAACAACTCCCAAACAGCTTGCTCTGCTAGTATAAAGTCTTAACTTAATTATTCCTAAATTCTTGGATTCATCCGCAGAATTTCTGAAAATATTCAAATATTTTCGCAGATATTTCATTACGCAAACCATGGTTCTTTCCTGTAGAAGTCCATGGATTAGTAATAAATATTGGATGCACGGGCATCAGAGCTACCGCCTGAGCAAGCCCTGTCTCAAACTTAAATTCTTGGATTCATCCGCAGAATTTCTGAAAATATTCAAATATTTTCGCAGATATTTCATTACGCAAACCATGGTTCTTCCCAGCAGAAGTCCATGGATTAGTAATAAATATTGGACGCATGGGCATCAGATCTACCACCTGAGCAAGCCCTGTATCAAACTTAAATTCTTGGATTCATCCGCAGAATTTCTGAAAATATTCAAATATTTTCGCAGATATTTCATCACGCAAACCATGGTTCTTCCCAGCAGAAATCCATGGATTAGTAATAAATATGCGGCGCACGGGCATCATAGTTACCTATGAGTAAGCCATGTTTCAAATGGTGCAAGTGTATTCAACAATGATACATTAACAGCCACCGCACGAACGAGTATTTCAAAATACGATGAAACGATGAACCTATACAAAATAGAATGAAAAATAATAAATAAATAAAAATTGACCATGGAACTGGGAGCATGGACCCACTGACCGACCGACCGTTCCATGGTAAATCCCACGCCAGTTTCATATTTTTATCATATTTTTGTTGTTTTCACTGAGTTGATGAAAACCTTTCATTTGAACGAATATCCTTTGTTTTGAGGAAACTCCTCAATTCCATGGTGCTTCCTTCGCACAGAGAAAATAATATAAAATTAGGGAAAGCATGAGGGGGTGTGACCATTGGCCAACCGGCTATGCCTTGGTCCCATCCGGCCCCATACCTCATATTTGATCATTATTTTATTATTATTTCCCTAATTTCATGAAAACTCCTTAATCTCACGATATTTCCTTGGTCCCATGAAAAATAATAAAAATTAGGGAAACCCGTGTGAACGGGCCATGGCCGGTCGGCCAAACCCTAGATGGCTCACACGTCCCGCTTTTATTAGCATATTTTCATAATCCTGTGAAAATTCCTTGATTTCATGATATTCCCTTCAAATTATGAAAATTCCTTCAAATCATGAAATAATGCATAAAATAGGGAAAACGCACGGGACCGGACTCTGGCCGGCCAACCATGCTCCAAGCCGGTCCCACATGCCCACACGTCCCTATTTTATTTATTATTATTTTTTATGTTTCCCTCATCTCATGGAAACTCCTTGATTTCAACAAAACTCTTTAATTTTGGCAAAACTCCTTCGTTTTATCATATTTTCCTAAAATCATGAAAAATATTACAAAAAATTATGAAAAACGTGCGGGATAGCTCCCTTGGCATGCCGGCCATGCCTTGGCCATGACCGGTCCCACACTTCATAATTATTTCACTTTTTCATTATTTTCCTTCATCCGATGAAGTTTTGACGGTTTTATCAAAAAACCCTAATTTTGTCATATTTTCTCAAATGGTCGCTCAAACGTGCACCAGAAAATATCAAAATTCTCAGGACTGAGACACAGACGTCTCAACGATGAAAGCACGTTACCTTGACCGACCAGGGTTGGATTTTTGGCTCGCAATGAGCCAATCCCACGTGTTTTCACAATTTGACCTAATTTGCATAATTGCACGTATTAGGTCCAAAACTCTCCAAATAATTTCAGAATTTGAGGGAGCGATCATCATTTGATCCCGTGACCTCCCAGGACCGGTTTCATGACCCCTTGGTCGGTCCCTCAACTTTTCATAATTAATTAGGTTTTATCACCTAATGCTGAATCCAACAGTAATTCAGTAAATGATTAAACCAGCATTTAATCATTCTTTCATTAACTCACCAACTCTTCAAAGAGGCCTTGGTTTTTTCTCCCGTAAGCATATGAGAATTTCATGGTTGATCCACGGTCCCAAGAAGCCATTTATCCTTCATTCCATGGTTAATTTTCAATTAAACCATCAATCGGTCATCAATTGATCAAATTAGGGTTTCTGAATCCAAGGTTATGATTCCAGATTCAAACACTAATAATTTTGCAACGATCTTATGATCAGTATTATTATTAATTATGATCGGTTCAACTAGCAGCGCTTTAATTAATATTTTATTTTGGTCACGCTTCCAATAATTCATCAAACGAGCAACACTTTCTCAGATGAGCAATATTTACTCAAATCAAGGAATATTGGTTCAACTATCAATATTCAACAAAATATCGAGCAACACTCGCTCACCTCAATGTGAGGATTCCACCACTGTCTCAGCAAACACATTTGATTCATGAGTTGTAGAACATTTCACAAAATCATGTTTAACTCAGCAAATACGTGGACTCATTGTCCCACGAAGTCATGAAATCAACAACTGACTAAATTCACCACGAGACATCAATCGTGTCACTTGGGGGACTAGGGTTTTGGTCTGGCGGTCTACGGCATGTGTGTTCAAACACACGATGGAACGTAAGCAAGTCGTGCAATAAGTTGAAGGAATCAGCAAAGTAGTGGATGGAAAATTAACCAAGTCTCCGCACGATGAGTAATTGGTTTAACACGATTTCCCACTTCCCCACTCACTCTTTGATTCCAGTAAACTGTCACACTTCATGGGATCATGGTATTTTCATCTCCGGCATTATATAATGTCTCTGAATCTTGATTGAAAGGACAAGATTCGAAGGGTTTTCAAACATTCGAACAACAATCGTCTGAACGAGCAATTTCTCGCCAAAGTTCATACATGCGCTCTATTGTCTACACGAACTCACAGAAATTACACTCAATCAGGAAAGATTCAATCATTCAGGGAATTTCACGATGAATTCATAACACACCTACAATCTCATATCATCATTGATCTCACACATTTCTCATCTTCCATCCTACAGATCAACCCATCCTCTCTTGTGACCGAATTCACTCTGGAACGGCCATTGTCTTGGTTTAGGCCGGAGTACTAGATATTGGTCTCTCGAACTTAAAGCACCCCCTTCATAGCGGTGCATCTGTGTAAGGTCAAACATTTTGCTCGGTTCAAGGAATCTCCTCCGTACGGTCGTCCTTAATTCTGCAAAAACCATCAAATCGTTTTTCCCCATCTACAGATTGGCGAGCACAGTGGGAGATCATTATCTCGGTTGTAACCTCTCATTTTCACAAGATGGTTGGTCTTAGGACTGATCCAACTACTTCAAATTCAATCCAGAATCTTTCAAACGGGAGTCTCCCTCCTTCTAACGCTATGTCTGGCAGCACGGAGGACGGGAGAGTCCCAACTATAACTGAGTTAGCACGAATTCTAGAGATCCACACCAGGAACATGGATCTGATGAAGGATACAATGAACCACATACTTTATTTCCTCATCAAGTTAACATCTGAGTTAGGCAGAATCTCCGCTTCAGAAGTCTCAGCACAGGGGAATGACTCGGCACATGGTGACCGTCAAATCAACAGTTTCACTACCTATGAGAAGTCGGTAGAGCAGGAGGTGACTCAGTTGGTCGAAGGCTTATGTGAACTCTTGAAATTTTCCAGTAAGTAACGAACGGACATGTTTGCTACACTAAACCAGATATCATCTGAGGTACCATTAGCTCCCTCATCTCCAGCAGTTGAAGAAACATTCGTGATGTCTGAGAATTCAATCAATAACATCACCTTTAGAGAATAGGACATCATAGCAGATGAAGGACATAACTGAGCCCTGTATGTAACCAGTTTTATCAAAGACTCTTAATTCAAAAGACTCGTTGATACGGGCGCTTCTTCAAATATTGTCACCATGAAGACTCTCAAGGCGGCCAAGTTTCCACAGTCATCCCATCTTGATGACAGGTTTTAAAGGAAGCCATATCCATACATATGGATATGCGTACATAGACCTGAAGGTGAGGCCTATCCAATCAAAATCCAAGTTCCACATGATCGAGCAAGAGCCTGACTATCACATGATACTCGGACGACCGTGGATTCATGACAACAAGGTGGTTCCTTCAACATATCATCAATGCATGAAAGCTATAATCAATAACAAAATTGTTCGTATTGCGGCTTCATCATCACCTTACGCCCCCAGTATATGACGCCGAATTCCTTGAGTCTTAGAAGAACATTCCCGAACCTCTAAATAAGGTTTACAGCGCCGCTCCCAAATTGGAAGTCCATCGAAAAGGCTGCAGACAAGCTATCATCCTCAGGTGTCACGATGGCTAAGCCATTTTCTACACCAATTAAGCGCAACAAAGACCAGATTTCAACTCACGAATCTAAGTTCATCACCAGTCACGATGCGGACGGGAGAATCATTTACCGGTGCAAAGATTAGCAATTAATATGGGAGAATGATGAAGAGTCTCCCCGCCCCAAAGAATCATATCAGAGTGAATCATCACTCGAAGAAGAGATTCAAGATGCTCCTTGACAATTACAAGACGGCACTGAATCCACTACTGAAAATCTCGAAACGATCAATATCGGAACGGAGGACGATCCAAGGCCGATTCTAATTAGCTCAACACTGTCACCAGAGGAATGGACGGAGTTAATAGCACTACTGAAGGAGTATCAAGACATCTTCGCGTGGACATACAAATAAGTGCATGTTCTGGACGATAAACTAGTTACTCATCATCTGCATATTACACCCGGTTCCAAAGCCATCAAACAACCGCCAAGACAGTTCAGACATGAAGTCGAAGAACATATCAAGGTTGAGGTTCATAAATTATTAGCAGCAGGGTTTATCAAACCCATTCAACATCCAACATGGCTGGAAAATGTTGTTCCCGTCAAGAAGAAGAATGGTCAAATCAGATGTTTTATTGATTTTAGGAATATGAACAAATGCTGTCCAAAGGATGAATTTTCTTTGCCCAACATTGACATTCTTGTGGATGCAACCAGCGGTCATGGTATGTTCTCATTTATGGATGGCTACAGTGGATACAACCGGATCAAGATGTACGAGCATGATGCCAACAAGACTGCGTTTCGTACTCCCATCGGGAACTTCCACTACACTGTGATGACTTTCGGATTAAAGAATGCCGGTGCTACCTATCAACGAGCCATGACTGCCATATTCCATGACATGATGCACAAGCAAGTGGAAGACTATGTTGATGATGTCGTGGTGAAATCAAAGACTCGAGCATCTCATTTCCAAGTTTTGAGGAAAGTCTTTGAAAGATGCAGAGAATACAAATTAAAGATGAACCCTCTAAAGTGCGCTTTTGGTGTTTCCTCCAGAAAGTTTCTAGGATTCTTGGTCACGGCAGAAGGAATTAAGGTCGACCCAGATAAGACGAAAGCTATTACCACCATGCCTCCTCCACGTACTGTGAAAGAGATCCAAAGTTTTATGGGCAAGGTAAATTATATTCGACACTTCATTCCTGGATTGGCTCAGCTTATTGCTTCGTTCACCCCTCTACTGAAGAAAGGAGCAAGCTTTACCTGGACAACTGTTCAGCAAGAAGCATTCCAGAAAATACAGCAGGTACTGTTATCACATGCTGTTATGAAATCTCCAGTACAAGGTCGACCGCTGATACTCCATATGTCACACAATGATATCGCTATCGGAGCACTCCTCGCATAAGAAGACGATGAAGGCATCGAACGACCGATCTACTACTCCAGTCGTACAATGCGAGATGCTCAACTCTGATACCCAAAGGCTGAAAGAGCATGTTTAGCGTTAGTACATGCAATCCAGAAATTCAGACACTACTTACTATCCAACAAAGTCGTGCTCGTTTCTAATGAAGACCCTATAAAGTTTCTACTATCAAAGCCAGCCTTGATAGGAAGACCAACAAAATGGCTACTTCAGATATCAGAATTTTACATAGCATGTATGCCACCAAGAGCAATCAAAGGGCAGGTAGTAGCAGACTTACTCGTTGCTTTTCCAGGAGATGGTGCAACAATACTACATGAAGAGGTACCCGGTGAATTTCCAGACATCTTGATCATCAAGGAGGAGACATGGCTTCTGTACTTTGACGGTTCCGCTACTCCTAGCAACAACACTTGAGGAGCCGGAATAGTGCTCATCTCTCTATCCGGTGAGGTTTTCTCACATTCATTCAAGATGGATTTCCACTGTACTAACAATTCAGTAGAGTATGAAGCCTTCTTATTGGGATTATCCTTAGACAAGCAAGCTAGAGAAACGCATCTCAAGATAAGAGGAGATTCGAAACTACTGGTCAATCAAATAAATTGAACGTATTCCCTTAAAGAAATCACATTGGATCCCTTCAGAAATGAAGCCTAGTGGCTGGTGACCTACTTCGATGATGCAACGATCGTCCATACTGGGCGAACCAACAATAGGCATGCCGACTTCCTGGAAACTCTCGCCTCTAAGTTGCAATTTGAAGGAGTAGAAAAGACAATCACTGTGGAAAGACGTGCTGTCTCATATACATGGCTTGCTCAAGATGAATATATTCAAGAAGATGATTGGCGAGCATCTATTATTCACAAATTGAACAGTTCTCTTTTAGAAGGGAAAGTCATCCTCAAAGAATTGAAGAATTATTTCTTACTTCATGGAGCATTATATTATCGAAACTATGATGGGTCTTTATCACGATGTCTTGGACCTGAAGAGGCAGACGAGCAACTCAAGTGCATACATGAAGTAACCTGTGGACAGACACTGGTGGTAACACTTTACCGAAAGCTTCAAAGAATGGGATACTATTGGCCTTCCATGGAGGTTCAATCAAGAGCTCTGCAAAAGCCATGTCCCAACTGCCAGACGCCTCCCCATCACTTGGAAGTTCTAACGACCCATCACACCGGGGACTGGAGGGAACCTTACATTAAGTACCTTCGGGACAATGAGTTTCCGCTGGAAAATAAGGAAACAATCAAGCTCATTCAGAGAGCTAATATATTTGTTTTTCTCGATGGGATTTTATATCGCAGAAGTTTTGGTGGAAACCTACTAAGATGCTTAGCTGGGCATGAAATCCCAACGATTCTGAAGGAAATGCATGATGGAGAGCATCAAGGAAAGAAGAAATTATTTCTCCAGGTGCATGAGAAGTATTACTGGCTAACTATGGAAGATGATGTAGCTGCGCACGTTCAAAGATGCCATCAATGCCAATTCCATGGTAATCTCATCCACACTCATTGTCTCTTATTGAACTCTATGAATAGTCCATGGCCCTTTTATAGCTGGGGACTGTACATCATCGGGAAAATCAGTCCAGCATCTTCGAAGCAGCATGAATACATCATCACTGCAACCGAGTATTTCACCAAATGGGTTGAAGCTGTTCCTTTTCGAAGCACCACAGGAGTCACGATCGCAGCCTTCATCAAAGAGTACATAATATGCAGGTTCGGTGTTCCTAAACACATTGTCACTGATAATGGAACTCCTTTCGCCAACAAGCATGTTACATAATTACTCGAAGAATATGGCATCAAACAAGTTTTCTCTACACCGTACTATCCTCAAGGAAACGGGCAAGCAGAGAGCACCAACAAAACTTTGATCCAGATTCTCAGTCGAACAGTTCACAATAATCCTCGAACCTGGCATGAGCAGTTGCCTATGGCTTTATGGGCTTATCGAACCGCGCCAAGGAGCTTGATTGGAACTTCACCATATTCTCTCGTCTATGGAGATGATGCAATATTACCAGCAGAAATCAAAATTCCCTCAACAAGGATCGCGTCATCCAGTGGAATATGATGGGATGAAGCTGAAGTATCCAACTCGAGGATCGCTGAACTAGATATGCTTGAATCGAAGCGGGCTAAGGTGGAAAAACATATAGAAACCTATAAACAAAGAATCTCCAGTGCTTACAACAAAATGGTAAGACCTCGAACATTTCAAGTAGGAGATCTGGTATTAAAGATAGCAAAGCACATTCAACAAAACATGTCCGCTCCCAAGTTCTCTCCAAAATGGGAAGGACCATATGTGGTTATCAAGGCAGTGACCAGCGGATTGTACAAAATATTGAAGGTTGATGGAGGTATGGAAGGAAATATAATCAACGGAAAATGGCTCAAAGAATATTATGCCCGATCCTTAGAAAATAAATACCTTTTCATCATTCCATCATTGCAAACATTTTCAAAAATGTAATTTTCATTCCTCGAAAGAGAATTCAAATTCTCCTTTGTTCATTAAATATTTCATAAATGAGAAAAATTTCATTCATACCATGATCAATTATTCCACTTAGCCAGAAATTAATTCAAAAACAACAATCATTAATGCTCACTCAGAGCAAACCGTCCAACAACGGATAATCCCTATAAGAAACTTTATCAAGTTTCTTCTGAAAGATCATAGTCTTTACCTTCAGATCCTCGACTGCCTTTTATCAACCCTGGAAGATTCCAGAGCCAATAACTTCTCCTTTTCTAATAAAGCATTGGTCGCGGAAATGGCATCAGTAGCCTCTACCTCCTTATGGATCTTGATTATCTCAAGTCGACGACGGAGCCAGCTCACGTTGAACCCCAACATCTCACAGTTTGAGATCATATCATCCCATTCATGCAGATCATGGTTTTTGACATCTCGCAAGTGCTTTTGGTTCATCTCCTCAATAATTGGTAACATCCCAGCAACCGTGGTCAAGAGAATCGGGGGAAAGCCTTTCCATACCTCTGTATTAGCAATGTGGCCATACTTCTTCCATACCCTAGTGTATAAAGGCGCGCGACATTTGGAAATAACGAACCCACCAACCACTTCATTATCTGGGAAAGTATTGGTTAAAGGGGCGTCAAAAGGGAGTCTAGCTGTGGGATATTCACGGGCATGAACACCGTCTCCCACTTCCATGGATCCTACAGAATATTCACCAACTTGATCAAGGCTATCTTCAACCTCAACTACTATCACATACTTTCCGCTCCTCCTTCTGGCATCAACGACGACACGGACATCCTCCTGCAAGAAAACGGAGAAGTATTTAATGTCAAGGGAGCATAGTATAATCTCAAGAGTTATGAGGTTACTTACGGATGATCCAGCCTCAGCACAAGATGACATGTACCGCATAGGTGCTCTGACAGTTCGCTTCGACCAAGAAGAAGTGTTCTTCTGATTACCCTGCAGAAAGTTTTTCTTTAATGATCAAATCATCATCTTGATCAGGCAAAGATAAGAGGGGTGAAAACTTACGGAGATACACGCTGCTATTTCGCATTTTGACTGAGTATCATCTTGAGAAGAAATACCATTACTCGACATAGTGGCAATAGAGTATGATCACGAATTCTATGCACGATGAAACTAACTCAGGAATGAAAGAAATATTTGCGTAGACGATAGCCTCGAAGTCTTGAAGATATATGTTAGACACAATGGAGGTTTATCTTCTGTGGATAGTCAATTCTGTTGCGGGTTTTACTGAAACCCTAACATTTCAACAAGGAAAACACTGAAGACACGGAGAAAAAATAGGTGAGATTGGCACGCACAGTCAAGTTGCATGGAATCATGTGTAACACGTATTTTCTCAGCCCATGCAACACGTATCTTTCAGTTCCTTCTACAAACGGAAATCACTAAGGTGAATTGAAAGTTATGATGGATTCAAAGCATGAACAATGGTACGTTTACTCAGAAGAATTTACATAAATTGAAGCGTTTTCTCATTCAAATGAAAATTCTAAATCGAAAGAAAGTTTGTTCAAATCATCGAAGAAATATCTACTACGAAGCCTAAAGAACATTCAAGTATTTCAAAGAAGGAAAGAAGACAAAACTACTCGTCAGAATCATCATCACTGTCCTTCTTGTCATCCGAGTTGTCACCACTATCTTATTCATTATCAGAATCAGTGTCGACGGGTCTTGAATAAGCTTCTGGATCATCATCTGAATCCGAATCTTCCTCCGATTCAGCTCCAAATTTCTTTATGGACCTCTGGTACTATCTCTCATTTTATTAGTCCAGGTCCTGGGTACCTCCCATATGTATTCTTCAGAATCATCAGCATCAGAGTCAGCAGGAAGCCCATCCATGAGACGTTTCTCCTTAGCCCTTTGCATTCTGCGCCGGATTCGATACTTCTCACGTTGACGAGCATCTTTTGCGACATCCTCATCTTTTCTTTTCCTGAGTTCAGCGAAAGAGACCCTCCGCTCATTCAAGGGTACGCCAGACTTCGGCCTCTCACCCTGAGAGGATTTGGGTTTCGATACATAGACTTTGGAATCTTCATCAGAAGAGCTAGTGGAAGAGGAATAATTATTGTTGTCGGACATTTTCTGGAATCAGAAGCACAAAGGTTATCAACCTGCAAACAAATCCATCGGCAAAAATGGTAAATCTTAACTCTTACCTTTTACGCTTCCACTAACAGTAGTGAGAGTAATGCTAGAGTTAATGCTCCAAAATCGTCTGCTTCTTCGAGACCTACAAAAGACGTTCAAAAACTCAGATTTTTCATAAAATCATGAACTTTTCTATTGAGTGAACATTCACCATAGAATTATAAAAATTAAAACATTATTTCATCATAAATAATTTTATCTCTAAGCAACATCGCACAAAACTCAAGTTTTGATTTTAGAGAAATATATATTATTCGCATATATGTATATAAACAAAATGTTTATTTACTCACTAAATAAATAAATAAATATTTTTAACCCGAGCCAGGCTCATAAAAATAAATTGTGGACACTCCACGGTTCAAAAAATAATAATAATGAATCTACCATGTTTTTGCAAAACCCTTTTCCTTCGTGTCGCCGTACGTCTTCAAAACGAAGGTTTATTTCAATTTTGTGAAAACTCATGCATTACACGATAAAGTTTTACATAAAAGCTCAAACACAAAATTTTATCACTGGACACAAGTTCATATATGCATAAAGAAGAGAACTCGTTTCTCGCATCATCATTATTCTTTAAAGCGGATATTTTACTTTGGTTTTGTGAAAAATTCACTTCTGCGTGATAAAACTTTGGCTCACATGAAAGCTCATCAACATAGTTTCATCACTGAACCTACATATTAATATATTAAGGGAAATCACTTCTAAATTAGAGATTATTACTAGTTTTCAAAAACTAACGATCAAACGAACAAACGTTTTCAAAAACGAAGGTATTTGACGAAACCCACACTCATATATATACGGGTATATAATTTTATCATGAGAAATATGTGAACAACTCATATGACTCATGAACATCAGCAAACATAAAAAAAAAAGTTCGATGCATACCTGACGGCGCCGGCCGGAAATTGGCCGACGGTGGCTACGGCGAAGGCGGGCGGTGGTGCTCCGGCAAGCTTTTCTTCTCCTCTTGATGATGACGTGAAGGTGATGAGGTGACGAAGCTCTGGTCATGTGGGGGAAAAAAAGGGAGCAATTCAATTCCTTTTATATCAAACTTTATTTCCAAAACCTATTTTTCTAAGGATTTCCTTATTGGGCCCGGCCCGCGAATCCTAAACGACCAAGGTCCTGTCAACCAAATCAGCGGCTCAACACCAATTTATGCTCATCAAACGGATTCTATCATGCTACTGGAATCATCTTTCAAGTCATGGTACGCTCATACGATCGAAATCCAGTAACATCTTAACTTACGACTGAGTTCAATTACTTGTATTGTTATGACCAGAAAATCACCATTCAATGCTGACTGAGGAACACAACCTTCCTCACTAAGCATGGGACTTAATATAGATGGTGTATTTTTGATAAAGGCTAAAATCGTAAACCCATAATTATACGAACCTATGATTCATCAATCAGGCATGAATATTGAGGCATGGGTCTCTCATCGAATCCTCTGATGGAGAATAATTTCTCTCAGAGTGCGTATAGATATGTAGTCTCACAGCTGGACAACTTCATATCTCATGAGTATTGTTCTTGGATTCATCCGCAGAATTTCTGAAAATATTCAAATAATTTCGCAGATATTTCATTACGCAAACCATGGTTCTTCCCAGCAGAAGTCCATGGATTAGTAATAAATATTGGACACACGGGCATCAAAGCAACCGCCTGAGCAAGCCCTGTCTCAAACTTAAATTCTTGGATTCATCCGCAGAATTTCTGAAAATATTCAAATATTTTCGTAGATATTTCATTACGCAAACCATGGTTCTTCCCAGCAGAAGTCCATGGATTAGTAATAAATATTGGACGCATGGGCATCAGAGCTACTATCTGAGCAAGCCCTGTCTCAAACTTAAATTCTTGGATTCAACCGCAGAATTTCTGAAAATATTCAAATATTTTCGCAGATATTTCATTACACAAACCATGGTTCTTCCCAACAGAAATCCATGGATTACTAATAAATATGCGACACACGGGCATCAGAGTTAAGTCTGAGTAAGCCCTGTTTCAAATGGTGCAAGTGTATTCAACAATGATACATTAACAGCCACCGCACGAACGAGTATTTCAAAATACGATGAAACGATGAACCTATACAAAATAGGATGAAAAATAATAAATAAATAAAAATTGACCAAGGCGCTGGGAGCATGGACCCACTGACCGGCCGACCGTCCCATGGTTAATCCCACGCCAGTTTCATATTTTTATCATATTTTTGTTGTTTTCTCTAAGTTTATGAAAACCTTTCATTTGAACGAACATCCTTTGTTTTGAGAAAACTCCTCAATTCCATAGTGCTTCCTTCGCACAGAGGAAATAATATAAAATTAGGGAAAGCATGTGGGGGCATGACCATTGGCCAACCGGCCATGCCTTGGTCCCATCCGGACCCACACCTCATATTTCCTCATTATTTTTTTTATTATTGTCCTAATTTCATGTAAACTCCTTAATCTCACGATATTTCCTTGGTCCCATGAAAAATAATAAAAATTAGGGAAACCCGTGTGCACGGGCCATGGCCGGTCGGCCAAACCCTAGATGGCTCACACGTCCCGCTTTTATTAGCATATTTTCATAATCCTGTGAAAATTCCTTGATTTCATGATATTCCCTTCAAATTTTGAAAATTCCTTCAAATCATGAAATAATGCATAAAATAGGGAAAACGCACGGGACCGGACTCTGGACGGCCAACCATGCTCCAAGCCGGTCCCACATGCCCACACATCCCTATTTTGTTTATTATTATTTTTTATGTTTCCCTCATCTCATGGAAACTCCTTGATTTCAACAAAACTCTTTAATTTTGGCAAAACTCCTTCGTTTTATCATATTTTCCTAAAATCATGAAAAATATTACAAAAAATTATGAAAAATGTGCGGGATAGCTCCCTTGGCCATGACCGGTCCCACACTTCATAATTATTTCACTTTTTCATTATTTTCCTTCATCCGATGAAGTTTTGACGGTTTTATCAAAAAACCCTAATTTTGTCATATTTTCTCAAATGTTCGCTCAAACGTGCACCCGAAAATATTAAAATTCGCAGGACTGAGACACGGATGTCTCAACGACGAAAGAACGTTACCTTGACCGACCAAGGTTGGATTTTTGGCTCGCAATGAGCCAGTCCCACGTGTTTTCACAATTTGACCTAATTTGCATAATTGCACGTATTAGGTCCAAATAATTTCAGAATTTGACGGAGTGATCATCATTTGATCCCGTGACCACCCAGGGCCGGTTTCATGACCCCTTGGTCGGTCCCTCACCTTTTCATAATTAATTAGGTTTTATCACCTAATGTTGAACCCAGCAGTAATTCAGTAAATGATTAAACCAGCATTTAATCATTCTTTCATTAACTCACTAACTCTTCAAAGAGGTCTTGGTTTTTGCTCACGTGAGCATATGAGAATTTCATGGTTGATCCACAGTCCCATGAAGCCAGTTCTCCTTCATTCCATGGTTAATTTTCTAATAAACCATCAATCGGTTTCTGAATCCAAGGATTATGATTCCAGATTCAAACACTAATAATTTTGCAACGATCTCACGATCAGTATTATTATTAATTATGCTCGGTTCAACTACCAGTGCTTTAATTAATATTTTATTTTGGTCACACTGCCAATAATTCATAAAACGAGCAACACTTGATCAGATGAGCAATATTTACTCAAATCAAGGAATATTGGTTCAACTATCAATATTCAACAAATTATCGAGCAACACTCTCTCACCTTAATGTGAGGATTCCACCACTGTCTCAGCAAACACATTTGATTCATGAGTTGTAGAACATTTCCCAAAATCATGTTTAACTCAGCAAATACGTGGACTCATTGTCCCACAAAGTCATGAAATCAACAACTGACTAAATTAACCACGAGACATCAATCGTGTCACTTAGGTGGATATCAACTAGGGTTTTGGTCTGGCGGTCTATGGCATGTGTGTTCAAACACACAATGGAATATGAGAAAGTCATGCAATCAGTTGAAGGAATCAACAAAGTAGTGGGTGGAAAATTAACCAAGTCTCCGCACGATGAGTAATTGGTTTAACACGATTTCCCACTTCCCCACTCTTTGATTCCAACAAACTGTCACACATCATGGGATCATGGTGTTTTCATCTCCGGTATTATATAATGTCTCTGAATCCTGATTGAAAGAACAAGATTCGAAGGGCTTTCAAACATTCGAACAACAATCGTCTGAACGAGCAATTTCTCGCCAAAGTTCATACAGACGATCTTTTGTCTACACGAACTCACAGAAATTACTCTCAATCAAGCAAGATTCAATCATTCAGAGCATTTCACGCTGAATTCATAACACACCTACAATCTCAGATCATCATTGATCTCACACATTTCTCAGCTTCCCTCCTACAGATCAACCGATCCTCTCTTGTGACCGAATTTACTCTGGAACGGTCGTTGTCTTGGTTTAGGCCGGAGTACTACAGATTGGTCTCTCGAACTTAAAGCACCCCCTTCATAGCGGTGCATCTGTGTGAGGTCAAATATTTTTCTCGGTTCAAGGAATCTCCTCCGCACGGTCGTCCTTAATTCCGCAAAAACCAGCAAATCGTTTTCCCCATCTATAATGCCAAGAGCCATAGTATAGCTTTTTGGCTATCTCTGTCTAAATAGGTGAATAAAGCCAGATTTAAGGAGAGAGAGAGAACGCGAATGGGGCGATAACTCGGGTGAAAAAATAGTTTCCAACTCAGTTTTCAATTCTTCGGAATTTGATGATTAACAAACAACAAGCAATCAAAGATGGTACTATAAAACCAGGAGGGGTACAAGCTAATTTTAATACTGTTGCTCAGATGGGATCTAGTATTATGATGGATGAACAGATGATGGATTATCAATTGGAGATGGGGGGTTCCTGCTGATGAAATTATGGACATAAATCAAGGTAATAATCAATCTAATAGCATGTTTATGAATCAGCATAAGAACGAAGAGCCTTCAAATGGGATGAATATCGATCAGAGGTAAAATCAGGGTTCTTCAAAACCACTATCTTATAGAGATGATTTCACCAATAATGAAGCTAAATGGAAAAATTATTTTCAAGAGTGGGGGTTTGTAAGAAATTGAACCAGAGATTGAAGGTGATTCGTCTTCAGTTGGCAGAACAAATGATGGAGAAGATGGAATTCCAACGATTCAAATGGATCTGGAAATAAAGAAGCGGATAATCCAACCATGCAAGTATTGCATGATTGGTAAAGTGGTTGGAAAAACGGTAGGATTTAAGTACATGTCTTTTAAAGTTAATGAATTATGGAAATTAACATGTAAAATTCATGTTCTTGATTTGGGTTGTGATTTTTTTCTATTTAAACTTGATAATCCATATGACTATAAAGTTTCTTTGCTAGAGGGACCTTGGTTTCATCATCTTTCCTTGAGGAGATGGACACCAAATTTTAAACCCTTTATAGCTTCGGTAAACAATACAATAGTGTGGGCTAGGTTGCCTGAACTTCCTATTGAATATTTTGATAAGTCAATGCTTGAAAAAGTAGGAGCTAGAATTGGCAGATTAATCAAAGTTGATGCAACCACATAATAAGTGTTAAGAGTTAAGTATGCTAGGGTTTGTGTAGAGGTTTCTACTGATAAGCCATTGATTCCTTTAGTTAGAATTAGTAGTGTGATACATGTAGTAGCAGGAAATCCTACACTACACCCCTCACAAGAATTCATAATAATCAACACATATTTTGAAGATTAAGAACAACACTTTTATTAATTGATTCACAGAAATGTTACAAGAAATGAAAGAAAACAAGAACACACTTGCTCTCTAAACTTTCTCTCTCCTAAATGTCTTTCTCAACACTCGAAAAAGCTCTCTCCCTTCCCTATGTTTGTTCAACTCTTTATATAGGGAATTACATAGTGGATGACAGCTAATCTGTCCTTTATTTTAGGATGCGACTTGCGATATTCTCTCAAGAGTTACATTTCCAATTTTTTCAAGCACTCTAATTGTCGCAGAATCACCACACATTTCTCATGTTTCTGCCATCGTCATTTGTTACGTTATTCTTCAAATCATTTTTCGACATTCGCAAGGTGTTGTTAACCATGCCTCGCAAATATGTCCTTCTTGCGATATTTTGATCCTACATCTTGCCTATTCTCATGCATTCTCTGCGAAGGGCAGAAGATCATGAGAAATTAGTTTTCAAAATACCGCAACTGTTCACATTTTCATATTCTCCGTACTGACACGATTCTGCATTCTTCGCCAAATTCACTACACGTATCCCTTCTTCCATCCAACTTTTGACACGTCCTTTTCAACCGCTGTATTCCAACTGTTCACGTCTAATCTTTGCATTAAATGTGTTTATCTTTTCGAGTATTCTCCTCTCTATATATACTCTTTTCATTCTTCTTTACCCTTCTTTTTTTACTTCCTTTCTTATTTTCTCTGCAACTTTCTTCATTGTTCTTCCGTGAGTTCTGCTCCTACTACTGTAACTTTTCTCAATTCTTATCTTCTCAAATGTTTACTTTCTTCTCCATTCCCATACTAAAACATGCCTCCAGCCGGTCTCAAGAATGAGATTGACTTTGAAAAGGCTCAAAAGAAGCTTCAAAATAAAGGTTTTACTCTATCTCGTATTCCCGATCAAAACCCTAAATCCGAGCTTACTGCCAAATTATTTTCTGATCATCCCTGTAATCAGGGAAAGATCATAATCTCGCTAGGTCAGCTTGAAGCTGGCCTTCTCATTCCCATCTATGATCCTGAGCTCCCCTTGTTTTATGAAATTCTTTCTCATGCGAAATTTTCGCGAGCTATATATCAACTAAGTGGAGATTGAATTCGTTTCTTGCTTGAGTTCTCCAACCGCGGTGCTGGCAAGGGATCTCTTTATTCTGATAAAGCTAAAAATCCTAAGTTCAAAGACATTGCGATTGTCCCTGCGAACTACACTGATGACAACTTCTTTGCGAATTATGAAGTAATTCCTATGAAAAGAGACAATACTTGCTGGGGTGTTCGCTTACATAAGAGGGAAAATGTTGTTGAGGACCAATTACTTATGCAAGACATTGACTGGCATCTTGGCGATAATTCTTCCCCACGTTATTTTAATGATAACAAGTGGTGTGTCTTCCCTTTAATTCTAGAGGGTCCATATATTTATGGCTCTCATGTCTTACTTGCGAATATCGCAGAGTACCGACCTTGGGTATTCAAGTGGCCCGAACGGGATGTCGTGGTACATTTCCACCTTTTTCTTGAATCTTTATTATTTTTCTTGTATTATTATATATATCCATATTAATCGCTCTAATATTTTTATGATTGCGAAATTACCAGATTAAGAGGCTGAAAGCAAGCTACCAGAAATTTGGGAAGGCTAGTACTTTATCAGCTTTGCGATCAATCACAGATGAAGTAAGAAATATTTTTCTTAGCTTCTTAACAATATATTGTTGCCTCTATTTCTTACACTAGTCCAGAAGAGGCTATAAATGACGAATGAAATCTTTTATAAAACGTGGTTTACCACGGTTTTTATCTGTTATTCGAACCGTTATTTATTTGGCGTGACTCTTTATAAATGACAAACACAGAATGCTATTAAATATGACGAATAAAATTTGTGATTTAAAATCACGTACAAAATCAGTCATTAAGTATCATGGTTATTGCATGTAAAATACACTAACGGTTGATGTGCGCCATAAAAAAATCACGGTTATTATAAAACCTGTTATAACGTAGGCATTTTCATAAATATAAAAATATTAATCCCAACCATTCCGGTTTGGTGTATTTGAAATTTGCCCAGATTCATATACCGGGTATTGGAAATTAATTTTGAAATTTGGACGTGAAACAAAATTTGATTTTTGCTGAATCTAAATTCAAGTTTATTAATTATTTTCCAACAAAATGAAATATTTGAATACAAATCGGAAGATAAATAACAACCCTTAAATCTATGTTATAAAAAGACATGCACTTTGACTTTGAGATTTAAGAGTCATAGAATGGCCAGGATTGATCCGCGAGGCCCATCCTGCGGTCGGAATCATCCGGATTGAGTTTCCACGAGCGACAGCCTAGGAAATTTTAATAATGTTACGTACAGGAGTTGGTGTGAACTAATAGGAAATTCATCTCAGTTTTAGGCCGTTGGATGCATCTATAATAGTTAATTTTCTCTTTCCACTTTTTTTTATTGGGTTTCTTTCTACCTCTGCAATTCGGTTTATCTCCTCACACAAACCCTAGAACTGCTTTTCTCTTTGGTTTGTGTTTGACTGGTTACACTGATAAATCAAACTTTTTTTTTTAGTTCCCATTGTTCCCATTTCCAAAGATAAAAGGATCCAGAGACATAATTGCAAGACGACATTGTATTCTTCTCCATCTCTTCAAACTCCGTTCATAGAGGGGTGTGATTTCTTCAACATATCTGGGGTTTGAATTCTTATAGGGTTCTAATAGAAGAGAAGCATATTGGATTGGTGGATAATCTTACCAGGAAGTTACACTCTTTACTTAATAAGGTATGCTTTTTGTTAATTGGTATTTTTTCTGGCAAATCACTTTTAATATAACCAATCCTGATAAATATTCCCCAATTTCTAATGCGATAGCAAATTTATGCCATTATATGTTAAGCTTAGGATGTTTTTGCTTTAAATCTTTTAGTGGTGTTTCAGTTCCAGATCAATTGTTATCTGGATGGTTGGTTTTTAATCTATGCAATTTCGTATGTAAAACTCATGCAGCGGACTATACAATAGATGTTCAGACTAATCCAATTTGGTATGCATAAGAATCTACGGTAGCTTCATTCTACTTATATTGTGGAATAACACTGTCATTCAGGATAGCTTTTGCATCTATCACTGACATGGCCAGCATGAATCCCTTAGGTTAACATATCTGTGACTTATAGGCAAAATTGGTTTGAACGGAGGCTGTCTGAAAGTATCAACCATTGGGTGATTAAACTACGTGTGTTGTGTTGTCAGAGTTTTTAATTTTTAACTACGACTTTTGACTCATGACTCTTACTGGCACATGGATCAAGATGAGCCAGTAGAAGCAACGACAATGGGTGCTAGACCACTAACTTCTGTTGAAGGTAATTTTCTTGCTGCCCGCCTCCTATTTTTCATACATTTTGTACATATTGTACTTAGTCACAAAGCTTGGTTATACCGCCTAAATTCTATGTCGCATGTTCGGCTACATTGGTAAATGATTAGTATGAAGAATAACTCTGATTGTGCTGAGACTGGATCTTAATTGCATTTGCTGAAACACTCACTTACTGCTCATGGATTGAGTTTTTTTTTAGCCAGGTCAAAAATTTCATTAACAACCTCAAAAATTTACTAGGATTTACAAAAGATATAGGAAAGAACCAAAGCACCCCAATTTACAAAGGATTTACAATGAGTTAAACACTAGGTGTAAGGGTGGTTGCAACGTGGGCCAATATATTGATTTTTGTCTTTCCTTAAATTTTCATTGGCTCTTCTAAAAGTGTCTCAAAATTAGGTGTAAAAAAACACCCCACACCGCCCCATCAAAACTGAAGTAACCCTTCGTAGACCATTCTCTGTGTTCCTTTTGAATTATTCGCATTATTTTCTTTGCAGGAAGTGTATGTGTATTATAGATATTGATCATACAAAAAAAAAATGGTGATATTGGTTTGTGTTTAACATGAAACGAAAATAATCAATACAGATTGGTTCATAGTTGAATTTCAATCTCAGGTTCTGTAGTGAAGACTTAAGGTTAACATGTTTTTTACTGTTATGTTTATTGGTGTGATACAAGTTATTTTTGAGCAATTATTTTGGGTATCATTGGTATCATATGTTATTTTAGTTTACACAAACCTTTGATTTGTTTATGTTTTTGTATATTATTATGATATATACAAACAAGTACGAAATTATGGTCTGTTCATTTTGGTGCAGCCACTACTGCCACCACCACCACCCATTTTCATCACTGCACCTTTCTTTTCAGTTTAATCTGTAATTTTAACTACAACATCAAATTTTTGATTCCTGCGGAAGCATCTCTGTGTCAGCTGACTTAGTGATGCCCCGGATTTTATTTCGTCTCATTTTGTTGTTCATATTGATTTCAACTTGATATTAGATATTTCAAGATAATTTTCTTCCTTATCAGTTCACTGTTGTTATTGCTAATATTTAGTTTATGGGTTATGGTCTATCGTACCTACCCAATTTGAGAAACATGCTCAGTTATTTATGTTATCAAGGGCTGAAAAAGATTTCCATCCTGTAATAGGTGGTGTACGGGGAGAAAAGCATGAGTTGAAGCAGGAAAAATAACTTACATATTTGGCATGTATCACCCGATGTTCCAGCATACACAATAATGTGGAGACAGTTATGATGATCGCTGAATAAATATAATCAAAATACCATGAAAGTGTGTAAAAGTTCTTATAAAACCATTATGGTGGATTCTGTAAAAGATGGGGCACTGTTAGATAATGGGGTGAGTATTTTTTTCTTATGGGAGGATTTTGTCCTGTGGATGTGTAAAAGTTTTTATCAACCATTATTGTGGATTCTCATTCTATAAAAGATGACAATGTTATAAAACTTGGACGACAATGCAAGATTTCATTAATCTTTGAGTACCTTGCTTATTTCCTAGCTTGCAACCACATATTTGATTCCCAGTTTTTTCAACCCAACACGTTTCCTCAGAACATAGCAACTCATTGATTTGTGTCGGTTCTATTACGAACATATTATATCGTTCATATAAATAATTTTATAAGATGGGAGGACACTTCATACGGCGAGATGAATTGGCATCCTAATATGAAATAGCTGGATCCGGACAAAGAAAACAAATTATGGAAAACAAATTATGGACCGGTTAACTGAAAATAATTTTACTTTTTGTCGTATATTTAAGCGGTCAGGAGAATATTTTACCATTCTAAGAGTAAAAGACTGTTCCAAGAGTATTTGGTGCTTGGGCATCAACTGAACAGAACCTTCTGTATTATCTTATGAAAAATCAAGATAAATTGCGAGCAGATTCTTACAAAAATGTAAAGGACTTGGCGGAATCTGGACTGAATCTGGGCGATGGAGGTAGGCCGCATGTGTTACCGTACTTTTATTGGTGGTCCCATGTATACATATTAGAATAAAGTGTGCTATTATAATAAAATTGATAGATTGGGGAATTCTATGTTCCCATACTGCTGTCGTGAGTCTCCCTATGGAGAAATCATCCGCTGGTCGGTTTTCTATACCATATGTTGCTTGATTTGCTTCTCAGGAGACGTCGCTAACGGTAAATGGAAAAACCCCTATATGTAGAAAATAAAATAAGGTATTTCACTAGGAAAAGAATGAAATCTGGGAACAAAAGCGCCAAAGGTGACTGAGTAACTAAATTGCTTACTTATATTTTAAAGTATTTGGATACATTAACTAAGATGTATCTTTTTTTAATGTATGTAAACTGAGGCTATCACGGGAGGTTGAGCCAGGGCCGTAAGGCCCCGGTGATATCTAGTATAGTTACATATTGGAAACTTAAATTGTAATCAATCAACAATCATATTGAAAACTTAAATTGTCGCCCTCCTACATAAATTACAGAACCTTTTGGCCACTTAATCATGTCAGGTCTTGAAACATCCCCAAGTACTGCATCATCTCTATCACACAACATCGCTCTTGGATTGATGATTTGATCAATCATGCAGTCATAATTGTCATCAATTCGCAGCTCTTGAGTATCAATATATGCAAGTGTAACCGGTACAACGAAGGTGTTGTTGATATTAAAATGAGTAAGGAGTTCAGCTTCATGAGGGAACAAACAAAAATATACCCCAAACATGTCCTTCAATTTTATCTTAACCACCCTCATATTTGCCTCCAGCTTATGTACCAATTGTATCATTCACCTGCATCAACAACACCAGTTATAAACTGAATCTGAAAAACCAGTATGTATGCAAAGATAACAATAGCACAAGGAAACTCCAAACTAAGAAGAAAAATTGACTTACCAAAGTTGCAACACGCGTATCTATGCCATTTCTGTCTAAGGCTGCCACACGCATATCTATGCCCTTCTGTCTTTAGTTAGTTCCACCACCACATCTTTATCACCTAGCACAAGGGATCGAAAGAATCATTATCAGAGAATAAAACGGCAAAGGAAGTTCAAGTACGAAATTAAAAGAACAAAAACAAGCTCCATAACATTTACGAGTTAACTGATGTAATGATATTACAATGTTGCGTAGTTACTGCGGGTGATATTGTACGTCATGTAAAGATAGGTGGACAAAGATGTTAGTGTACATGCAAATAAAAGTAATCAGAACTAAAAGAAGACGCAAATGTAAAGTTGTGAGTTCACTGAAGTGCTGCTAAGCAACAGTCGTCCTACTTCATTGAATAGGCAATAAAAACAATCACATCCATCATTTGTGTGCAGAAGCACTAAATACTAGCAAAACAACTGCATCGTTTCACATAGTAAACATGAAAGCTAAACCAAACACACTCTAACAGTCAAGCTTGCATAGGCATTGACAAAGCCCAAAACACAAAAAAAAAAAGTGAATAAGCAAAGAAGCTGACTTATTACTGTCTATATACAAGAGTCTAAGTCTAAAAGGACTGGATATGTCTACTTATGAGTCATTAATACGTACAAAAACGCTAACTGTAATGTATAATTTATGAACCATGAACACCGTCAGTAACAACTATTTCAGTTTGTGATATCTACTCGGCCATACTCTTACTTCAACTACAGTCATATATGCATGACTAAAGTATACAAACTAGAGGCAGGTATAAAGAGCTAACAACATCATCATTAATAACTG
Source organism: Papaver bracteatum (assembly GCA_023529315.1). Classification (NCBI taxonomy): domain Eukaryota; kingdom Viridiplantae; phylum Streptophyta; class Magnoliopsida; order Ranunculales; family Papaveraceae; genus Papaver; species Papaver bracteatum. The sequence continues at coordinate 2,062,996 of JAJJWX010003683.1, forward strand.
ATTTACAGGGAATGAAAAATTAAAAATCAATTCCCTCTGACTACCAGGAGGGGGAAAAACCTTCTCCTTCCGTGGCTATAAATCTTGCGAGTTCTTTAGCAATGAAATCAAGAGCAAAACTGTAATTAAATCAGAACTAAAATCAAACCTCTTTAGTTAACAATTGAAATTCTGCAGTCATCTCCTCCTCCTCCTCCTCCTCCTCCTTCATTTGAATATTGGTTTCTTAGCATCCTCTAGCTGCTTCTTCTCTGACCTACAAAGATACCATATCCAAAAACCCAAGAAATCAAATTACAAAAAATTCAAATTAAAAGACTGAGATGTTCACAAGAAAATCAACACAAAAACCAATCAATTCACGATGGACCCTTAAATTGACAACTAAAACTGATGATCAGACCTAATTTCCAATCCTGGGAGATAAAACACTAGCGAAAATTAGGTCATCAGAGAAACTTAAGGTCTACCCATCCGGCAGATTCTGGATATTTTAGTGTAGATCTTATTTGACTTGTTTACTTATACCTGTATTTTCAGAATCTGCAGGATTAGATATCAATTCTGAGCCATACAAATCTCCATGTATTATCCCTTTCCCACTTGGTTGCACTCATATTCTCCATCGAGTAAGGTGAGACCATAAGAGAGGTTTCTGTTTAAAGGGAAATATTAAGCTATTTGTAAGATAAATGAGTTAAATATTAACTTTCAAGCTCTCATTGACTAGCTCTTCTTCTTCTTATTCGGCAAAAATTGAAAAGGAGAATGTGGAACAACCAGGTAATGGAACAACAAAAAAAAACGACAAAACAGGTAATGGAACAACCAAAAAAAAACCTCTCTCATTGACTTTGGCCGACGCTTTTGACCGATTCAGTTTTTTTGAACTCACTTTCTGTGATATTATCCATGGGATTCTCAGCTGCTGAGCAGCCTCTGTACCAGCAAATCTCGTTTACGATTCACCGCGGAGTCCAAATGTTGGAAGGTTGAAACGCACAAGTAAAGGATTTTCTTCGTCAGTCGGGACGATTTATCTTCACTTTCTGAGTGACTTTTCTTTCATCGATTTGGATGAGTTTTATTTGCAATTGGGTAATTCAAGTATTCTTTCTTATCATCACACAGGTGTAATTTTGTTTTTTATCTTAGTTCTTCTAACGATGGCTTCTTCTTCAATCCCACAAAATCAAAATGAGGTTGAAGATATCACTCATAGATTAGCTGGTCTGTTAGAGGAAGATAACTTGTCTGTTGAAATTCCAGCAGATTTCGTTGATGAAACACAAGATTCCAAATACTGTTTGGTTATTAAACTTGTGAATGGAAGGCAATATAGTCTAAAAGTCCTCTATGAGTTGCTGGTTAAAGCTTGGAAACCTTCAGGTTGGATTCTCGTCTCGGAAATGGATCCTGGAATATATATGGTAAAGTTTGAATTAAGATGCGACATGTGCTTGGCTATGGAAGGAGCTCCATGGAGTTTGAACGACGATCTTTTGTTAATGGAGGTAGGTGACCCCAGCAAACTTTCCAAAGATTACATGTTCCAGTATGCTGATTTTAATGTTCAAATTCATGGATTACCTTTGTCTGTCCTTAATGAGAAGTCAATCACTTTTATTGCGAAGCAATTTGGATCTCCATACCCTATCCCAAAGGGAGAACATCTGAAATGGGTTAGGTATGCTAGAGTCAGAGTCAAAATTGATATCACTAAGAAACTACGCAAGTCTATCATGGTCACTCTTCCATCAAAGAAGGTTATAGAAGCTCAGCTTCGATATGAGAAGCTACCTAAACTATGCTTCTTCTGTGGTTTCTTTGGACACCTCATGAGGCAATGTCCTGTGTTATCTAGACAAAGTGAAGATTTGAAAATAGACTATTCACAGGGATTCTATCAACAGATGCAGGAGATGAATTTGGCTCGGTATACTGATGAGATTAGGGCCAATTTCAGGCCAAAACCCAACCTGTTACTAGATCTTCAAGACGATACTGCAGGTGCTCGGAATCTGCTACCGGGGCAAGCTTCTGTTTTGGAAGACAGACAGACGAAGGGGTCTGACACGTGTCTAAATTCTATTGGCACTGCATTCAATAGTGATGAGATTGCGCAAATTACGGATTTGGAAATAAATGCTCCCCACCAGTCGCGGAGTATAATTACTGGCGACAGTCAAAATGCCTCCACAAGATTCCAGAAAGTTGATGATTCTTCCATTGTACCTAGTAAACCAAGAAACCCTAAACAAATTCAAAATCATCACCCTCTCCAAAATCCGGTACCCAACCCTGATCCACTTCCCTTGAACCCAAGCTCAGAAAATCAAACCCAAATTTTGCCAAGTCCCGTTTTTCCCCAAAGCCCAGACATAAACTCCCAAGCTTCTCCTGCAACATTTTCACCCCCAGATCCAGAGATTCATATGAACGAAGGCTATGTTACTTCTTCAGAATTTTTCACTTTTAAATCTAGGCAGAAAGAAGCTTCCAATTTTTCTCCTACCTCTCCTTCTTCAAACCCATCCCAACCCAGGCATTGGAAAAGAGCTGCTCGAAGGGGTAATGGCAAATCTTCCCCAAGTCCTCCAAAAATCTCGGGCCTCAAACGACAAGCAACTCCAATGGAATGTGATATTCCTACAAAGACAAAAACTGAAACACCTTTATCCTCAAGGGTTCTGGCAGCTGATCCCCAAAAGCTGCACGATCAATGTTAATAATGTCTTGGAATTGCCGTGGGTTGGGGAATGACACGGCAATTCTAACATTGAAATCATTCCTTCGTGCGTGCAACCCCTCGATACTCTTTCTTTCGGAAACTCTTCTTAATAATAATAAGAGTACTAGGGTTTGCAACTCGCTAGATTATAGATTTCATCACTTTGTACCGGCTTATGGGAGGAGTGGAGGTTTAATGCTTTTGTGGAAGGACAATGTGGACCTGGACGTGCTGTCGTCTAACTCAAATCTTATCAGATGTCGCATTGCTCAACAATTCAACCAACCTGATTGGGAGCTATTTTGTTTATATGGTCCTCCTGCCCATCAGTTTAGAAATGGATTCTGGGAAGAAGTTTCTCACATGGTTGCAGCCACCAGTTCTCCGTACTGTCTTATTGGGGATCTGAATGTCTTAATTTCATCTCATGAAAAGCACGGTGGCTCTAATAACTCTGATATCAGCTGTAGAGAATTTCGAAACATGTTACGCGATAGAGACATTATTGACCTGGGGTTTGCTGGTCCAGCATTCACCTGGTCTAACAATGCCACTCAAAGGCCTCCTATTTTCGAACGTCTCGACAGAGCTTTGTGCAACTCTTCTTGGAGGATTATGTTCTCTGATGCTGCTGTTCTTCACTTGCCGAGAATTTATAGTGACCATGCTCCGATCCTTCTTAATACTTGGAGAAGGCAACCAAAGAAGAAAAGACAATTTAAGGTGGAACTACATTGGACTAAGCATCCTCAATTCCTTGAGGTTACAAAAAAAGGTTGGGAGGAAGCCAACGGCACCATTATTAATAAACTTAATTCTCTGGGCAAAAGTCTCACCAAATGGAGCAGAAAAACCTTCGGTAATGCTGAAAGAGAGCTTGAAGAAGAAAAAGCTAAGCTTGCTGATTTACAATCGAAAGCTCACTTAGTTGATGTTAGAGAGGAAGAAAGAATTACCCAAGCAAGAATTCAGACTTTAATGGAGAGGGAGAGAATGTACTGGCAACAAAGAAATAAATCCCTATGGGTCCCTAATAATGACAAAAATACACAAGTTTTTCACTTATCTGTACTTCACAGGAGGAGTAAAAACAGAATTTTGGCTCTGAAGAACGAAGAAGGAAGTTGGATTTCTGACTTGGAAGCTATTAAGAATTTGCTTATTTCTCATTTCCAAAATATATTTACCAAGGATAATACTGTTGATGCTAATTCTTTGAGTTTCCAGAATGATGTCATTATAAGCAGGGAAGATTTGGTGGCTCTTTCTAGAGTACCTCCAGCCGACGAGATACTCAATACTCTTAAGAAGATGGGTTCTCTACGTGCTCCGGGACCAGATGGGTTTCCAGCGTTGTTTTACAAAAGTTGTTGGCATATTGTCGGAAAAGATGTAACTGCTCTGATCCAGGACTGCTTTCGGTTTGCTAGACTCCCACCAGGTTTGAACCACTCTTTTATTGCTTTGGTTCCCAAAGTGAAACACCCTGAAAGACCAGCAGATTTTAGGCCCATTGCCTTGTGCAACGTAATCTACAAGATTATCACAAAAATTATCACTCGTAGATTAAGACCATTGTTAGACTCTCTAATTGACAAGTCCCAATCAGCCTTCATACCCGGAAGACAAATTATTGATAATGTGATCGCGGCAAAAGAACTTGTCCATTCTATGAATAACTCCAACTCTATTTTAGGTTCGTTTGCTCTTAAACTTGACATGAGTAAGGCCTATGACAGAGTTGATTGGGCTTTCCTTAGCAATGTGCTTCATAGTTTTGGTATTCATGGTAGCATTCACTCTTTAATCATGAATTGCACTTCCACAGCTTCCTCTTCTATTATTCTTAATGGACAGCCTGAAGGTTCTATCATCAGTGAGAGGGGTATTAGACAAGGATGTCCATTGTCTCCCTTCTTATTTATTCTTTGCTCCCAGAGTTTGTCGAAGATTATTAGGAGAATGGAATTAGATGGGTTATACAATGGCTACATGGTTAATAGATGGGCGCCAACAGTCTCTCACCTGATGTTCGCCGATGATATTATGCTATTTGGGTGTTTAAATGATACCACAGTATCCACAATAACTGCTACCCTTGACACTTATTCTAAGTGTTCAGGCCAAGTGGTTAACTATGCTAAATCTGGAATCCATTTTAGTAAGTCAGTTCCTAACGAGAGGCAAATTGAGGTTATGGGTCAACTGGGTGTCCAAATAATGCAAACAGATGATAAATATTTGGGTTTCAAAATATTAAAGTCTGACCGTAACATTGCCTCTTATGATTTCTTGGTTGAGAAGTTCGAAGCCAAGCTGAATGGTTGGAAAAAACATTTTCTTTCTCATGCTGGGAGAACTACCTTGATTCAATCAGTTTTGGCGTTAATACCTGTTTACTATATGGCAACTAATCTCATTCCGAAAGCTGTTATCCGCAAGTTGTCTCAAATCATCAGAAATTTTTGGTGGGGGCACACGAGGGATTCTAGAAAGATGCATCATCTGAAGTGGTTTTGGTTTACTTTGAGCAAAGAGCAAGGTGGTCTGGGATTGCGTGATCTTGAACATCTCAATATGGCGTTGGTCGCAAAAGTCGGATGGAGATTTCTTTCTAATCCTTCTTCAATATGGGCTCAAATAATGTCAGCGAAGTATTTGAGAGATACTTGTTTCTGGAATGCTCGGAAACCACAGAAGTGTTCGAGTACGTGGGATGCAATTTTAGAGGTCAGGCAGTTTCTGAAAGAAGGTTGTATCTGGCTAGTGGGCAATGGAGAAACAATAAATGCTTGGTCTGACCCCTGGGTTCCTTCTATCCCAGGATTTATTCCAAGCTTCACTCTGAATGGATCGAATGGAATTACAAAAGTAAGTGACTTGATTGTAAAAGATGAAGGGAAATGGAACTCCTCTTTACTGAATTCTACCTTCGAGCCGGTTGTCGCAACTCAGATTCAAAGAATACACATCAATAAAGTGACGGCTAAAGATAGAATCATTTGGAATTTAACCCCGCATGGCGAGTTCACGACTCAGTCTTTTCAAAAGCTATTGCGTTCTAATGTTGCTGAGACTTCTTCTCGTAATGATGGGGATTTCCCTTGGAAACGGTTTTGGAAACCTAAGTCTCTTGCTCCAAAAATCCACAACTTTGTGTGGAGGTTGTTAAGAAATGGTGTGGGGGTCTTAGCAAAAATCGGTACTCACATCGATGGAGTGCAGATGGATTGCCCTCTTTGTAACAGAGCCGTTGAGACAAATGATCATTTGTTTGTCCAGTGTGAAGTAGCCCAAGCTGTTTTATTTGCTTCTCCCTTGAATTTTAGTACAGCTTTCATCCCGGAATGTTCAGTAAGTGCTTGCTGTAAGTATTGGCTAGAGAAAAATGATGGTTATGACAGTTTTTGTTTGGGTGCTAGTGTTTGGTGGGCAATTTGGAAAGCTCGCAACAACAAGGTATTTGAGCGGTCCGCCATTAACATTCATGCTATTGTCACGGAGAGTTTATTCTGGTATAATTCATATAAAAATGATCGGGAAGGAGGTCATGTGGAAGCTGATGTTACTAGCGGCAGTGTGCAGACCAACATTCCCGTTTATCAGTGGGTTCCTCCTCCGCAAAACTGCATCAAGGTGAATGTCGATGCTGCTGTTGCTATGGATAAGGCTTATGCAGCTGCAATTGCGAGAGACGAAAATGGAATCGTTATTGGCGCAGGCTCTTCAATTATTAACACTACTATGCCATTGGTGGCTGAAGCTAATAGCTTTCTTCTGGCCTTTGCTTTAGCAAGAAGGATAAATATTTTTAACATAATAGTGGAAGGCGATTGTCAGCAGGTGGTTTATATTCTCCAGAAGAAAAGTCTTTCCATTCCCTGGAGAGTTCAACATCTCATTGACGAAATCAGGTCCAATGCTAACGGCATGAACTCGGCGGAGTTCAATTACGTTCCTAAGAAAGTCAATTCCTTGGCTCATGAACTTGCGGCGTACGCGAAGCTTCACAATGTCCAAACTTGGTGGACATCTTCTCAAGTCCCCCCTTCTGTTCTCCAACAAGCTTTCCTCTCGGATTAACTGTTTTTTTCTTCCTCTGTTTTGTTTCTGCCATTGGCAACGTCCAAAAAAAAAAAAAAAAAAAAAAAAAAAAAAAGCTGCTGAGCAGCCTCTAGTCTGGTTTAATTATCTCTTTTTCTTATCGTCCATTTCCGATTAGTTGTCTTTCAATCTGTTTACTCTTAGTTCGATTTTGTACGTTTTCAAAGGTTTAATATCCTGGTTGGTGATTGTTGCATCTGTTAGGTTGTTAGTCTTAACTTCTCACTTTTTCTTCTTTTGTTATTAGTCTTCTCATGAAGTAACTTCACTTGTACCTGAGTGTGGTGATACAGGGTGGAGCTGTGTGATGGAGGCCATATCTTTCTGAAGATTTTCAATGGGTTGAATGCTTTTTAGGCGCTCCCTCAGAGATCTAGTTGATATATGCTTAAGCCTTTAACTTCCGTTTGAGCAAATCCCCCCTTTTCAGGGCTTCTCCGTCAATCAAGTCCCCATTTTCCGGTTCTCTCTTCACCTTTTCCATTTATGTGTCCCTGTTACTACCATATAAAGAGTTTGATGGAGTTAGGTGAACAAATATGGCTACTGTGGAAAATTTTCTTCAATATAATGCTGTTAAGGCTCTCTAATTGCCTCACCTTCATTTGGAATCAAACTGAAAAAAAACAAAGTCATCCTCAAACCTTTTCTTATCAAAGCATGGCAAATTCAATACCGGTAGAAGTAGCTGTTATGTCCTCAAAACTAGCAAATAAACTATCGCTTTTGGAAAATCTTGAACCATCGTTGATAATAGATGATGAAACTGCAAACAAGTGCAATGAAAACCTTCATCAGATGGTTATTGGCAAACTGAACTGCCCGTACCTATACCCTCAAAGCGCCATAAACGCGGACTGTCAAGAAGTTTTTGGTTTGTCTTATGAGCCTGCTGTTCTTCATGTTCTTTGTGAAAATAGGGGAGAAAATAGGATAGTTATTACTTTGAAAACAAGAGACGATGTTGGTTATGTAGCAAGAGGAAGTTCGTGGCCGTTCAAAGGGTTTTTGATGCAAATTAGAATGAATAATGGATCGGTTAATCCTGCTGATGTCTGTATGCAATATGAGTATATGTGGGCAAATCTAAACAAATTGCTGCCACATCACCACTTTAATGGAATACCAACCATGATAGCATAATGTATCGGAGAAGAAGTAAAGGCTATGGATCCAAAAGATGGTTTCCCTGCTGATAGAAGAAGGTCTGTTCGTGCACTGGTTAAGATGGATATGAAAAAAACTCTTCCAAGAAAAGTGAAGCTAACAATCTTTGGCAATGAAACAAACGTGGATCTCTGGTTCGATAAGATTCCTAGAAGAATTTGTTCTATATGCAGGAAAATCGATCACCCGGTAACTAGATGCGGAGAGCAACATCCTATCCCACAAGAACTTATTGATCACCTCAATGGTCTGCAAGTTCTCCTTCTGTTCAACACTGTTCCGGCATTCTCAATGAATCTTAATGATAATATGGGGGATGAAGAACTGATGATCCCGGCTCATAAGGAGGCGCATCAACAAGATCTCAACTCTTTTGTCCAACTCCATTCCAACCCAAGAACCAGAGCCAGGAAAACGAGTCCGGTATCTACTATAGATTTACCTCAGAATAAAAAAAGACCAAAGTATGATTACAGTCCACTACGACAGTATCTTTGGGGAAATAGCAGCAGCTCAGAGCCGAGCACCCTTATTACTCAACCACAGTTCACAACACCTTCACGGCTCCAGGAGTTCACAAGCTCATCAATACAATCAATCTCGACTCAGCCACCCCTTCACGGCAAAAAATCTCAAGAATTATCTAAGATGCCTGAATCATTACCCTTTCCACCGGGTTTTGCCGAACATGGAGTTATGCCAAATTCGTACTTTGGGACGGGCTTATTTGACTCAACTCATCTCCCTACAGATATTAACCAGACCGATCTGGAGATTAACCTTGCACCGATGAGCATGCAGCTGAATCCTACTGCATCGACCAAGGAAACAAAACAAACATTATCGTTGAAGTTGTTGGGTCTTCTACCAATCTAAACAGGGTTCCTTTGGAGTCATGTAACCAGGAGGCATCAGGTCTGGTAACTGATGTAACTAGTCCTGAAGATTTGGAACCTCAACAACTCATCATGAGACAGATTTTTGGGGAAGATATCCAAATTCCTATACAATCTATACACAGTTCAGGAAAAACATATGTACCAAGAACAACCAGGGCAAGAGCCAAAGCACCGGTAGTCTCAAAAGAATCACCAGCCCTGCATGAGTTAAAGGAGAACACCGGAACAACTCAAATAGCAACAAAAAAGAGAAATAAGAAAGTCCCAAAGAGGCTCACTAAGCTGTCTCAAGTGGAGGAAACAACACATTCTCATCAACTTTCAACTCTACCTGCTCAGCCATCAATATTCCTTCCTCATCAGTTCTACCCAGTGCACAATGATCAGAATACAAATAACCCTATTTTTCTTTCTGGGGCTATTGCTGAACAGGACGTTGATCCCATTGAAAATTCTCAGACAAGGGGGCCGGCGACTTACGGCGCAACCCGTGATTTCCCCACACCTCAGGTATATCATACTAAACTTCAATACTTCGTACCTTTCTTTCCTGGCTGTGTCAACTCTAATTGTGAGTTAAAGAGCCCCTTTTTTCATAAAACTATAAATATCCCTGATCTGGCCAACTCAAAATGGTCTCTGAAATGGAAATGGACTTATAGGAAAGTCAAAATAACTACTGAGAACATTACTGTATCAATTTTTACAAAAAAAAAATTATTATTCAAATGTGGAAATCTACATTGTGTCTGTAGTAAAGAAGCAATTTGGTTACAAGTCTTGGAAACAAGGGGAAAATATCTAATGAGAAGATAAAGAACTGTGGAACGATATTGAAAGAAAAGGAATCACTGGTGACAAAAAGTAATAAGGATAGGTTAACTTTTCATGAAGTTTCAGTGGAAATAGCTAAAAGGGCCAGTAAAGTTGAAGGCTTCAGCGGTTTTTTAGGAAATGAAACAAGAAAGAACAAATATTTCCACTTCAATGCTCGCACTGTTACCCTAAGTACTTATCTTTTACCGTTTAGAACAAAGGAGTGTAATAGGAGTATTAGTTTGTACCTCTGTAGCAGGATAGTTCTCTTGAGAATTAGAAGTTTAATCTGCTGTCTTTCTTGTACTCCCTACATAAATAAATTTGACTTCTTGAGATCTAGAGTTCTTTGTCGGGTCTTCCTTTCTTTGTCCCCCATTAGCAGGCAGAATCCTAAATTTTTTTCCCATACCCAAAGGACAGCTAAGGAGGTGCTTTCTCACCTTTCTGTGGTGCAGATTAAGTGCCTTAGATGCAACTTTAGCATTCCTAAACTTCGGTCTTCCTGGTGCTACGATAACCAGAGTTCTCTAGTTCAGAAGAGTAGGACTAAAGTAGCGTGGGACTGTGGTGAGTTAAGAGTTCGTGTAAACCTTTGGGATTTGAGGGGGAGGGATAGTAGCGATACCGTAGATTTGGGTAGAACTAACTGGGCTTGGGATACTGGTAGATGGGTTTCTAAAAAGAATTACAAAAAAGGCTGTTGGGATCCTAAGTTTTTCCGCAAGATCTGGGCTTGGGTAGATAGGACCACCTGGTTACGGGTTAAGGAAATGGTGGTTACCCTGGAATGGAATGGCCAGGGAATAGCGAAAAAACTCCCAAGGGATATTCTAGTGGACTTGGTATTCTCCAATTCGGTAGATATTGTGTTCTTGTCTGAGACTAAAGCGAAGGAGAGCTCGGTAATTTCCCTTTTTAAAAGATGTCAGCTTCATAATTAGTGGTTGGTCCCGCCGATTGGTACCACAGGTGGGCTAGCTCTAGGATGGGGTGAGAATATTGCTCTTGAAGTAGTTCAGAGCAATAAGAATATGATAAAAGCCCTCTTAATGGATGACGAATCCAAAAAAGAAACGTTGTACACTTTCTTCTATGGGTGTCCTTATCATGGGTCCAAGATTGAACCCTGGCAGTTTATCAATAAAGTGGCACGTAGGGCTGAGAGTATGCCCTGGGTCCTCTTAGGGGACCTGAATGTCATTTTCCACCCTTCTGAGCAAATAGGAGGCACGGAAGGTCAAAAATCTGAGGTCACGGAAGTATTGTCGTTAGTTAATGAAACAGGTATGATGGATCTGGGATTTGAAGGAAGCAATCAATTCACTTGGTCCAACCAGAGAACTGAAGGAAATATAGAACAAAGATTAGACAGATCTATTAGTAATGCGGACTGGTTAACAACCTACCCAAACTCTTTTCTCACTCACTTTCCGCCAATTGGGTCCGACCACAGCCCAATATTGCTTCGGATTAACCGCGAGTCTATGTCGGGTTTTAAACCTTTCCGATTCCCTGCTATGTGGTTTGAAGATGATTCCTGCCTCGCGCTTATCCAAGAATGCTGGGAAAGATTTATTCCAGGATCTTCGGGATTCAGAGTAGTTTCTAAACTGAAGAATCTAAAGATAAGACTAAAATAATGGAATAAGGGTGTATTTGGTAATATAACACAAAACTTGAGAAAGGTAAAGGAACAACTAGATAAGTGCTACCACAAGTCTAATCATGATGCTGATACTAGAAATCGGTGGAAGAATTTGGTGATGGAATTAGACAAATGGAAAAACATAGAAGAACAATTCTGGAAGGAGAAATCGAGAGATAATGACCTCAAGTTAGGTGACAGAAACACGGCTTACTTCCATCTAAAAACAGCAACTCGGTACAGAAGGAACAAAATCTCCAGGCTAAAGGATGCTTCCGGGGAATGGAAAGGAAAGCTATCTGAAGTTGTGCAAATCCTCCAAAGCCATTTTAAGGAAATAGCCACTTCAGAAAGAAATGGAAGGATAGGAAAAGATGATGAAATCTTGAACCTTATTCCTCAATGGGTCTCGGAAGAGATAAATGCCAACCTTGTGGCTACCCCTACGAACCAGGAAATTAAAGAAGTAATTTTTGCTATGCCACCCTCTAAATCTCCGGGACCTGATGGCTATCCCGCAATCTTTTTCCAAAAAAGCTGGGACATAGTCGGGGGTGAAGTCACCTCCCTTGTTAAGAAATTCTTCGAAACTCGATTTCTTCTAAAAGAGATTAATCAAACCTTCCTCACTCTCATCCCTAAAAAGGAAAACCAAACCACCCCGGCGGACTTTAGACCTATAATCCTGTGTAATACGATGTACAAGGCAATATCCAAAATTCTAGCAAACAGATTAAAACCTCATCTTAATACAATCATATCCCCCTTTCAGGCGGCTTTCGTTCCGGGTAGACAAATAGCTGATAACATCTTGATAGCACATGAAATCACCCGCGTGATGAAAAGAAGGAAAAAAGGAAAACTGGGATACCAAGGGCTGAAAATTGATATGAGCAAGGCTTTCGATAGGGTAGAATGGAATTATCAATCAAGATTTTCAAGCAAATGGGATACTATGATCACTGGTGTGAATTAGTTTATCAATGCATAAGCACAACGGCCATTTCGGTTCTCTTGAACGGAACCCCCGGAAAAGTGTTCTACCCTTCGCGTGGAATACGGCAGGGGGACCCATTATCCCCCTATTTGTTCCTCATTTGCATGGAAGTCCTCTCTAGAATGCTTCAGAATGCGGAGTCCAAAAAACAAATTTCGGGGATTAAGATTGCAAGAAACATCCCTTCTATAAATCACCTTTTATTTGCGGATGATATCCTGATCTTCACTAAGGAAGATATGAGACAGTCTAGGAATCTTATGAATTTGCTAAAGGACTTTGGAGAATTTTCGAGCCAACTGATAAACCTGGAAAAATCTGGAGTTTTTCATACTCCCAATCTAGCACCGAGACTGAGTAGAGCCCTAACTAGAACCCTTCGGATGAAATAAATGAACCTAAAAGACACCTATCTGGGAGCACCTTTGTTCTTTCAAATTCCAAGACATCTAAAATTTGCTAATTTGATTGCAAAATTCAGGGCTAGGCTCAAGGGATGGAAAAAAGTCAGCCTTAACCAGGCGGGTAGATCTGTTCTTGTTAAATCTACTTTGGAATCCATGCCGATCTACCAAATGATGTGATTTCCGTTACCGATTAAAACTTTGAATATTCTAACTGGGCTGCAAAGGGATTTCTGGTGGGGGAAAAAAGAGGAGAAAAGAGGTTGCTATATCAAAGCCTGGGGATTTATGACAAAAAAGAAAAAACATGGGGGGCTTGGATTTAAAAAAATGAAACTGGTTAATGAAGCAATGCAGACTAAGCTAGCTTGGCGTATGATTTCGGAGCCAGAGGCCTTGTGGGAGAAAATCTACAAATCAATCTACTTCCACAACACCAATCCGCTGCAAGAAAACACTAAAAAGCAAGGATCTGTGGCTTGGTCAGGGATTAGAGCGGGCCTGGAAAACCTCAAAAGGTTAGGAGTATGAGACATTGCGATTACCTCGGAAATCAATATCTGGGAAGTAAAATGGGTTCCTGGAATGGAGAATCTTCTTGAGTCAGAGTCTGTTAAGGTAGAGGAACTGCGTATAAACAAAATAAGGCACATATGGGACTTTGGAAGGATGGAATGGAACACCAATCTTTTACTCGAAATATTTGATCAACAAACTGTCAATCTTATTAGTTGTGTTACACCTAGATTAACTGGGGAAGATATCCACAGATGGAGCCTTACCAAAAATGGAAAATTCTCTACCAAATCGGCCTATGATAATCTCGACAACATAAATGGGGCCAGGCCCATATCAAATCCGTTGAGTAAAATCTGTAATATCCAAACAACACCTAAAATCAAACTCTTTCTTTGGAAATGTGCTTCCAACTGCCTCCCAGTGAGAGATATCTTGGCGAATCGAATGGAAATAGAAACAGATAAGTGTCCAATGTGCGATTCCAACATGGAAACAACTAACCACCTGTTAATGGAATGTCACTATGCTAGGGAGGTTTGGTTTGGTATAGCTAGAGCTTACAGACTAGGTGATAATTAAACACTACTAGACTGGATAAAAACTTGGTTTACAAATCCGATAGACTGGGATAGAAATATGATAGATTGGGTAGCAGGGTGTGGCATTGTAACTTGGAACATATGGAAAGCAAGATGTGATTTGGTCTTCTCGGAACATAAAGTGGCTGTTACAGATTTAATCAACAAGATAGAAAATAAAATAACTATACAGAATACGGTGTTCTCGAAGGTTATGAACAAGAGGAAAATAGATCCAAAGAAGGCGGTCAAACAACCATGGTCTCCTCTACTGGAAGGAACGATAAAAGTCAACTACGATGCTTCCTACAAAGAAGGGGAGATAACAGTAGGATTGGGAATTATTGATAGAGATCATCAAGGCGTTTTCGGGAAGGCACATACGGTTTGTACTACGGCTACTTCGGTTCTGATGGCGGAATATAAGGCAGCAAAGGAGGCAACTAGACGGGCTATTCAACAGGGTCTCACAACCATAATCTTGGAAGGGGATAATCAAGACATAAAGGACTACATGGAAGGTGGAAATTTGAATATGGATTGGCAATGCAGGAACATTCTGGAAGAACTCAAGGAAATGGCAAGGGTCTTCAACAAATTCACAGTCACCCACACAAAGAGAACAAGGAATGAAGTCGCTGATTCTTTGGAAAAAGAAGGAAGGACGGGAGGTACATTGACATACACAGTCTACAACATCAAACAAAAGCTATTCAACTTAATTTGTATTGATTCTAATTTCAGTAACGCAAATTCGAATGTAATTGATTCCACCCCGTCGGAAATCTTTTAGTTTCCTTTAATAATATTTTGATTATAAAAATAAAAAAGAAGAAGATAGGAAATGAGAACATACCGAGAAAGAGAGCGAGAAAAGTGCGTGGAGAAAAAACTTAAGTTTTTGCATAAAATATTTGGACAATGGCGAAGAATCCTCTTACGATGGTGAAGATTTTTGAACGGCACAGGTTTGGGTTTGCAGGAATAAAACGGATATGGGACCTATATCGTACCATATGTAGCAGACTTGTGGCAACTAAGCCGGTGGCTAACCAATTTCGAACTCATATAAATGCCACGTTATACGGGTTAGCCATTTCTGGGTGCGTAATATAATACTAGTGGTGGGTGTATTAAAACTTAAAATATTTGTCGGATTTATTCTGTGATATAATAATTCATCGTTAAATCACACACCTAGGAAATTATCACGTTTTAGAATGACAGATTTTTTATGTTAAATGGTGGACCCTACTATTTTCATATTATATGACGGAATTTGTGTGTAATACCCTAATCACGTAATTAATTTGTCATTTAAAAACGTGATTTATATCCCTTTCTGGACTATTATCTTTATCTGTGTTTGAAGGCTATTGATGAAGTGGAAAAGCAACCTGTCAAAGTTGTGAAAACTAAAGGCAAAGGAAAGAGTATTTCTCGCAAAGATAAATCTGTTGATCCTCCTTTAAAGAAGCGAAAAGTCCAATCTCATTCTCCCTCAATTCCCCAGGATAGTGAAAGCTCTAGTGACAATAATGATGATGATGGCGATGATGAAATTTATTCTGCGAAAGAATATTCACAATCTGAATCTTCTATGGCTCATTTATCTGGCATCTTCTCCAATACTATGCAGGGAACTGGTGATACTCCTCTTTCCAATGCTTGCCAGTCCATCGCAACTATCTATGATGCCTCTTTCTTAGAGAATAATGAATAGCCTGGTAAATTTTCATTTTCATATTCGTATTTTTATTTTCTTTACTTTACTTTGCCTTGAATTCATAATTTATTCCTAAAATTCGCTGAATTGTTTCGCAGGCGGGGAAAGATTCTTACGCTGTTGTCTCAGATCTTGAGAAAAGACGTATGGCTTTTCAGAAGAAAAATGCTAATCTTCGCAAAGAAAATGAAGAATTAAGATCTGAATCTGTTGGTCTTCGCAAAAAAAATTAGGAATTAAAATCTGAGTCTGTTAATCTTCGCGGGAAGTTGGAATCTGGGTCGTTAGCCTTCATGAGAAGATCAAGCGGTTGGAAACTGAACTCTCTTCTTCGCAGGATAAGGCTGCTAGCCTCCAATCTGCGAACAATCAACTTTATGGTGAGAAATTTTTCTCTTTTTCTTTATCCATGTACTCCTTTGTGTTTTCTTATTTAATTAATCCTCTTCGCAGATATTTATGGCCTTTCTGATGAAGCCGTATTCCTTCGTTCTTTTCCAAATCCAATAGATGATGATACCCTTCTTAATCTCCTTAATGATTCTTTGAATAACTTTTTAAACGATGAAACTAAATATCTTTCCATAGATGAACTTAGATCCAAAATTCATCTCTTAAAGATTAAGCATTGATCTAGTTTGGGCTTAGCCCAAAAATTTAAACGTTTGTATGTTGACTCAAAAGAAGAAATTAACAAATTAAGAGCTAAGAACATCAGTCTTATTGATGATAAAGACCGTATTACTAAGTAAGGTGCTCAATCCTTGGCGGATTTCCATAAAACCCTTCTTGAAGTTCAAATTGAAAGAGATTGACTTATCTGCGATAAAAATGCTCTTGTTGAGAGGGAAAACCAAGTTCGCTCTCGCCTTCTCATTAGTAATGATGATGAATTTTCTTAGGCTGCGAAGGTTCTTGATAATTCTAGAAGTAACTTAGGTGTAGATGTCAGCCTTCAAGTTGAGCAAACGGCTTTGATTAGAGATATGATTTTTAACAAAGAAGGTTGTTGAATGTTCTTTCTTATTTAATTGTTTATTCTTCACAACTTTCCATCAAGTTGCTGATTTATTATTGTATTTTCGCAGAAGCTGAAGAGAGATATCGCAACAGGATTGGAGAGCTTGAGGATGACAAGGCGAAGATCGCAAATGATCTTTCTTCTCGCAAAATATTCAAAGTTGAAGGCTCAAATGAAGATCACTATTGCGAATTTTGGGAATGACGCAATTTCTTACCGTAATGATATTATCAAGGCAGTTTGTAATGACAACAAGATCCCTCATTCCAAATATCCTTGTCTCTTCGATAAGATTCCATAAAATACGCCTAATTTGGTCATCTCTGATAGTGAGGCTGATGAGGAATCTGAGTCTGAAGAAAATGAAGAAGAGAAATCTGATGAAGAATCTGCTGGGGAAGAAACTTCTGGTAAAGAATCAAGTAGAAAATAGTTTTCTCTTCCTTGTATTTTCTTGTTCAATCTTTTTGCAAAACTTGTACATTTGTTCTCGGTTTTTCATCTTTGTATATTTGTAATTTGTCGCTGCGAATTTCTCCAGTCATCAATACAAGCTTTATTTCTTTATTTCTTTCTTGCGTGTGTTAGAAGAATTTTCTTTCTTGCAATATGACCATTCAAAATATAATTATTTTTTTATGCGTAAATCTATCATGTGAAACAAATAACATTTAATTTATTCTATGCATTCCCATACTTTCCTATGTTATTTGTATTCATATGAGTGATTGAGCATATTACCTTTGTTTGATAAAATGGTTTGCGAGAAAATCGCAATTTTCTCTGTATAATCTCGCAAGTATGAACTGTAATATTGCATTCATTCTTGTATTCTGATGTGGTCTTATTTTGCCTTCATAAGTAAAGGTCTTATTTTTCCATCTTTTCTCATTGCGACAAAATCGCAGGACGTCTCTACACTTTCATGTATAAACCCATTGATCTTGCCTTAACTTTTTGTTCTTTTGTATTTTTGCTGCGATAATAAGACAAGCCTAAATCTTCTTGCGAAACTAAAGCCCCATGACATTGCCATTTTGCGACGAAATCGCAGGACGTCTTTACACTTGCATGCAATGACCCACTGATCTCTTCTTATCTTCTCTTTTGTATTATTGCCTCTTCAGGAATGGTGCACAAATATGACAAGTCTTTATACTCCCATGAGTAAAACGTCTCATGACATTTGCATCTTAAGACACTTATCATCTCCCTAATGGAGGGTTCCGCCCTTATCTTCCCCCTGGTTTCCCTTTCAAGGAGATGTACATCGGCCATACAAGACTAGCTCCTCCCATCCAGTCTTAATAACAACTAGTTGTTTTCACAGCCTCTTATCCCTTTTGCCTATATGGCTTATGGTTACAAGACTGCACCCTAAGTGGGGTTTTCTTCAGGCCGAGTGCATCATAGCCAAGACTTACCAAGAATGTCCGAGACGCTTCAAATGCCCCATGCACTCTTTGCTCAACCGTGTACCTCGGCGCCTTGGTCATACTCTGCACTCCTTAGGAGATCTCTTATTACCTTAGTCGCCCAACTCAAGTCATATGCTCAATTTGAGAATCCAAGGTATCTCTCCTGGATGGGCTTTCATTAACACCAAATCTTCATGACTCAGGTTCCAGCAGCGGTGTAACCTTATCGCTAAGTCATATTACAGATACCCCCTTCTATGACGTACTTTAGGTCTTACATTTGCCTCTTACGAAATTTTATTCGCGAACTAGGGTGTATGCCATAAAGGTTCGTCCCATTCTGGATCATAAAGATCATTTCTTGCGAAATTTTCGCATATTTCATTCTTTCTTTTGGTATTTGCAACTTCTCATCTTCTTTTTCATAAAATTTTGCATATGTTCACTCCATTTTAATCATTAAGGAAAACAAATATTTTTGAAATTTTGCAACAGATCAATTATACATCTCCTTTTCTCTTCTCAATATTTCTTTCACTTCATAGTTTGAATTTTTTTATCTTTGTTATCTCCTTCCCCTGTATCTTTGACAATTAATTTCTTACCTTTTGCGATAGCTTCGTTGTTTCTTCTTTTCAACAAGATTTCTTCTTCTTTCTTCTCTATTGCATCCACCATGAGTCTTTCACTTCTTTGTTGCTCTCTGATATTACCTTTCCAATTCCATTTCTTCGCAACTCGTTCCTCGCAGAACTCTACATCAATGTCATAGCATTTCTTACCTTCCACCCAATCTCCTTTTATAACTCCAACTCCATTAGGATGGGGAAATTTGATGCATTGATGAAATGTTGAAGCTACCCCTAAAATCCCATGCAACCAAGGTCGCCCAATCAAAGCATTGTAGGGTGACTCCACATCAACAATACAGAATAGAATCCTGGAAGATATCCCCTTTAATGGAACTGTCATTGTGATCTCTCCCTTAGGCTTATTGGCAGTACCATTAAATCCATAAATCTTATAGGTTGAGGGTATTAGATACTCATCTCTGCCTCCCATAGTCTTATAAGTATGATAGAATAAGATATCCTCAGAACTTCCTGTGTCAATTAAGACACTATTAATCTCCCATGTATCTTCAGCCTCATCATCCTCTTCTTCATCTTTTCTTTGCTTTGGATTTATTTCTAATCTCACCACTAGTGGGTTATCATGCATTTTTCCGGACTCTGGTACTTCTTCTGCAGTGAAAGAGATAGTCTTCTTTTTCCAATCTTTTAGTGGCGAGATTTTCGCAATGTTCATAATTTCTCTTCCGTCAACATCTCTTGCGAATACTCTGCGTAAAACACTATCATGAAAATCTTCAATTGTATTGTATGAATGCACAATAGAATTACAAAACAGATTTTTTTCCTTTGCTCCAACTTCTATGACAAATGTTTCTCCTCCTTTGGCTGCATTGACTCTGCGAATTTCTGGTGGTGGTGGTAAGGGCTGAGATTGAGGGTGCCCTATTAGAAAGTGATTTAATTTTCCTTGGTCTATCATCTTGAGAATGATCCTTTTTATATTTCTATAATTATTTGTTGAATACCCATGAAATGATGGTAAGAACAAAATTCCTGACTTCGGTTGTTTTGATGTGGTCCTTTTCCCATGTTCGGAATATTCTCCATTAAAATTATAGCCTCCCAAAAAATTTCCACACTAGCATTCAATGGTGGCATCTTGATCTCTTCCCATATTGTCTTTTGACTTCCTGATCCTCTTTGATATTTCTTCCTTTGTCCCCCATAGGTTTCTTGTGGCTGATCAATTCTTTGAATTTTGTTGTTTCCACCTTTATTATAAAAATTTATTTTCCTTTCGTATTCTTCTTGATCTCTGCTTCCCATATCCACCAGCTTCTGTTGATTATCATTCTTATTTTCTTGTTGTGCCTGCGAGGTGCTAGCCACTGTGTTTATTAATTTAGGCAATAAGCTTGCGCTCGCTGTATTTGAGCTTGTGTTCACGATTGGATAAGATTCTACTTCATTCTGCTTTTCTTCAAGAGCAATGCACTCCTCCTGCAATTCTCATAGCTTTGCCATAGTAATTGTATTCTTGATTCTAAAAATTTGAATGTACAATAGATTGGTTGCGAACATTGCATTGATGAATGATAAAATAAGATATCTCTCATCCACCCGTTCAGCCATCTCACTGCACATTGTCTTCCACCTTGTGGTTAGATGTTTCAAACTTTCACTAATTCTCTGTTTTAATCCGAAAACATCTTTTATTCCTGGCCACGAGGAATTGTTAGTTATGTAAGCTCCTAAAAATGTAGTCTGCAAATGGTTGAAAGATGCTATAGTATTTCTGGGTAAACCTTTGAACCACTTCAGTGCCTCTCCTCTTAAACTTGATGCAAAATACTTGCACAACACATCATCATGAATTTCCCACTATAGCATACATCTCACATAAGCTTTAATGTGTTGAATTGCGCAGGTTGTTCCATCAAAAATGCTAGTCAATGCAGGCAAACTGCATTTTGGTGGAATTCCTCCTAATTGTACATCTTGCGAGAATGGAGTTTTCACAGCTTCTTCTATGGCTTCATCCAATTGTCTCCTACCTCCTTCTCTTCTGTTATTTAGCATTCCTCTTATTTCTGCCAACTCTCTTAAGATTTGCTCATTTACTCCGGACGTTGATCCCATTGGTCTCTTTAATTCTGCTTCTATTCTCCTACGTTCTTGCCTGTCTTGTGGTGCGAGATTTTGATTTCCTTCTCCATTATTTTCTTTTTGTCTTTCTCTGCGATCTTCTCTTTCATTTCTTTCATGAATTCGCACACCATTATATCTATCATTTTCTCTTCTGCGATTTTTTTCATTTCTTATCAATTCTCCTTGCTGCCTTCCAACCCTTCTTTGTATCCTATCGTATTCTTCATTGATATTACCATTGTTGCGGTTCTTCTCGCGTTTTCTTTCTCGATTATCATGGTTATTCTGGAAAATTGCCTCTTGGAATTCTTGTTCTTCCACTTCTGCTCTCAATCTTTCCCTTTCGCAAGCTAAACGCGCTTGTTCAGCATAATGTCTCTCGATTTCTTCTTTAATTATCTGCTGATTTCTTTGAATCTCTCTTCCACGTAATATTCTCCTCCCTTCTTCTTGGTTTTCTTCGCCATCTTGGTTATTTCGTTCCTGAAGCTTCTCATTCTCCTGACCTCTGTTGTTTTGTTCATTTTAATGAATTTCGCCTTGTGGTATGTAACGATCTTCCATTACTTCTCTCCTTTCACGACGTCTTTCATTTGGATCTTGATTTTATTCTTCAATATTTGTCATAGGTGAACTTCTTCTTACCTCACTTCTGATTGATCTCGAACTTGATCTCGTTGTACTTCTTGATCTCCTATTTTGTAACCTCATATTCTCCATTCTCAATTCATGGTTTTTCCTTGCCAAATTTGCACGTTCTTCCGCTTCCAATCTCCTCTCTTCGTGTATTCTTTGTCTTAACTCCTCTGTTGCCTCTAATACTACAATTCTTTCATCTCCATGAATTATCCCTCCAACTGCTTCTTCAGCTCTTTCTTCTTGTCTTCCATTTCTTAGTTGTTGCTCCTCTTCTATTTCTTCCGCTGAATCAGATCGCCAAGTATGCACACTCACTCTATCATAATCCAAATTTCTATTTTGCGTTGGTTTATGTTGAATCGGTTATTGAATTTTATTTTGTCCGTTATTTCTTGTGTTCATTCTCGATGGTTCTCCATTTTGGTTTCTTCTTTATCCAGCAAGTCTCTTACACCTTTTAACAATACTTGGTTGTCTTGAAGCATTTTTTCTCCTAGCCATATCTTCAATCTCAAAGAATTATTGAAGATCCTCTAAAAATTTTCACCAACTACCTCAAATTCTCCCAAATCACAATATTAGTTTTCACGCTAAAAACAAGGGAAGGATCCCTGTTTCTAGTGCCAATATGTAGTAGCAGGAAATCCTACACTACACCCCTCACAAGAATTCATAATAATCAACACATATTTTGAAGATTAAGAACAACACTTTTATTAATTGATTCACATAAATGAAAGAAAACAAGAACACAATTGCTCTCTAAACTTTCTCTCTCCTAAATGACTTGCTCAACACTCGAAAAAGCTCTCTCCCTTCCCTACGTTTGTTCAACTCTTTATATAGGGAATTACATAGTGGATGACAGCTAATCTGTCCTTTATTTTAGGATCTGACTTGCGATATTCTCGCAAGAGTTACATTGCCAATTTTCGCAAGCACTCTAATTGTCGCAGAATCACCACACATTTCTCATGTTTCTGCCATCGTCATATATTACGTCATTCTTCAAATCATCTTGCGACACTCGCAAGGTGTTGTTAACCATGCCTCGCAAATATGTCCTTCTTGCGATATTCTGATCCTACAATACAGAAAATTGAATATGAAGGTGTTAACATGTTTTGTTTCCATTATGGGATAATGACACATAAAAAAGAAAGTTGTCCATTGATTGCTAATGAACATGTGATTGCTCCTAATTCTCAGAATTTTGCAAGAGGTTCAACAACAGGGAGGCAGAAGAAAACTATGGTCCTTGGATGATTGTAGGAAAGAAGAAGAAAGTGGCTAAAGGGAGATCTGTCAATGGCCAGAGTAACAAACAAAGTGCTGGTAATACTGGTGTTAGTAACAGGTTTGATGCTTTGGTTGAGCAGAGTTCTATGGACATGAATGAGGAAGGAATGACTAGAGATTGAGCATTTAATGCAACAAATAATAACGGTTCATCACAGATCAATGGTGTAAGTGGTGGAATTGGTGACAGCGGGGAATTACAGTTACAAAACAAGGTTTTAATTGGTGTTAGTGGATCTTTTGATAATAGGGTGATATTACAAACTAATACAGGAATATGAATGGAAAGAGCAGCAGAGAAATTAATTCTGGTAGTGGGGGAATTATCAATGAAAGGCTAATTATTGCTGATAGGTCTATAAGTAAGGGAAAAGAACAAATGGATTCTACTAGTTTTTTGAGAAACAGAAGATTAGATGGATCCTAACAGTCAGCTACAACAACTGCTCTCACTAGTCCGCCCAGGGCCAATGGATGTTTTCTAGAGGGTTGAGGAGCTTCTTGTTCGCAGGGCTCAAGAGGAACTTCAAGCCATGCAAAATCATCTGACAGAAATAGTTATAGAACAGATAACACAAGTGGACTTAAGGCTTCAACTAATGGAGGACATAACACAGATAAGAAGGTTGATGAATCAAGTTTTGCCATAGGTGGTGCATGCTCAGGAACAACTAGATTGGAGTGTATTTTTGGACATAATCAATCAGCTATTGATCCCTATAAGCTTCTCCCCTTCAAATTGGTCTCACTTGGACCCGGAGGAGTTTCTAAATCAAAGAAGGGAAGAACTATAATGTGTGTAAAAGATGTGGCTAGAAGAAACAACATTAGTGGTGGACATGGAAACAATGGTAGAAACCCCAGCACTAATAAGAAGCCCAATCGATCTTTGGAAGTTCTAGATGCTGTTCAATACCCGTTTAGATGCGTATTTTCGCTACCAATGTCAGTTCAAGACAAAGTTCACTCCAATTCTGGAGTTGAACAAGGTAGTGAATGCAAGGAGAATGGAAGTGCCAGCACACATAGGTCCTGCTAGACCTTTTTCATTCCTAGTTATATTGATAATTTCTCGATCAAGATATTAGTGTGGAATTGTAGGGGTGCAGCTAGACCCTCTTTTGTTCGTGTTATGAAGAAACTGATTAAGAGATATCAACCAACTATTGTGTCTTTGATGGAGACAAGAGTGCTTGCTACTCATGCTTCAAGAATTGTTAGTCAATTAGGTTTTATGAAATCGATTGTTGTTGATCCTGAAGGTTTTTCAGGGGGGGGTATGTGCATTTTGTGGGACCCGAAAGAGGTGGATATTCAGTCAACTAGACAGTCTAGGTGGGTTGTTAATGCTATGGTCACGACTAAGTTCAAAAATCCTTGGATTCTGTCCTCAATATATGGGAGTACAAATAAGGTTAACAAAAAGAATACTTGGGAGGAGCTTGGAGCTATAAATGAATTGGGATAGACTGATCATATGGTTATGGGTGATTTGAATATGATTGGCTCAAGGAATGAAAAATATGGTGGAAGATAACTGTCTACGAGTCAGTTGCATAAACTCAAGGATGTTATGGACCAGTGTGGCTTGATATATTTGGGTTCTAATGGGACAAGGTACACGTGGAATAATAAAAGAACTGGACTAGCTAACATCAAGGAAAGGCTAGATAGAGTGTTAGCTAATGAGGAATGGTGCAAAAGCTACCCAAATGCCCAGGTATTTCACCTTTCTTATTTTAATTCCGATTATATAGTGGTTTTAATTGACCTAGAACCTAAGAAGAAATTCAAACATAGACCTTTTAGGCTACAAGCCATGTGGGTTCGAGACAATAGATTTCTTGATGTGGTTAGAGAAAAATGGCATAATCCTTTTAGGAATAGTAACCAAAATTTCTTCGAGAATGTTGAGAGATTGCAAAAATAAGCTAGGCAATGGAACAAGAATGTATTTGGAAATCTTTATACTAGGATAGAATATGCTCTTGTTAATCTTAATGATGCTTAAAATGCTTTTGATTTATCTCCTAATGAAGAGACCATGCATCACATGTAGACTTGTGTATATGATTATCTGAATCTTCTTAAAATGGAAGAGGTTATTTGGAGACAAAAGTCTAGGGTTAAATGGATAAAAGATGGGGATCTCAACACTAAGTTCTTTCACACTTCTAATTTGGTTAGAAGGAGAAGAAACCATATTTGCATGATAAAGGATAAAACTGGTAAGTGGCTAACCTCTGATAAAGATATTGAAATGGAGATTGTTGATAATTTTAATTTTTTATTTAACTCAACCAAAACTAGCTCAGATCATGATGAAATTGATCACTTATTTCCTAGCATTATATCTGAAAGTTAAAATAATTGCATCACTAGGGAGGTTTCAGTTACGAAAATTAAGAATGCTATGCGACAACTTGGTTCGATGAAAGCCACGGGACCTGACGGTCTTCAAGGGATTTTCTTTCATAAATACTGGGACATTGTTGGCCCAAGTATAATCAAGTTGGTTAAAGATTTCTTCTGTCA
Organism: Papaver bracteatum; assembly: GCA_023529315.1. Taxonomy (NCBI): domain Eukaryota; kingdom Viridiplantae; phylum Streptophyta; class Magnoliopsida; order Ranunculales; family Papaveraceae; genus Papaver; species Papaver bracteatum. Next base: position 2,088,220 of record JAJJWX010003683.1, read on the forward strand.
TGGTATGCTTGACCACAGACTTAATATGACTTTTATAGCTTTGATACCTAAGAAAAATATTTCGACATGTGTCAAAGATTATAAACCTATCAGTCTGTGCAATTATGCTATGAAAATTATAACCAAAATCCTCATTAACAGGATTAGGCCCGTTATAAGTAAAATTGTTTCAAAGAACCAACATGCTTTCATACAAGGGAGGTCTATTTTTGACTAGACCATAATTTGTAACGAAATTATCCACTCCTTTAAGAATAAAAAGGGTGTCAAAGGTTGGATGGCTCTCAAACTGGATTTTGATAAAGCGTATGATAGGGTTAGTTGGCCTTTTATTGTTAAAATCCTTAAGTGTGTGGGGTTTGCTGATAAGTTTGTAAACTGGATTATGACTTGTATTAGTTCTGTTGCTTTTCAAGTCCTTATAAATGGCGCTCCAAGTGAAGAGTTCACCCGAGAAATGGTATACGCCAAGGAGACCCTCTGTCCCCATTTATTTCCATTCTTTGTCTTGAAGCTTTATCGAGACTTTTACAACATGGTATTGACTCGAAGTATTTGCAGGGTTTCGTTGTTGCAAAAGGAGCTCTTATGATTACTCATTATCTGTATGCAGATGATAGCATAAAATCATATATTATCCCAGATTCTGTATTTTTATTGTTTTCAAGAATAATTATTTTTACTAATTGATTTTGTGTTTTTAGGTATAAATAAAGCTTATATGAATTGAGAAGCCAAAAGAGCAGGAAATTGGTGGCCAGAGGCGTAAAGGTTGTGAGGATCATAGAAGAAATATCGCACAAAAAAGTGGCTGCAATCCACGTGCAAACTACACCTAGCAATGGGATTGGAAGAAGAAATTGTTTTGAAGAAGATACGGGCTTATAAGAGTCAAAACCCAAACCCATATCCAGACCCGACACATCAAAATTTGATACAGCCTCTCAACACATGTTCAACACCCAACAACTGTTCAAGATCCAAGGGAATCTCGACACGATTCATCGACATCTGAAGCATCCGCCCAACACCCTAGTCCCATCTATTTCCTCCCCTGCTCGAACAGAAATCAAACCCATCTCCATTTCCTCTTCCATTTCACAGAACTAGCACCACCGACCCCTCTTAATCAAATTCATCTCCCCGACCATCTCTGCTCACAACTGCTACCATGAAAACCGCTAATCTCTTTCTCTCCCAACCTTATCATATTATCAAGAATAGTGAACCTAGAAGCTAGGTTTGAGAGAGACTATTATTAGAGTTATCTATTACAGCTGGAAAAGCATCCAATTAAAGGATTTGCATAGAAGAATTGAAGATAAAAATTACTCCCTCCGTTTCAGGAAAAGTGTTACTTTCACTTTTTCAATTTGGCCTAAAAATAGGCCAAATTGAAAAAGTGAAAGTAACACTTTTCCTGAAACGGAGGGAGTATCAAAAAACACGTTTTGGGTAAGTGGGCCACTGTTAGTTGTCGAATTGAAGGTGAATTGAGAGAATTTTGTGTATAAATAGGGCTTGATATAGGGTACTGTAACCATCCAATTCTACCTGGATCAACTCTTAAGTTTATATCATTGTGTTTAATCATCTTCATCATGTTCTAATCTCTTTTATTAGGGTTTAGATGAAGCCTTTTATCTGATGCTAAGTTATTCATGTTTGCTTATTATTCTTGTTTGCTTAAAATGATATAGGAATGGTCTAATCTTTGTGTCACAGTATATTGCTTTCACCTTATTTGCTATGCAACATAGGTAGTTAGAATAACTCTGTATTTTGCTTCAACTCATGCTTCAATGCTTAATTCGATCTGTGATTAGTTGTGCCGTAAGAAGACAACTAATGCTAGGGATTGATTACCTTAGTTGATATTAGATCATCCATTTAAGAGTACCCTGGATAAACGACAGACTTGCATCTTCACCGGTGTACATTACAAAGGGACAAGAATATTATTTAAACTGAATTAGCTTAGTAGAAGTTAAGAGGTGGATTCAATTTCCCCAGTCTCCTCCATTTAAGTGTTTACAATCTGTTCTTGCATCTTTCCTTTACAAACTGTTTTAATTCTTTTAATCTCTGCAATCATCTAGTCATATCGACAACAAAGCCCCCTTTTTGTTACTCTTTATTTGAATCCGTTTAAGTAAACTTTGTGTTCAATCTTACATCCACCTTGTCCCTGAGGATCGACTCGTACTTACCCTGTTTACAGACTCGAGGCTGTATACTTGCAGTTAGTATAATTGTAGGTACTGTTTAGAGACCTACCAAGTTTTTGGCGTCGCGGCTGGGGACTCGGTAGCGGTGAAGTTGATCTAAAGTTTCACTTTTACTGATCTTTAGTTTACAGTTTGTACATATGAGTTTAGATTATTTTTTTCTTGCAATCAGTGGATTCAATTTCCCCAGTCTCCTCCATTTAAGTGTTTACAATCTGTTCTTGCATCTTTCCTTTACAAACTGTTTTACTGCTTTTAATCTCTGCAATCATCTAGTCATATCGACAACAAAGCCCCCTTTTTGTTACTCTTTATTTGAATCCGTATAAGTAAACTTTGTGTTCAAACTTACATCCACCTTGTCCCTGAGGATCGACTCGTACTTACCCTGTTTACAGACTCGACGCTGTATACTTGCAGTTAGTATAATTGTAGGTACTGTTTAGAGACCTACCAAGTTTTTGGCGTCGCGGCTGGGGACTCGGTAGCGGTGAAGTTGATCTAAAGTTTCACTTTTACTGATCTTTAGTTTACAGTTTGTACATATGTGTTTAGATTATTGTTTTCTTGCAATCATAGTGTAACTTAGTATCAATTCATATGTTTATATTTTGCATCATCATCCATCTAAATCTTTCTAGCATTGCATTCCGTAGCTTTTCACTTTGCTGTAACATATTTTTTCCATTCACTGGGTGGAAAGAGTACTGTTGTTTCTGTGCACTGTGTTTGTAGGTGTAAATAATCCACAGGGACAGGTGGAACAATCCTAGACAATGGTGTACTAAGGGAAATAGCACTAGAAGTACTGAATCGCTTCACCAAATCTGAGCGCGAGAAAAGAGGAACTGAAGCAGTCCGTGAGGTCGACATAAAGAAGGGAAAAGTTCTGATGTGATGCTCATCGGGTACAAGAACAATTAATGCACTGACAAAGTTGGTGAAGAGATAAGAAGAACTCGGTCAAAGTAAGACTCGGCCAGGGACCTAAAGGGCGACATCAGTCATCATCACCAAACAGGCAACATCGGGAAGTGAGATATCAGAAGAAGACATTACTCGGCTCGGCTAAATATCTCGACCAAAGCAGATAGGAATGTCAGCCGAAGCATCAACTGATCACCCGAGAAGAACTTCAAGGAAGCTACATCATGCCTAACATCGTAGTACCGGTTGTATCATCACCTGTGACTAAAAATAGAGACCATGTAGAGAGGTAAAACTCAAGTAAGAAGTGAGGAAAGAGAGCACATCTAGTAACGAGAGAAGGACCAATCTTATAATCTTGAATCGTATAATAAGATCATCCTTACCCCCGTGGACGTAGGTAATCATACCGAACCACGTACATCTTGTGTTCTTATGTTTCTCAGCTTGTTACTTCATATTGTGCGTAGTATAGATCATTGGATGTAGTAGTAGGATTTTCTACGTCTACAGTGTTAGCGTAACTTAGTTTCAGTTTAGAGCATTTTCTTGAATAATTTCTGCAAGTCGAGTCTAGTTCCAGTCAATTTCATCTATAACTAGTCGCATCCTGCAGTCCAGTCCTCAATCGTTTTCTAAATTTCTCAGTCTGTAATATATTACCATCAATAGGTTAGCCATATAGGATTTTCGTTTAAAAGTGTCTTACTAGTTTCTGTCATTAGCATAACTTAGATTGTGTTAGTTTTTAATCATCTGTATATATATAATCCCCATTAGTAGGTCGAATATTTTGAGTTTAGCTGTACTAGTTTTTAGTTTTGATTATTTACGTGCTTACATTTCTGTCTTTCTACTGTTCTTAGTGTAACTTAGATTTAGTCCACTATAGCTTTTAAACATTTGCATCTCATTTCTTTTCTTTCAGTAGCATCTTGTTGTCATTTGTAGTTATCAAGTTGCGACAATCCTGTAGTATCTCAAAAGTTCAAAAATAATCTGGTAAAGAAAACGTAATTTTGTAATTTTACATTTTCCATGGCTGAACCGGGAGGAGATGAGTGGGAGATTTGGAACGACGATGGTTTCGTCTGCAAGAGGAGAAGAAGAAGAAGAAGCAAGATAAATCTACCAGCTGTTCATATCGCAACTGAGGATCAGCTTAAGAAGAACAAAAGAAGGAAGATGATGATATTGATGAAGCTGAGAGATGAGTACAAGAGAGAGATTCAAGAATGGGAAAAATTATCAAATATTCTATCAACAATAAATCAAGAGACAACCCAAATCCAAAAGTCGTCATCTGTAATGGATTCTGATTTGCCAAAATCGCAGAAATTCTCAGACGATTTCGTTTGCCAGAACTTGTTTATAGATGAAATCCTATTGCAGGTTTGCTCCCATAGATTGATCGCCACCATTTAAATTTAAAATGTCATTTGTTTTTGTTCTTTGAGATTTTGATCTCATCCAAATATTTGTGACGCTTGCAGGCTGAAGCACGGGAAGCCATAATTCTAAATTTATCAAACCTCTGCAACGCGGCCGAAGCTATGATCAGTTCCGATAAGGATCAATTTAAGCAATGTATGGTGAACATCCCACTATTGGGGAGTCCACGAAGCATTTTGGTTTCTCTATCTGATTAGATTTTGCTGCAAACAATGTTCTGCTGATTATACACCTCTATGTATTTTCTCTCTTCTCATGTATAAAGGTCGCAGCAATTTGAAGGAATCCATTTACTGTTATGCCATTTCTCTCCTCATTTCAGTCTAAATGCTGCCTACCGTGATCCATCCAACCAGTTACAGTGAACATTTCTCACATCCCTATATGATGAAATCCAGAGAACTAATCTATGAATTCACGTTTGACACAAGTGAAGCTTATAAATAACACTAATTGGCCTCACGCCTGATAAAGAGACATTGTACTTGGTTAAAGAGTTCGTAGTGTTTCAACTAGAAGAGATTTTACACATATACTTACATAGATATACATGACCGAGAATAACGTTGTACTCTGTGGATATTTTCCATGTAATTTTCGTTGATGTTAAGATATTACATATTATATATTATGTGACAACAGCTATCTGAGTTACTAAAAGGATAACTCCAGCAGGAAAAATAAGGTGCCTGTAGAAACTGGCTCACTTGGAGCTGGATGATAAGGAATGAAGTTGACCTAGGTGTTAGAAAATTGTAGACAGAACCAACTGCTGGAAGAACTCTGCTTTCTCACTTTTTTCTTGATAATCTTGTTCTCTAGCTTCATCTGACATAGATGTCTCTTTCCTGCAATTACAAAAACAATGAACCAGATCTTTATTAATCTCAGAACTATCAGGCTTCTTATTTACATGTGAAGTTGAGCTTAAAATAACCGAGTATTGGTTTGGAGCCTGAGAGTGAACATAGGCAAGTCTAAATTCTGAGTGGTGAGATTCCTGAAATGTGGTGTCTCACACCTAGGCCAGGTGTAAAAAATGTCACCCTGTAGATGCGCCTCAGGACCATGATCGGGCTCCTAAGATTACTTGTTCAAAAGGTTCTTATCTAGTGATGCGACACGGACCAAATTGGTAGACCACACATGACATGGTAGCTGACGCCAACATCTCACCAACTAATGTGGCCAGAAGCTATTATTCTGTAATGCTTACAGACCAAATTAGCTGACCACATGACATGGCAAGACGTAATCATATCATATTGTCTTATTTTGATGGTTTTTTATTGCTATCTCATCATCTATTGCAATAATTCCAAACAACTGAAAAAGGGAACGGAATACTATCTTTCACCAATTTTAGAAAACATGTTATGTTTGCCTAGGTCACAAGAATTTTTGGCTGAAACTTGCCCCATTGGACGAACAGAGGGCTGGTGGACTCAAAAAACTAAGAATTATGTGCAAGATCATTTTTGTAGAACGAAATAAGAAATTCATGTGCAACAAAATTTGAATGATATATAGGAATTAATCATGAGCTTTCTGAATGTCATAATTTTGTATTCATGCTTCTCAATGATATGTTAAGTAATCCTTTCCGACTTAAATTTTTATATTGGTTGCCAGATATAGATAGCTGAAATAACTAACTGAACTACCAAATAAATACAGACAGAAGAACAAATGTAAAATTTTCCTAATTTAGCAGATAGCTGTTTAACCACAAACATTAAAAAGCAATGAGATAAACATGCACCAACGTGGAAGTATATATGAAAAAGATATCATCTGCTACTATCTTATGAAATCTCTCAGTTATTAGGAATTACCTTTTAACAACAGAAGTGACTGTTGTTTCTGTACTGGAGTTTGTATCTTCATCAACAACTTTAGGCCCTGTTGGAGATATGCCGCAGAGAAATGGTGATAGAAGTGGATCTGGTGTAGAATCAAATGTGTTTCCCCTCATGTGTGAATTTGACCCAAGAAACAAAGTCAATTCTTGCAATTCTTTCCCAGCCATTGGTAAGTTGTTACTAGTACATGACCCTGATCTTTGAGATTTTCGCCTTCGCTGTAAAAAACATTATGTTCAAATAGTTTAGATATAATTACTGTTTCACTGAATCTCATTTACTATCATATTTAGCTTGTGAATTACCACACCTTCAGCATATGAGAATGTTGGGTTATAAAATGTCCAATGATATCCTTGCCTAGATTTTCTGCACACAATGGGCATACCTGCAAAGACCAACATGGAGATTTAATCAAGCCATTAAAGTTTGCAACCATATTGAGAAGATATCAAACAGGGTAAAAACCTTGTCAATATGGCAGTGATTTGAACTCTATGCTGAACTAGCCTAATACTAAAGCTCATCTCAAGTAACAATGGTTCTATTAATCGCAATTCGGCTGTGCAGGTAGGATTAGTAGCTACTTATCAAAGAAACTTAGCAGAGAAAACACTGCATGAGCTGTATCGTATCAAGTAAACTCCTTTACTGGGGAAACCTCAGTAGACCATAAGCATGCTTCGTTTGTTTGATATGAAGTGGCCTATGTTAATAATGAAAAGTTACCAGGAAATAATAGGCAATTCTTGTCCAACTCTCCTACAAATTTGAACTAATTAACTCTTCGAACGTCAACAAACTTAATAATTAGAAGTGCACTGCAGTCTGCAGATAATAACATCCCATCCGCCATTAAGTGGTCTCTACTAAGTCCGACTAGTGAGATTTTTAACCAATTAAGAAACTACTAACATGAACCAGGACGGCACCAATCACAAGTATTGGCACTAAACGAAACTGCACCAGATTTATGATTAAAGCTCCCAATTACCTAATTCCGTGGCCGACCAAAACGACTGCAAATCAGCTAAAAGACTAAAATACAAAGCCTATAAAATGAAATAAACTTATCATTAGAGCAGACTATTCCTTGAGAAAACAAGGATGAATACATACTGAATTTTTCACGTCGAAACAATGTTCTTCCTGGAGATGTGTAGAAAGCATAGGAACTCCAATTTCAACATAACAAAAAGGGCAAGGGAAACAAGACTGAGCATCTTCATCCACATCAGAACCAACCATTCCCAAATTGTTCTCTGTTCAACATCAAAAACCACTAAGAATCAGTACAAGCCGTTGTTAAGTAAACAATCTACTGAAATTCACATATGAATTATTGTACAATTTTACACAAAACCCTATAGATCTCAGAAAGAAACAAAAGTATAAGAAACAAGAATAAGGAACCACTTTTACGAACGAAAAGTAGCTAAAATTGACAGGAACCCACAAAAAATATAACAAATAATTAATCAAAATCAGATATGCTTCACCAGATGAACAATTGATTAAAGCTACCATAGATAGAGAGAGAGAGGGTATATACCAGAGTGGAATCTTGAGGATTGCATAGCAGTAAGGTGATGTGTAGAGGAGTGTACCCTAGAACCCCAGAAATCAACATCCATGGTTTACTCTTTTACCGTCGAAATGAGTTGGTTTTCCCGGCAAGAGAAGATGTAAAATTTCCGGTGAGTATGTAAAGTTAAAGGGAGAGATAGAGGGAGACACAAACTTCTGCCTCTGCTATTATTTAAAGGGAAAACTCTAGAACTTGGACAACTACCATAGTCCAAAACTTGGATAACATATCCAAGCCTTTGATCATTCCCCTCTTCACCCCATTACCAATCTCGATGCTAGAATCATTTCCCTCTCTACCGCTCAGATTGTGCCACATCATGTCCAAGTTTTGGACTATAACAAAGGAGTTGAACTGACACAGTTCTGACACACTCTATGCTCAAACTTCTTTTCTGTGGAACGAATGTGCGTACAACATCCTTTATAGCATCTTCGTGTCTCATTTTAATTAGACATCACTATAAGTAGGACACATCGATTAACGGTAGAGTCGGCTTTAGACACAACCAATAATAAGGCGCCACGTAAAGGATGTGAAAGTGGCTTGACTGGTTAGCATCTCCAATGCAAAGGGTCAAGTTTATCATACATGGAGGTTTTATTAACACATTCTTAGGCCTATTCCTATGGGTACGCCACTCATGTATTTGGCATATATGCACCCACTATGGGTATGCCAAACTGCCAAACTCATATGTCAATATGTTATTTCTGGCATATAAGCATACACGACAGAGTTTCCAGCGAGCGATAGAGTCTTGGTCGCTCGATGGTCATGTAATCGCTCAATGGTCTTCCAATCGCCAGCGACAGTCAAGCTATCGCTCGCTAATATGATTATCGCTCATCATATCATCATCTAACGGCTGCAATTTCCCCCCTCTATAAATACCTGATTTTAATCTCATTTCAACTCACACCATGATTTCTTAATATCTCAAGAATTTCTCAATCTCTCTAGAATTTCTTAATTTCCATTTCCAATCCTTATAGAGCATGGCTAATAATATGAATCTGGCTGAGTGCATGGAAAACCATCGTATTATCCAAAATCGAAGAGCCGCTTGTCGTGCAATTGTAGACAATGAAACTAGGAGAAGTCAAATTAGGAGACGTCAAGTAAGGAAAAACCTAAAATTCAAAATGTGGAAGATGAATGTATCTGCATAAATTATATTGATATTACAATGGAGCAAATATTTTATCCCGAACTATCGTGGGAGGATTTTTGTTAAATTTCAAGAACAAACAATGAACCTACGCGGTCGTAGTGTTTCAGATTTGGTTCAGCGCTTCGATATAATTAGGCAGGAAGTTACTAGGTATATTGCTTTACTTCAGCGAGAAGGTCCAACCTTGAGAAGTGGTGAAACCACGATGGAATTTCAAGAAAGGTGTCGTGTGGAATATCGTTGCATCTACGGGAAAAAATTTCATTTTGAAAGTTGTTTCGAGATTTTAAGATATTGTCCAAGATTTATGTTGTAAATCTAAATATTAATTTTTTTTATACTTTTAATGAAATGTAAATCTAAATATTAATTTAAAAGATAGTTTCCATTAATCTAAAAAAAAAATTTACATTTCACATATCAACTAAAAGAAAACATTTAAACTACTCATTTCCTTGTTCGTTTAAAAGAAAGCATCTAAACTACTCATTTCCTTGTTCGTTTAAAAGAAAGCATCTAAACTACTCATTTCCTTGTCTGTTTCCCTGTCCATTTCCTCCCGGACCAAAGATCCAATTGCCTACATTTTCTGGATCCATAAAGTTGTTCAAAAAATTATTTATGGTGCCGGTCTGAGACTCACTTGGTGGTTGAGTCTCATCAGAGTCACCATAACCTTGAAAAGCAATGGGAGTACGGGGTATGGGAACATTATACAAATCTTGAAATACGTGTGATTGATATTGTTGTTGGAATGGTTGAAATGCTGATGAGGTTGAGGCAATTGGGGTATACAGATTCGTTTGCCTAACTACTTCCATGTTCACACCACCACCCGGAGTCAGTATGTCAGGCTGCAAATGACTAAACATACGTGTATGAGTTGAACTTTCTTCAACACCATGTACTGCTTGACTTTCTAACACCATGTTTGGGGTTGAACTTTCTGGTACCTCCTCCATATGACGACGTCTCAATCTTCTTTCACCACCTTGCTAATGATCGGTTGTCAGCCGAGCAAAAATAAATTCACTTCCTCACTCAACTAAATATAAATATAGTATTCGATAAGAAAGAGTTCGTATCCACAGAGAGGCGATTGTTGTTATGCAATTTTCAGATTCTTAAGTAACCAAGTAACCCAGGGTGTGTTTTTGTTTTTATCAAAGTAATAAAATAAAATAAAATAAAGCAAAGCAAATAGTTTGAATAATCAATAAAGAGAAGATATTGGTCACGGGATAGTATCATTCACAAACATGTATTTTTCATCTATGATTAGAATTGGTATTTAATCTCGCAATTATCAAAAGTCCTAGGATATCTTGATCGCAAGAGTATCCCATTTATTTCCTAATTTTATCACATACAACATTAAAAGATGCTATTGTGAATTCTACTTAAAAAGCAACCTAAAGTGTAAAAGCACAATTAGGTTTAACTCCCCAAGAGAAATAAGTTCTATGAAATAAGACTAATCAATGCAAACAAACGTGTAAAAGCACTAATTCGTTTTAACAAAGTTTATGATTCATATGCGATTAAAAAGATGTATCCCTACAAGTATTAACCAGAAGATGCTACTAAAAATCAGGGATAAACAACTTTTACGTATTGAAAACCCTAATATAGCTATAGAGATGAAAACAAATCCAATTGATTCCGGACTCAACCAAACTAGCATTCAAATCATATGATAATAAAACGATGAATCATAAACGATAGAATTGAGACAAAACTAATTCATAGAATCAAATAACATGCTTGAAGAAATCAACTTTTATCCCATAACCAATTATTGTATTTAGCAACTCATATTATTGGAGTTCATCATCATAATATTCAAAGAAAGAAGATGAAACATAAAAGAAAGCAAACCCTAGAAGTAGTTCTCTGCAAAAGCTCCAAGAATAGAATAAAACGTGATCTCCAAAAGTTAGTAGAACTTTTATTTTTGTAGCTTTTTTTTTTCAAAATTAGGTCCAAGTCTTCAAAGTCCATTAGATAGAAATCCACCAAGCCCACAAGTGAGAGAAACCCGTGTAGAAAATCCGTCCCAAAATCGCTCGTCGGAAAACTGGGTTTTTGGCCGGAAATTGACCGGAATCCGGTCGCTGGATAACTTTTTCTGGCCGCCTTTGTCATCGTAAACTGTCACCAGCAAGTATGTACTTCCAGCAACTCATCTTTCCTTCTTTGCATTTCAAACATTCACAAAAATCATCCAAACCAATTTTTTATCTCTTGCGAAAACGCACCCAAAAGCGTGACTCGTAGCTCATATGTGTCGCGGCTAACTCTTATATCCAACACATACCCTCTTCGTGATTCACGGAAATATGGCAATTCATACTTTATCTTCCGAAATCCGACAACCGTAACTAGTACCACCGGCGCGCCATTTTCGCTCGTTTTTCGCACTGTTTTTGGCAGCATCTCAGCACCAGCACCAATACCCATGGAAACCATCTATTGAAGCTTCAGTTGCCTCCTCGCAGCTCCTTAGCATTGCATATGCAGCTCACTGCTTCCATTTCTGCTTCATTCCCAGCTTCCGTCTATCCGCAGCTACAAAGCAACCTTGTTCTGCACCTTACAACATTACTTGCACTGCAGCTCTTCATCTTAGCTTCTCGTGCTCATCACTTGCACCTGCAATTCTATTTCCAATTCAGCTTTAACCTGCAACTCAGTCCCAGCTATGAACTGCAACATAACCTCCATTGCATTTCAATTTGTGGTTGTACCCGATCACCTTGGCCTTAATCATCCACCAGCTGAACCAACAGCAACTCAATCTCCACCACCATTCCTTGGAAAACCACAAGCAAGACCTTGAAGCTCAGCTCATTCCAATTAATCTCAATCTCCGACTCGTAGTTGGAGCGACACAGATCACTGCACATTTTCAGCTAGTTTATTGCAGCTTCAGTTATAACTTCCACCAGTTTAGCATTCCTGTGACTAATCACCTGCCATAGCTACTCCAGCTTCTATTCTAGCATTCTTCCTTCACATTACTTGCAATTCCCGCTGCAACTTCAGTTCCTTTGTCACCATCTCTCTTTCCGCCTGCACAACCTTAATCGCAACTGCCTGCAACCGCCCACGCTACACTTCCCAGCTCAGTTCAACCTGATACTCAATTGATCCCTTCTAGTTGCACCATATATTGCTTAGTTAACAGCTCTAACAACTCTTTCCTGCAATGCTCCAATGCCACCAAGCCCTTTACTGCTCACATCGTCAGCTTTTTGTTCTCTATTCTGATTTGCGGAGCCACCACCTGCACTCCACAACCCATTCCACAAAGTCACCACCTAAGCTTCATTGTCACCATTACAGCTCAGTTCAAAACCCTGCCCAACTTCAGAAAATCTCACCATAACCAAATCAATATCAATTCCATCTCTGCTCCCATACCACCAGTATCACCTGTTCTTCCATATATTGCAGCTGGTTCATACCCATTTAGCTTCCTGCAACTGTATCACTGGCACCTACATTTGACACAACCATCCAATGACCAACTTCAGTTCAATCACCAACACACCCTCTTAGGTCCCTTTTCTACATTCTCAGCCTGAAAACCACTATTTCACCCTTGGAATTCATCTCAACTTCAAACACCACCAGAGCACACAATTCTCAGCTGTACCAACACTAGTTCTGTCCTGGGCAGTACCAACAACCACCATACCTCCACCTGAACTCCTTGAGCTACATTCATCACAAAACAACAGCATCACCAATCACTCTTCTTGCTACCTGAGTCACTCAGAACCAAACCCATGAATAACATCTCCCAGATTTCAATCCTCTCTATTCAATTGATCACAACAAACCCATATCAACAAACCCATGGGAGAAAATTCATAGCAGATTCATTTTCTCCCTTTTCCACTTCAACAACAACCTCAGACTTTCTCCTCCATTGTTCTTTGCTGAAATTCCCAACATCAGCAACATTAAATCTCAAATTTCAGAAACCTGTCTTCAATTCTTCTTCCACACTTCGAAATATAGCCATTAACATATCTGTAAGCAACCTCCATCGAACTCACTGTCTCATTATTTGTCCAAAACCCCAACTTTAAGTAAGAATTCATAAACCATCATAGACTCATTCTTGAATCTCTGGTGTAGGATCAGAATATTGTCACAATAATATTCTTGCGAAATAAACAACAGTTCTGCGATACATGTTTACGATACATCAATGATATTCTTCTATACATCTCAAATGACGTAAGGAATGACATATCAGATGAAAACGACAGAAACATGAGAAAGGCGTGACATTTCTGCGATGAATCAATAAAACCTGCGAAAGATTAAGGCGGTGCAAACTGCAATGTATCGCAAGAACTTAGATCCGAAACTAAAGGGAATCTTAGCTGTAAGTGAGCTGTCATGATCTGTAATCCACTATGTAAATACCTATATAAAGGAAATGAATAGTTCCAGAGAGGGAGAGGAATTTTTGAGGGCTAAGAAAAATTTTAGGAGAGAGAAAATCTTATTAAGTGTCTTGTGTTCTTGATCATTGTAATTCTTTTAAGATCATATTAATAAAGTAGGTCCTTAATCTTCAAATTGTGTCATAAATATTGATAAATTCTTGAGTTGGGTGTAGTGTGGGAATTCCTGCAACTACATTTTGGCGTCCAGAGATTGGGAGAATCAATTTGAGAAATTTCAAATTGCAATTTGAAGATTTGAAGAAATTATTAGAATTGAAGGAATGGATAGGAGAAGAAGAAATACATCAGAACCACCAACAACAGTGATAAGAAGTAAAATAATTGCAGGAGAAGGAACAGGTGAATTGGAAGAATCCTTAAGGATTAGATCAGGAAGAAGTAGAATGAGAAATGGAGCAGAAAATTCAATTCAACCACCAAATCAACAAACACAAGCACAAGATAGAAATGGGGATTATGATAGAGTAAGTGTGCATACTTGGAGGTCGAATTCGATAGAAGAGGCAGAAAATCAAGAAGAGGAAAGAAATCAAGAAGTGGATGGAGGAGCAATTCATGAAGGGCATGAAGTAGTAGATGATTTGAGACAAATGATACAAGAAGAAAGAAGATTAGAGGCAGAAGAACATGCAAATCTTACAAGGCAAAATCATGAATTGAGAATGGAAAATTTGAGGTTGCAAAACAGAAGATCAAGAAGTAGCATGAGATCAAGTTCAAGATCATATAGAGAAGAAACAAGACAAAATCACCCTATACAAAACATTGGCGAGAATTTGATAAATGATCGTTATATTCCACGCGGTGAAACTTTGGATATTAGACATAATCAAGATGAGAGAGAAAATCAAGAAGAAAGAAGGAGAATGTTATGTGATGAAGAGATTCGAAGAAATCGCAGGATCATTGAAGATGATATTGAGAGGCATTATATTGAGCAAGTACATTTAGCGGGAGAAAGAGAGAGATTGCGAGCTGAAGTAGAAGAACAAGAAATTCAAGCAGCTTTGCGTCAGAATAATCATGATAATCGAGAAAGATGACGTGTACAAAATCGTAATAATGATAATCTAAATGCGAAATATGAGAGGATTCGCAGAGATATAGAAAGGCAACGAAGAGAAACAGTAAGGGATGAGGAAATTCGCAGAAAAGAAAATGAAAGGCAAATTAATTTGCAAATTCAAGAAGGAGAAAATCGAGGAAGAAGGCAAAATCAAGATGTCGAAGAAGAAGCGCGAAATATCGCAAGACAAGAAAGGCATGAACGCAGACGAAGAAAGGCTGCGTTGAAAAAGCCCATGGAGAAAAATTCTGATAGGAATGAGCAAATCTTGCGAGAATTAGCAGAAATGAGAGGAATGATAAATAACAGAAGAGAAGGAGGAAGAAGACAACTTGATGAGGCAATCGAAGAAGCTGCGAAAACTTCATTTACTCAAGAGGTACAATTAGGAGGGATACCTCCAAAATGCAATTTGCCGGTGTTGACCAGTATTTTTGATGGGACTACATGTGCCGTCCAACATATCAAAGCCTATATTATATGCATGATACAATGGGAGAACCATGATGTTGTTTTATGCAAATACTTTGCGTCAAGTTTAACTGGCGAAGCATTGAAGTGGTTTGAAAGTCTCCCCAAGAATACAATAACTTCGTTCATGCACTTGCAAACTACCTTTTTAGGAGCATACATAAGTAATAACTCTACACGACCTGGAATTGAAGATGTGTTTGGATTGAAGCAGAGAGTTGGCGAGAGTTTAAAGCACTTAACGATAAGATGGAGGACAATGTGTAGTGAAATGGCTAGAAGAGTAGATGAAAGATATGTCATTTTATCCTTCATAAATGCTATGTTTGCGACAAATCTATTATACATCCAGGTATTCAGAGTTAAAAACACAATCACTATGACAGAACTGCGAGAATTGCAAGAAGAATATATCGCTTTGGAGGAAAAACAAAATGAGATGGAGTCATATCCAATTCATGAGGCACAAGTTCATCATCACAAATGGAAGTTTATTACCAAGGATGATTAATACAGTAGCAAGTACCTCCCAAAATCAGCGAGAGAAAATGGAGATTGATAATCAACGTAAGATAGTAGCAATGGGGAGTAGATATCAAGAAGAATTGGAAAAGGAGAGAAATTTCTATAATCGCAATAACAATAATAAGGTACCAAGGTTTTATCAACCGCAGGAGACTTATGGTGGACAGAGGCAGAATTATTCAAGAGAGCAAAGAGGTCAAAAGATTATATGGGAAGATGTCAAATTTCCACCTCTAAATACCAGTATAGACAAGATTTGGGAAGCGATTATTTTGATGGAGAATATACCCTCACCCTGGAACATGGGGAAAGAACCACATCCTAACAACCAAAATCAAGAGTTCTGTCATTATCATCATTTTCATGGCCATTCTGTGAATAATTGTAGAAATGTAAAAAGAATTATTCTGCGAATGATTGAACAATGGAAGTTAAATCATTTTCTAGCGAGATATCCACAACCCCAACAATTGCCGCAAGCACCAGAAATTCGTAGAGTCAATGTTGCGAAAGACGCAGAAACATTTGTCATTGAAGTAGGAGCTACAACAAAAAATCTATTTTGCAATTCAATTGTACATTCGCAGAAAACAATAGAAGATTTCCATGATAATGTGCTAAGTAGAGTATTTGCGAGGGATATAGAGGGAAGAGAGGTGATGAATATTACGAAAATTTCTCCGTTAGAAGAATGGCAGAAACAAGTTATTTCTTTTACTGCACAAGAAATACCAGAGCCAGGGAAGATGCATGACAACCCGTTGGTGGTAAAGTTAGAGATAAATTTAAAGTACATAGAGGGAGAAGAAGATGATGGTGACGCAGCAAGTGATTCTTGGGCAATAGATAAGGTTTTAATTGATACTGGCAGCTCGGTAGACATCTTATTTTATCATACCTACCGTACAATGGGTGGAAGAGATGATGAATTAATCCCCTCAACTTACAAGATCTATGGTTTTAATGGCACTGCAAATAATCCAAAAGGAGAAATCACTATGGAAATCCCATTGAACAAGATATCTTCAAAAATTAAGTTCTGTGTAGTGGATATAGAATCTCCTTATAATGCCTTAATTGGAAGACCATGGCTCCATGGAATCTTGGGAATAGCATCCACATATCATCAATGCATAAAGTTTCCGCATCCTCATGGTATTGGGATAATTAAAGGTGATTGGTTTGAAGGGAAAAAGTGTTATGAAGTTGACATTAATACTTGCGAAGAAAGAAATGCCAGAAATCGTAATTGGCAACATAACAGGAAGCAAACTCAGAGAGCAGAGAAATTAATGGTGGACAGTATAGAGTTTCGGGGAAAGGATATATTACAAGAATAGTTTGTGCAAAAAGAATCAATGGTGATTAATCGCGCAAAAGATGGGAAAAAGTTGAAATCTTCATTCTTCGCAGGAAAATAAACAAGTGAAAGGTGCTGGGAAAAAAGTTGAAATCTTCATTTCTCGCAAGAAAGTAAACAAATAACAAAGTGTTGCGAATAATCATTCGTCACAGAAGAAAATAAGTGCAGCAATGTCATGCTGCGAATAGTTGAAGAACAAAAATAGCAAGAAATATGCAAACAGAATATTAAAAGAAAAACTTTGCTCAAAAATAAGAATTTTTCTATTGAAAGAAAAAGATGATGAATTCAAATCATATAAGAATTTTTAATGCAAATGCATAAGACGGGCGCAAATCGCCTAAAAACATATAAGAATGGGACGCAATTTTATGGCGTACACCTTAGTTCGCGAATTCTATTCCGTGAGAGGCAATGTCCTTAAAGTGCGTCACAAGGGGGGTATCTCTTTGCATGACTATGGGAAAGGCTATACTACTGCTGGAACCTAGTCATGGAGATTTGGGATTATAGAAAATCCATCCAGGAGAGATAACTTGGATTCCCAACTATATAAGGTTATACCCTAGTTGGGCTCCCGAGAGTTTATCCTAAGGAATGCAAAGTATGATCAAGGCGCCGAGGTACACGGTCGAGCTGTGGGTGCCCGGGACGGATGAACCTACCCTGGCCATCCAAGGATAGTTTTGACTTACGATGTGTTCGGCCCAAAGAAAACCCCACTAGGGTGTAGTCTCATAACTATAAGCCATATAGGTATAAAGGATAAGAGGCTACGAAAACAACTGGTTGTTTATAGAAACGGATGGGAGGAGCTAGTCTTGTATGGCAGAAGTACGTCTCCTTTAAGGGGCAACCAGGGGGAGAGATAAGGGCGATACCCTCCATTAGGGAGCTGTGTATCAAAAAAGACGGCAATGTCATGGGACTTTATATTCGCAAGAGTATTTAGGCCCGTCATATTGTCGCGTGACACCGACATCAATTTCATGGGACTTTATATTCGCAAGAATATTTAGGCCCGTCATATTGCCGCATAATAGGCCAAAAAGCCGAAAAATAAATGTTAAGATGAGATCAATGGGTTTTTGCGGTAAGAACAAAAGACGAGATAAATGAAATCAATGATAAGAGGATATAAATCGCAAAAACGTCCTGCGATTTCATCGAAAAGACGCCAATGTCATGAGTCTTAAAAATCAAAGAGAGATTAATCTCGCAAGATGGCTTAGACTTATCATATTGTCGCATAGATCAAAATAAATGATAAGACAAGATCAATGGATTATTACATATGAAAGTAAGAATGTCCCGCGATCTTATCGCATAAAAGTGGCATAATAAGACCTTTAACTAGGAAGGCAAAATAAGACCACAAGGGAGATTATATCTGCGAAGCATATAACAGATTTTTTGCAGCATTATTTGCGATAATTCATTTATCATATTGCAGATTAATAACAAGGGGCAAGTATGGGAATGATGCATATAATGGTAAATATTGTTATTCATCATTATATGATAAGTTCATATAAATAACAAACAGATGAAGCAAAAAAGAATTTATATATTGAAAGATATCAGGAGCTGCAGATAATTCGCAGAATATTACAAGTTTTCGCAGATAATTATCGCAAGAAAGAAAGAGAAAAATACAGGAGAAAATCAAAAAGAAAAAAACAGAGCTATTTATCTCCATCATTATCTTCATCTTCATCTTCGTCTTCACTATCTTCATCATTAGCTCCTTCCTCATCTTCGCTTTCATGTTCATTTGTATCAGCCTCACTATCAGAAATAATTGGTACTTGAGAACTGGCTGGGATATTATCCATAAGACAAGGATACATACTAAGAGGAAGATCGTTATCTTTGCAAACTTTCTCAATAGCATTATTGCGAACGGTGAGAAGATTATTACGCAAGTTTGAGTTGGATATCTTTATTTTCTCTCGCAGTCTTGAGATTTTTTCATTACGGGAAGCAAGATTTTTCGCAATACCACTTTTTTCTTCTTCAAGTTCTGCTACCCTTTTGGAATATCTTCCTTCAGATTCTGCGATGATACAACAATAAATTAGAAACTGGTTGGGAATCTACAAAAATACAAAGATATTAGAGGAACAATAAATAACCTTCTCTTTCATGGATCATTTCTTGTATCAATGTTGCTTGCTCGGTATGAATACTGACATCTATCGCTAAGTTTTTCCTAGCATTATCGAGAATTTTCGCAGCCCATGCGAATTCATCATCACTTTGAATGAGAAGATGGGAACGGATTTGTTTTTCTCTTTTAAGAAGTTTAATGTTTTCATCCTTAAGTCTATCTCTCTCAAGTTCAGTATCAATAAGGGTATTGCGAAATTTTGATAAAGCTTCAGCGCCTTGAAGAGTAATGCGTTCTTTATCCTTCTCAAGTTCACTCTTCTTGGCTTTTAAGACTTTGATTTTTTTCTCTAAATTCATCTATGCAAGTCTTTAAACTATTGGATGTACTCAAGATAGATCTATAATCCATTCTCATAAGGGAGATATGATATTTAAGCTCATCAATGGACAAAGTATTAATTTTTTCATCTGAATAATTATTTAAAGCGTCATTAAGACGCTCAAGAAGAGTGGTTTCATCTATGGGTTCATGAAAAGAATTAATAATGATGGCTTCATCAGTAAGATTATAGGCATCTGCAAAATGGTTGCCCAAATAAGCTCAAAAAAAAAGTGAAAAAAAAAAAGGGAAGACTTATACCAATAACTTGTTTGCATAATTTCTCCTTATCAACTAATTTCTATTGAAGAACTTGAATTTCTACTTCAAACGATTTATTTTTAAGAAGCTCAGTATTTCCAGCTACTTCCAACTGTTTACATTTTTCGCGAAGAATGGAGATTTCAGCTTCGTATTGTTTATTTTTCTCGAGAAGTTTCGCAGATTCAGATTGTGAATCAGTAAGCCTTTTTTGTGATGATGATAATCTATTCTCTAATTTAAACAAACGAAAAAGAAGCTCACGGCGATCTGTGATGAGAAAGAGAAAATAAGTAAGATAAGTAAAAGATTTTTGATACTCATGACAAATTTAAATTTTACTACAAGAAAAATGAAGGAAAGGGGCATACCAACGAAGCTAACGCATGAAGAAAACCTGGGTTAATAAATCTTGAGACTCCTTTAAGATCTTTATTATTAGTCAAGATTGAAGCGTCGCAGATCTTTGAGAGATAGTCGCAAGTACGAGTAATATCATCATCTCCAACACCTTGTAGGGGATTTCTAAAAATGTTTGACAATTGATCCATTGGAGTCTCAGGTTGAGAAAGACCCATCGCAGACCTAATTCTTGCGGAAGAGATATGCATTGAAGGGCCCACAGAGGCATCATTATTAATTCCACTATTTTTTTCGATTTCATTATCTTTTTCAGCGATAATAGAAGTCTCTTTGGGTTGAGAATTATCAGAAGGAAGTGGTTGAGTTTTTCTTATCTTCTTTGGAGGACCGTCAGTGGTTTGATTTTTATTGCGGCGAGGAGAAGCACCAGAACTTTCATTTGGAGTTGTTATTCTTTTGCCTTTATCTTTGGCTTCAACCACCGCGACAAATGGTATTTCCTTGAAAACAATCACATATAAAGATAAGAAATAGGGGCAACAATATATTGTTAAAGGTTATAGAAGATTGTTTCTTACTTCATCTGTGAAGGTTTTCAAAATTTGGAGGAGATTGGGATTCCCAGTATTGACATAATTAAGCTTCATTCTTTCAATCTGATAAAAGATATCTCAATATAATCAATAAGAATGATACATTTATCAAAATTTTCGAATAATGATAAATTCTGCGAAATATACCTCAGAATTCCTTTCAGGCCAGTTAAAAACCCAAGGACAATACGCTGCAAGATTCGCAGGAAGATCGAGAGCGCCAGAAATATGTGAACCTTCAAGGAGGAGAGGAAATTTACACCACTTATCATCTTTTGAGAAGCGTGGACCTTGGTTTTTACTTGAATGATAATCTATATCTTGCATAGGAAGTTTATCCTTCGCAACCTTTTTATTCCTATTCAAACGAACATCCCAACACGTGCTATCTTTCTTCATGGGAATCACTTGATAATTCGCAAAGAAATTCTCCACGGTATATTTCGCTGGAATAATTAGGATATCTTTAAAATCAGGATGTTTCACAGATTCAGGATAGCGAGATCCTTTACCAGCTCCACGAGAGGCATATTCGAGAATGAGACGAATACAATCTCCACTTAATTGGAAGATTGCTCGTGAAAATTTAACGTCAGAAATAATTTCATAAAAAAGAGGGAGATCTGGGTTATAAAGAGGGATAAGAAGGCCAGCTTCTAATTGACCTAGCGAAATAAGGATTTTCCCATTGGAAGAAGGAAATTCTGAAACTAGATCAATGGAGAGATCAGTGTTTGAAGATTGACCAGGGATCTCAGAAAGTGTGAAACCTAAGGTTTGGAACTTCTGTTGGTGTTTTTGGAAAGTAGGTTGACCTAATTTTTTAGCAGGAGCCATTTTTTAGTATGGGAATGATGATTAAGATGAAGAAGAATAAAGAAACAAGATTGAAACAGTAGTAGATCCGGAATTTGCGGAAGAAGATGAAGAACAGAAGAGTTGCAGAGAAAAAGTAAAAAGAGAAAGTAAAAATAAGAGGAGAGATTAGCGAAGAAGATATTTATAAGATAAGAAGATTCTCGAGAACATCAGTGCATTTAATGAAGAAAAGACGTGAATGGTCAGAATTCAACGGTTGAAAAAAGATGAGTCAAGGAATAAATGAGAGAAGAAACACGCGATGGATGCAGAGACGTGTCAGAGTGAAGGTAGTGTGAAAAGATAGGGAGTTGCGGCAAATCGAGAGATTTAAATTCTCATGATCTTTACCTTCTTCGCAGAAAAGATATGAGAAAAGGAAAGATGTAGGATCAGAATATTGTCACAACAATATTCTTGCGAAATAAACAACAGTTCTGCGATACATGTTTACGATACATCAATGATATTCTTCTATACATCTCAAATGACGTAAGGAATGACATATCGGATGAAAACGACAGAAACATGAGAAAGGCGTGACATTTCTGCGATGAATCA
This sequence comes from Papaver bracteatum, assembly GCA_023529315.1. Classification (NCBI taxonomy): domain Eukaryota; kingdom Viridiplantae; phylum Streptophyta; class Magnoliopsida; order Ranunculales; family Papaveraceae; genus Papaver; species Papaver bracteatum. The sequence goes on from JAJJWX010003683.1 coordinate 2,110,487, forward strand.
ATAAAACCTGCGAAAGATTAAGGCGGTGCAAACTGCAATGTATCGCAAGAACTTAGATCCGAAACTAAAGGGAATCTTAGCTGTAAGTGAGCTGTCATGAGCTGTAATCCACTATGTAAATACCTATATAAAGGAAATGAATAGTTCCAGAGAGGGAGAGGAATTTTTGAGGGCTAAGAAAGTTTTTAGGAGAGATAAAATCTTATTAAGTGTCTTGTGTTCTTGATCATTGTAATTCTTTTAAGATCATATTAATAAAGTAGGTCCTTAATCTTCAAATTGTGTCATAAATATTGATAAATTCTTGAGTTGGGTGTAGTGTGGGAATTCCTGCAACTACATCTGGTTACTTCACCTGCATCTTCACGAATTCCTCCATTGAACCCTAATCGATCTTCACTCTCATCCCTGATTTAAACTCTCAGACAAAACAGTCACCAACATCAACCATTTCTAAATTTCACAAATGAATGATTGAGAGAGGATCTTCTCGATTTAGGGTTAGAAATGATGGGATAGTTATTTACACTCCATTTCATAGGCTAAGGGACACCCCAATGGGTACCCTATAACAGGCGGCAACCACTTAAACACCAACTAGCTGTCTTTAGTGCTCCTGTAGGACTGGTCGACCCTTAACCTTGGCTCGACTCTCTGGATAGTGTTCGCCTAGGAAATGATAGCTTTGCCCCTTTATGCTCCAAATAAATGTTCTTCCACCAGCTGCAGCCGCCTCTTGCATCTCAAGTCCACTTCTTTTCTTCAATGTCTTAACATCATTAAAGCTGCCATGCTTTTCAGACATAATTCGCATCACTAAAGTTGGCATACTTTTCAGACAGAAATGAAGAAATAAAAGAAAATAATGAGACACAATCCAACTCCAACGCTTTTGCCATGTTTCCTCCTCTTTTGATCCAAATGACTCCAAAGTACCTAAATACTCAAAAACAAAACATAAGATACATAATTTACAAGAAAACTAGCAGAGAAAGCATACACAATAGATAAATAATAAGGTTTTTTAAACACCTATCAGATTACCCCACACTTAGACTTTGCTAGTCCTCGAGAAAATCAAACAAAATAATTATAAAACATACATACAACTCCGTATCGTCGAGGCTACGGTTACTTTAAGCATAAATAACAAGCCTTTAAACCCCTAGGTGTCCCTAGTGGACGAGTTTTAGTCTCTTGAAGGTTTACAAGAGGTCTGCCTACAAAACCTATATTTCCAACTCCGTCTATTTGTGACAAATCAATGAACGAATCCAAAATGACTGCAGGAGGAGGTGCCTTGCACAATTTCAATTCATATATTAGTATATAAAGCTTTAATTAGATAATCAAACAAGCCACAATACTCGGAAACTAACAAATCACAATCACAATGAAAGGATTAAGAAGATGGATATAGATGTAGATATTGGCGAATGTTCACAAGTGATTGGTGTATCCCATATCTGTCTGAAGGTCACTGCTAAGATGAACCTATGCATCCTATTGGATTGAACTACTGGTCTAAATTATACATCAACTCACTGGCATATACAAGGGAACCAGGAGTGACTTTATTCAACCAATATAATACTTTCTTTTCTTTTTCACTTTTTTTTTTTTGTAGACATCATGATTAGATCTTTTGGATCCAAGCGCATGCTTCTTGTCAGCAAGTATATGATAGTTTCCTTGGATCCTGCATTCCACGATTGTGTAGGCGACAGGGACAACGTTTCACACATACTGCTATCCAAGTGTCTTTTTATTCCGTTTGGTCTAATTGGTCGGTTTTCTTTTTTTCTTTTTTTTCTTTTTTAGCAACTCTATCACTCTATTTCATCCTAGCAGTAATAACAAGTCGATGTTTAGTGACCCACCAAAGCACTTAGAGAACAATAGATAAATATGGAAAAATAAAAATAGAATGTGATATGGTGATATTCCGAGATATGATAACAACTATCATGTTATTTGTGATTTCTGAGCTATGTTCGTCCCTTTTAGTTAATTGGTTCCTCAACTCTTGCATTCAAAATGGTTCCATCCACTAATGGTGTTATCCTAAAGGCACAAGTTTCTAGATTTAGGAGTTCAAAAAGCACAATTTTTTTCTTGGTTTTTCTTAAACTTTACATTGTCCTCAATGTAAAATTGAATCATCCAAAGAAAGTTCAAGGTGGGAAATTCCACAAATGATATGCAAAAAACAAAGAAAATCAAGATAAAATGCTTAAAAATAAAAAGATAAAGATAAAGCCTCCCCCTTAGCGCTTGGTTTAAAGTCGTCAGCCCGACTTGCTCCTTGTTTGCTAAGACTCCTCCAGAGGGAGTTCCTCCACAAAGTTCACACCTTCCACAACTTCGGAAGTAAAGTTCTCATAATATGGTTTCAGCCGGTGTCCATTCACTTTAAACTCCTTTCCTGTAGCTATGCTACGAATTTCTACTGCACCATGAGAAAACACATTAGTAACAACAAAAGGTCCGATCCAACGTGACCTTAATTTACCCGGAAATAATTGCAAGCGAGAATTAAACAAAAGCACTTTCTACCCAACACAAAATTGTTTTCTAGAAATCATAGAATCATGAAATGCCTTAGTCTTCTCCTTGTAAATGCGCGAGCTTTCAAATGCATCATTGCGAAGCTCCTATAGATCTTGGAGTTGCAACTTCCTTTGTTTTCTAGCACCATCTAGATCCATATTGCATTGCTTAATAGACCAAAACTCTTTATGCTCAATCTCCACGGGTAAGTGACAAGGTTTACCGTACACAATCCTAAAGGGATACATCCCAATAGGTGTCTTGTATGCGGTTCTATAAGCCCACAAAGCATCATTAAGTTGCATGCTCCAATCCTTCCTTGTTGGATTCACCGTTTTCTCTAGTATGGATTTCACCTCTCGGTTAGACACCTCGGCTTGTCCATTGGTTTGGGGATGATAAGGTGTTGCAATCTTGTGCGACACATTGTACTTATTCAACAAGCTTTGTAAGAACCTGTTTTTGAAGTGAGAACCCCCATCGCTAATTATGGCTCTTGGAATTCCAAACCTTGCAAAAATGTTAGCTTGCACAAAATCTGAAACCACTTTAGAATCATTAGTTGGGGTGGCCTTATCTTCCACCCATTTCGAGACATAATCAACAACAAGTAAGATATAAAAATTCCCATGGGAATTGACAAAAGGACCCATAAAATCAATACCACATACATCAAAAACTTCAATAAATTGAATAAAAGTTTGTGGCATTTGATTTCGAGCACCTAGATTGCCTGTTCTTTGGCACATATCACAAGTTGTGCAAAATATATGTGCATCTATAAACAAGGTTGGCCAATAGAAACCACTTTCAAGTACCTTGTGAGCGGTTCTTTTACTCCCAAAGTGTCCTCCGCAAGCATAGGAGTACCAAAAATACAAGATAGAGTTAAATTCGGATTCGGGAACGCACCTTCGTATTACTTGGTCGCTGCCATGTTTCCATAAGTATGGATCATCATATATATATTGGTTTCCTAACCTCTTAAGTTTGTCCCTCTCAGCACGAGACAAGTTCTTTGGGATTTGTTTAGACACCAAGTAATTCACAATATCCGTATACCATGGTTCCGCCAAGGCAAGTGAGAATAGTTGCTCATCCGGGAAACTTTCACGCAATGGGATAGCTTCCTTGTCCACAACAAGACGGATCAAGTGATCCGCAACGGTGTTCTTAATTCCTTTCTTGTCCTTGATTTCAATATCAAACTCTTGCAAGAGTAAAATCCATCGTATTAGCCTCGGTTTCGCCTCTTTCTTTGTAAGCAAGTACCTAAGTGCTGCATGATCTGAAAAGACAACAACTTTTGTACCAATTAAATAAGAGCGAAACTTTTCCAAAGCAAAAACAATAGCTAATAACTCTTTTTCAGTGGTTTTGTAGTTTTGCTGGGCCTCATTTAACGTTCTAGAAGCATAATAAATAACATGAGGTATCTTCCCCACACGCTGCCCAAGCACTGCACCAACCGCATAATCACTTGCATTACACATGAGCTCAAAAGGCTTGCTCCAATCCGGTGGTTTAATGATATGGGCTGAAATCAAAAGTTCTTTCAAACGATTGAATGCCACCACACACTTTTCGTCAAAGTTAAAAACCACATATTTTTGCAATAAGTTACAAAGTGGTGATGCTATCTTGGAAAAATCCTTGATGAATCTAAGGTAAAAACCTACATGACCAAGAAATGAGCGTATCTCCCTCACCGTAGTGGGAGGGGTTAGAGCACGAATAAGGTTTATCTTAGATTTATCAACTTCCAAGCCTTTAGAAGATATTATATGGCCTAAAACTATGCCATGAGTTACCATAAAATGACACTTCTCCCAATCTAGCACAAGATTTTTTTCAACACATCGTTCAAGGATTAGTGACAAATTGTTCAAACAAAGGTCTAATGAATCACCAAAGACACTAAAGTCGTCCATGAACACTTCGATTATGTTTTCAACATATTCTGAAAATATACTTACCATACACCTTTGAAAAGTAGTTGGAGCATTGTACAAGCCAAAAGGAATCCTTCTATAAGCAAAAGTACCAAAAGGACAAGTGAAAGTGGTTTTCTCTTGATCCTCCGGCGCTATCACAATCTGATTATAACCTGAATAGCCATCAAGAAAGCAATAATAAGAGTGTCCAGCTAAAAGTTCAGGCATTTGATCGATAAAAGGAAATGGAAAGTGATCTTTTCTAGTAGTGGAATTCAATTTCTTGTAATCAATACAAACCCTCCAACCGGTTTGCACACGAGTTGGGACAAGTTCATTCTCATCATTCTCCACCACGGTTACCCATGATTTCTTTGGTACAACTTGTACCGGGCTCACCCACTTACTATCGGATATGGGGTATATAACACCTACTTCCAAAAGCTTGAGTATCTCCTTTTTCACAACTTCCATCATAGGGGGGTTCAAACGACGTTGCGCTTCCCTTGTAGGCTTTGCATTGTCCTCAAATGGATCTTGTGCATACAAATGGCAGGGCTTATACCCTTGATATCGGCGATTGTCCATACTATGGACGTCTTGTGCTTCCTTAGCACCCTTAGAAGTTTTTTCTCCTGTAATTCACTAAGCTCGTTAGAAACAATCACAGGTAACTCTTCATTGTCCCCTAAGTACAAGTACTTTAAGTGACTAGGAAGAGGTTTCAATTCTAACTTTGGAGATTTAACAATTGAAGGTAAAAGTTTTTCATCATTGCATGGTAAAGAAATAAAAAAGATATTATGAGTTTCCGGGCATCCTTGTAGTGAGTTGAGATCACCAAGGGATTTTTTGACTTCATTACCACAATCTACACCATTATCAATGGATGTAGTTAGAACGGTTTCCAAAGCATCATCACCATTCAATTCAAACATTTGTTGTGCCAATGTATCCATAACATCAACAGAGAAGCAAGAGTGGACATCACTAGGATATCTCATCATCTCAAAAATGTTCAAACGTATTACTTCTCCATCAAACTCCATAGTTAGCGTTCCCTTATCCACATCAATAATGGTCTTCGCCGTTTTCATGAAGAGACGAGTCCGATGAACCTTCATCCATCTCTAAGACACAAAAATCTGCTGGAAATACTAGTTGATTAACCTGCACAAGAACATCCTCAACAATACCCATAGGGTAGACATTAGAACGATCGGCTAATTGCAACACAATTTCAGCCTTTTTAAGAGGACCCAAATCAAGTGAATTATACATAGATGCAGGCATAACATTAACGGATGCACCTAAGTTTAACATTGCTTTGTTAAATGTAGTGTTACAAATTGTGACGGGAATGTCAAAGATACCCAGGTCCTTGCATTTTAGTGGGAGTTTGTGTTGTAAGATTTCCGAAGCATTCTCCCCCACACTAAGCACTCAATTACCTTTGAGCCTTTGCTTATTGGTACACAAGTCCTTCAACACTTTTGCATACTTTGGAACTTGCTTAATAGCATCAATGAGTGGTATGTTCACATGAATCTTCTTAAGAACGTCTAAAATCTCATTTTCTAGTGCCTCCTTCTTAGAACTTGCAAATCTGCGAGGAAAAGGTAAAAGAGGAACATAAGTAGAAACCGGAGTTTTAGAGTTAGGAATAGGTACCTCAGAAGTTTGGGGAGAATCCTCATTCTTCTCCTCCAAAATAGGTTCTTTTGGTGTTTCCACCTTTCCCGAATCAGCAACTTCAGGTTGCACAAGTTGTGTACCACTTCTCAACGTAATCGCATTGACACCCTCTTTTGGGTTAATAGGTTGAGAAGGGAATTTTCCACTATTTTGTGCCTTCAATTGGTTCAACTCAATAGCCATGGAACCCATTTGTGTCTGCAACTCCTCGATCGCACTATTGGTTTCTTGTTGGCTATCATTAAACATAGAAGAAATTCCTTGCATCATTGTTTGAAGCTTTGCATCGATATCAGAACCTTGATTTTGCATTGATTGTTGTGGTTGCTGAAATTGTTGACGCGGCTGGAATTGTTGTTGTTGAGGTTGAAATCCACCTGAATTGTTGAAATTGGATTGTTGAACCGCTCCTTGCTTGTTCGCATAACTAAAATTGGGGTGTTCTCTCCATCTCGGATTGTAAGTGTTGGAATAAGGATCATACCGTCTTTGATGATTTGTAAAGACTGCATTAGCTTGCTCATTGACGTCTTCATACCCATGAGAACTTGGTATCACCGCAGATGCAACTTGTTGCATCATTGCTGACATGTTACCCATTTTTTGACGAAGTTCCTCCAGCTCACTTACTTCATTCACTCTCCGAAGAAGCACATCCGAACCACGACTCAAGAATTGTTGAGAGTTTGCTTCCATGTTCTCAATCAACTTTCTAGCTTGTGCCACCGTCTTGCTCACTAGTGCACCACCACCTGCAGTATCAATAAGATTCCTATTAATTTATTGGAGTTCTTCATAGAATTATTGGATAATCATTGCGTTACTAAATTGGTGATGAGGACAGCTTGCCACCAATCTCTTGTATCGTTCCCAACAATCATATAAGGATTCTCCCACATTTTGCTTCATTCCGCAAATCTCCTTGCGAATTTGAGTAGCCTTAGATGCAGAAAAATATCTCTCTAGAAAGAGTTTCTTCAACCCATTCCAAGTTGTGACACTTCCGGGAGGCAAATAATATAACCAATCCTTAGCACTATCCTCCCAAGAGAATCGGAAAAATTTCAACATAGCACCATCGGCCTCCATATTCGCTGGAAGCATAGCTGTGACAATGGTGTGGAAGTCCATTAGACGCTTGCTTGGATCTTCATTCACCATGCCATGAAACTTTGGTAATTCTCTAAGCAATCCCGGCTTTATCTCAAAAGTAGAGTCGGTTTGAATAAAACCCCGCTGTGTATCCAACTTGTGCGAAGCCAAGTCCTTGGGTGTACGATTTTCAGCGTCACCCATTGTTTCTTCTTCTTCTCCTTCTTCTTCAAAAGGAATCTCGTGTTCTACTCCTTCTCCTTCTTGCTGAAGAGCTTCGTGTTCCACTTCCAAGTTTTGTCCTTCCGTTGTGCCTTGCCTTGGTTGGAGTATTGTTCCTTTTCGAGTAGCTATCCCTCACCTTGGATAATTCCAATCTTTAGAAGCCAGAGATTAGGTACCTGAAAAAAAATTCTCGCAAACAAGTGAGAAACAAGACAAGAAACGAAAAGCAAGTATGCAAGCAGAAAAATAATAAAAAGAAACTAAAAACTATATAACAAGCCGAATGCCTCCCCGGCAACGGCGCCAAAATTTGATCGGTTGTCAGCCGAGCAAAAATAAATTCACTTCCTCACTCAACTAAATATAAATATAGTATTCGATAAGAAATAGTTCGTATCCACAGAGAGGCGATTGTTGTTATGCAATTTTCAGATTCTTAAGTAACCAAGTAACCCAGGGTGTGTTTTTGTTTTTATCAAAGTAATAAAATAAAATAAAGCAAAGCAAATAGTTTGAATAATCAATAAAGAGAAGATATTGGTCACGGGATAGTATCATTCACAAACATGTATTTTTCATCTATGATTAGAATTGGTATTTAATCTCGCAATTATCAAAAGTCCTAGGATATCTTGATCGCATGAGTATCCCATTTATTTCCTGATTTTATCACAAACAACATTAAAAGATGCTATTGTGAATTCTACTTAAAAAGCAACCTAAAGTGTAAAAGCACAATTAGGTTTAACTCCCCAAGAGCAATAAGTTCTATGAAATAAGACTATTCAATGCAAACAAATGTGTAAAAGCACTAATTCGTTTTAACAAAGGTTATGATTCATATGCGATTAAAAAGATGTATCTATACAAGTATTAACCACAAGATGCTACTAAAAATCAGGGATAAACAACTTTTATGTATTGAAAACCCTAATATAGCTATAGAGATGAAAACAAATCCAATTGATTCCGGACTCAACCAAACTAGCATTCAAATCATATGATAATAAAATGATGAATCATAAACGATAGAATTGAGACAAAACTAATTCATAGAATCAAATAACATGCTTGAAGAAATCAACTTTTATCCCATAACCAATTATTGTATTTAGCTGCTCATATTATTGGAGTTCATCATCATAATATTCAAAGAAATAATATGAAACATAAAAGAAAGCAAACCCTAGAAGTAGTTCTCTGCAAAAGCTCCAAGAATAGAATAAAACGTGATCTCCAAAAGTTAGTAGAACTTTTCTTTTTGTAGTTTTTTTTCTTTCAAAATTAGGTCTAAGTCTTCAAAGTCCATTAGATAGAAATCCACCAAGCCCACAAGTGAGAGAAACCCGTGTAGAAAATCTGTCCCAAAATCGCTCGCCGTAAATTGGCCGGAATCCGGTCGTTAGATAACTTTTTCTGGCCGTCTTTGTCATCATAAACTGTCACCAGCAAGTATGTACTTCTAGCAACTCATCTTTCCTTCTTTGCATTTCAAACATTCACAAAAATCATCCAAACCAATTCTTTATCTCTTGCGAAAACGCACCCAAAAGCGTGACTCGTAGCTCATATATGCCGCGGCTAACTCTTGTATCCAACACATACCCCCTTTGCGATTCACCGAAATATTTCAATTCATACTTTATCTTCTGAAATCTGACAACCAGAACTAGTACCACCGGCGCACCATTTTCGCTCGCTTTTCGCACTGTTTTTGGCAGCATCTCAGCACCAGCACCAATACCCATGGCAACCATCTATTGCAGCTTCAGTTGCCTCCTCGCAGCTCCTTAGCATTGCATATGCAACTCACTGCTTCCATTTCTGCTTCATTCCCAGTTGCCGTCTATCCACAGCTACACAACAACCTTGTTCTGCACCTTACAACATTACTTGCACTACAACTCTTCATCTTAGCTTCTCGTTCTCATCACTTGCACCTGAAATTCTATTTCCAATTCAGCTTTAACCTGCAACTTAGTCCCAGCTATGAACTGCAACATAACCTCCATTGCATTCACCAGCTGTGACTATACTAGTGCACCTTGGCCTTGATCATCCACCAGCTGAACCAACAGCAACTCAATCTCCACCACCAGTCCTTAGAAAACCACAAGCAAGACCTTGAAGCTCAACTCATTCCAATTAATATCAATCTCCGACTCGTAGTTGGAGCGACACAGATCACTACACATTGCCAGCTAGTTTATTGCAGCTTTAGTTATAACTTCCACCAGTTTCACATTCCTGTGACTAATCACCTGCCATAGCTACTCCAGCTTCTATTCCAGCATTCTTCCTTTACATTAATTGCAATTCCCGCTGCAACTTCAGTTCCTTCGTCACCAGCTCTCTTTTCGCCTGCACAACCTTTATCGCAGCTGCCTGCAACCGCTCACGCTACACTTTCCAGCTAAGTTCAACATGATACTCAATTGATCCCTTCTAGCTGCACCATATATTGCTTAGTTAACATCTCTAACAACTCTTTCCTGCAATGCCTGCAATGCTCCAATGCCACCAAGCCCCTTACTGCTCACAACGTCAGCTTTTCGTTCTCTATTATGATCTGCGGAGCCACCACCTGCACTCCACAACCCATACCACAAAGTCACCACCTGAGCTTCATTGTCACCATTACATCTCAGTTCAAAACCCTGCCCAGCTTCAGAAAATCTCACCAAAACCAGCTCAATATCAATTCCATCTCTGCTCCCATACCACCAGTATCACCTGTTATTCCATATATTGCAGCTGCTTTATACCCATTTAGCTGCCTGCAACTGTATCACTGGCAGCTACATTTGACACAACTATCCAATGACCAACTTCAGTTCAATCACCAACACACCCTCTTAGGTCCCTTTTCTACATTCTCAGCCTGCAAACCACTGTTTCACCCTATGAATTCATCTCAACTTCAAACACCACCAGAGCACATAATTCTCAGCTGTACCAACACTAGTTCTGTCCTGGGCAGTACCAACAACCACCATACCTCCACCTGAACTCCTTGAGCTACATTCACCACAGAACAACAGCATCACCAATCACTCTTCTTCCTACCTGAGTCACTCAGAACCAAACCCATGAATAACATCTCCCATATTTCAATCATCTCTGTTCAATTGATCACAGCAAACCCATATCAACAAACCCATGGGAGAAAATTCATAGTAGATTCATCTTCTCCCTTTTCCACTGCAACAGCAACCTCAGACTTTCTCCTCTATTGTTCTTTGCTGAAATTCCCAACATCAGCAATATTAAATCTCCAATTTCAGAAACCCTGTCTTCAATTCTTTTTCCACACTTCGAAATCTAGCCATTAACAGATCTGTAAGCAACCTCCATCAAACTCACTGTCTCATTATTTGTCCAAAACCCCAACTTTAAGTAAGAATTTAGAAACCATCATAGACCCATTTTTGAATCTCTGATTACTTCACCTGCATCTTCACGAATTCCTCCATTGAACCCTAATCGATCTCCACTCACATCCCTGATTTAAACTCTTAGACAAAACAACCACCAACAACATCCATTTCTAAATTTCACAAATGAATGATTGACAGAGGATCTTATCGATTTAGGGTTAGAAATGATGGGATGGTTATTTACACTCCAGTTTATAGGCTAAGGGACACCCCAATGGGTACCCTATAACAGGCGGCAACCTCTTAAACATCAACTAGTTGTCTTTAGTTCTCCCGTAGGACTGGTCTACCCTTAACCTTGGCTCGACTCTCTGGATATTGTTCGCCTAGGAAATGATAGCTTTGCCCCTTTATGCTTCAAATGAATGTTCTTCCACCAGCTGCAGCCTCCTCTTGCATCTCAAGTCCACTTCTTTTCTTCAATGTCTTAACATCATTAAATCTGCCATGCTTTTTAGACATAATTCGCATCACTAAAGCTGGCATACTTTTCAGACGTAGATGAAGAAATAAAAGCAAATAATGAGACACAATCCAACTCCAATGCTTTTGCCATGTTTCCTCCTCTTTTGATCCAAATGACTCCAAAGTACCTAAATACTCAAAAACAAAACATAAGATACATAATTTACAAGAAAACTAGCAGAGAAAGCATAAACAATAGATAATTAATAAGGTGTTTTAAACACCTATCAACTGACTTCCACGACTTTGCTGACTGCGACCACTTTGCTGACTTCCACTTGGACTCAATCCTCTACCAGTTCCAACACTGGGACTCAATCCTCTACCATCTCCAACACTGGGACTCATCTCAAACATCATGTTTTCCCTCAAACTTTGCATCTGTTCCAAGTGCATATTCTGAATTCCCTGAACAAGAGCCTCATAATCGTTACACCAGGTCTGATACTCCAACTATGTAGCATTGACCCCAAGGTATGGATAAGTCCGAGTAGGTGCACTTGAAACAATTGGATAAGTAACAATCTCTCCAGATATGCTGGATATAGTCTTTACTTCCCAAGAAAATAGTGACACGTATGATGATGAACTTTGAGAAGGATATGCAAATACGTCACCCGTCTCTGGTAGAGGTTAGGAAGGAAGAAATTCATTGTCAAGTGGCAACCTACCTAAAGCTGGAAAATCCATCCGACCCAAACTTTGCGGTTGCATGGAAATATTTGGCTTGAAAATAGTATTAAACCAAGATAGGTACTCATTTCTGTCCATCGGCTCCTGGATCAATTCATTAGCTTCTTGAAAACGATGACCTTCCCTTATCAATTTTAAGTAATCATCTGCTGAAACATCTGTACTGGGATAAGGGTTGATAGCTATCACTGATATCCCTTGTAACAGAAGAAGTTGTATTTCACTGTAATACCAAATACCCTTCTCAGAAATAGGGTTGTATAACACCATCCTTCTATGGCTTAACTTTACCATTGTCTGACCTAGTTCTTCTTGGAACTCAGGTACTACTTCATATGGCTGTGAGATAAGGTTATGGCTTGTTCTACTCAACTGCTGAATCTTATGAACAATAGCAGCATGTTGACCATCTTCAATCTGTGCAGCTTCCCAATTCTCAGAATCATACTTTCGTATGATCGGAAATACATTCGTATAATTCTTAAGACAAGGTTCCGAAACACGGAAATATGTATACCACCAATACTGAAAATAATAACATTCAGCAGGTTAATAACTTTTCCAAATGAAAATGACAAATAAATACATAATGTGAAAAATATTGGTTCTTACCTCCAGAACTCCCCAAAAAGCATTAAAACTATCTTTATCACACGTCGAGTTATCACTTAAGGCAATGTAAATCTCTGATAAAATCGCAGTCCCCCAATCATATGTTGGTGCTTGCTCTAAATCTTCAAATGCTTCGAGAAACCCAATTAACACTACTGAGCAAGCATTTGGAAACAGACATTGGCCTAGTGTCCACAATACAAACAGACGTTCTAGCTCCTCAAAATGCTAGGGGATCAAATATTGATCACCAGCTTCCCTGTTTTGATTCATTCTTAAAGCATAACGCTAGAAAAAACTTTTCAACCCAGACACCTTCAACCTATACGCTTTTAATTGTCTATGTGTATGATTTCCTCCTAAATCATTTGAGTATAGAGGAAGTCTTTCTTTCCATCTATTTTCTGATAACCACTTTAGTCTATTAAATGGAAGTAAGTTCCCTTGGCATGGAATTACGGTTAACAAGTATAAATCTATCGGTGTAACTCCTATTAATAATAATTATTCATAATTAGAATTTGTTGATTTTTATGAAACAAAACACATAATCTAAAAATTAAATTACTAGAAAATACTGACTTACCGCATTCAAAGTCCTTGAAAAAGAACGTGTTTGTAGTCTTCCACCATCGTTCTAATATAACTTGAACACCTTGAGTCATGTGGTTTCTAGGTTGTATTTGATATAGATGTCGCCAAGGATATCTTCTCACTCTCTCTTGAACATCAGGAGGAATTAATTGAAAAATTATACGTAACTCAGTCCATCCACCTCTTAGATGTATAGCGTTACATCGCCCCTCATTATCAGAAAGGTGATTAGAGAATACACCTATACCGGCTACTAGTCTAACATTATTAAACTCATAATTTGTATCCACAACAAAACTTACTCCACTGCCTGAGGTACTAGTAGATCATTTCCCTTTTTTGTTTGTTTTTCTTCTCTCCATATCTGTTTAAGAACAAAACTTTAAAGAAAATCAGTAGTTTTCAGAAGGTTTTCAAAAGAAGAATTGAGAAGAATTTAGAAGAGGTGGGAGTATATTTGCGGTATTTATAGGCGTCAGAAACTCAAACAGTGGCGATATTGATTATATCGACAGCGATATAGTGAATATCGCTCGCTAGGGATTCGATCGCTCAGCAGTTTCCCCATAGTGGCGCAAATGGTTTGGCATGCCAAACACCATTTTTTTGGCATGTGCATAGGAATAGGCCTTATGTTATTAGAGCATCTCCAATGCTAAGGGTGGAAGTCATCCTATGTGGGGTTCTAATTTATATATTTTTTATTAGGGGTGATTCCTATGTGGCTAAAACAAATGAAAATTTTACATTTTACCTCAAGTTTCATCTCCAATGCTAAATTCTTCCTACCCTAAAATAAATTTTGGAAATGGGTCATAATTATGGGGTAAAAACATATTTGAAATTATCACCTAGTAACAATATTTTCTAATTAAAATAAATCAATTTTGGAATAAAATATTGGTGATGTGTCAATAGACCCAGGGTCATGAAGAAGGTGAAGATATGACCTTCTCCTTTACCCCTTCTCATGAGATGGCATCCTTGTCATGATTTTCATTAGCCTTGACCTTAGCATTGGAGATTAATTTTTGGTTTAAAAAGTATTAAATTCTAGGTGTCATATCTTTTTAAAACCTTCACCCCTTGCATTGGAGATGTTCTTACTAAATGACAAAAAAAAAGTGTAAATTTTTTTACTTTAAGTTGATCTCCAACCCCCAAGGTATTATGTAACAAACTTTATTTGAATTTAGAGACAAAATGATGATGTGGCTTTAAGACCCAAGGTCATAGAGAAAGTCTTTCTCCATTACCCCCACTTAGCCATATCATCTATCTCTATGACCTTGACCCTTGTGTTGGAGATGGAAATTTGATGCAAAAAGTCGTGAATCCTAGGTGTCATTCAATTTTAAGACCTTTATCCCTTGCATTGGAGATGCTCTTACTAATTAGTACCCGTACAATACGAGAAGCAAGGTGACCCATGTGACGACAAAATGACACGTGGACATATTGACTAATCAATAAAGAAATAATGAAGTGGAAAGGTAAGAGTCCCTATTGAATTCTGAGTCTCGTGGGGGAATTGAGAAACCTTACTTTAGGCCTATTCCTATGCACATGCTAAAAAAAATGGTGTTTGGCATGCCAGGTGGCATGGCAAACCGTCTGTGCCATTATTGGAAAGCCACAGAGCGATCGAATTTCTAGTGAGTGCTTTATTGCTGGAGATATTGTTAATATCGCTCGAAATTGACTCCATCGCTGACGTTATAATCAATATCGCCACCATTCGAGTTTTTGACGCCTATAAATACCACACCTATCTTCTCAATTCTTCTTCTCAAAACCACTGATTTTCTTAAACTTTTGTTCTAAACTTAAACGATTATCTTTTGATTTTCTTAAATAAATATGGAGAGAAGAAAAAGAAACAAAAAAGCGAAAGGATGTACTAGTACCCCAGGCAGTGGAGTAAGTTTTGTTGTGGATACAAATTATGAGTTTAATAATGTTAGACAAGTAGCCGGTGAAGGTGTATTCTCTAATAACCTTTCTGATCATGAGGAGCGATCTAACTCGATAAATCTAAGAGGTGAATGGAATGAGTTACAAACAATTTTTCAATTACTTCCCCCTGTTGTTCAAGAGAGAGTTAGAAGGTATCCTTGGCGACATCTATATCAAATACAACCTATAAACCATATGACTCAAGGTGTTCAAGTTATATTAAAATGATGGTGGAAGACTACAAACACGTTCTTTTTCAAGGAATTTGAATGCGTTAAGTCAGTCTTTTCTAGTAATTTAATTTTTAGATTATATGTTTTGTTTCATAAAAATCAACAAATTCTAATTATGAATAATTATTGTTAATAAGAGTTACACCGATAGATTTGTACATGTTAACTGGAATTCCATGTGCTGGAAACTTACTTCCATTTAACAAACTAAATTGGTTATCAGAAGATATATGGAAACAAAGACTTCCTTTATACTCAAATGAATTAGGAGGAAATCCTACACATAGACAAATAAAAGCGCATGGGTTGAAAAGTTTTTTCCAGCGTTATGCTATGAAAATGAATGAAAACAGGGCAGCTGGTAATGAATATTTGATCCCCGACCATTATGAGGAGCTAGATCGTCTGTTTGTATTGTGGACACTAGGCCAATGTCTCTTTCCAAATGCTATCTCAATAGTGTTAATTTGGTTTCTCAAAGCATTATAAGATTTAGAGCAAGCACCAACATATGATTGGGGGTCTGCGATTTTATCAGAGGTTTACATGGCCCTCGGTGATAACTCGACGTGTGGTAAAGATAGTTTTAATGTTTTTTGGGGAGTTCTGGAGGTAAGAACCAATATTTTTCATATTATGTATTTATTTGTCATTTTCATATGGAAAACTTATTAACTTGCTGAATGTTATTATTTTAAGTATTGGTGGTATACATATTTTCGTGTTTCGGAACCTTGTCTTAAGAATCATACCAATGTATTTCCGAGCATACGGAAGTATGATTCCGAGAATTGGGAAGCTGCACAGATTGAAGATGGTCAACATGATGCTATTGTTCATGAGATTCAGTAGTTGAGAAGAACAATCCATAACCTTGTCTCCCAGCCATATGAAACACTACCTGAGTTCTAAGAAGAACTAGGTCATAAAATGGTACAGTTAAGCCATACAAGGATGGTGTTATACATCCCTATTTCTGAGAAGGGTGTTTGGTGTGAAAGACATCTTCTTTTGTTGCAAGGAAGATCAGCGATAGCTGTCAACCCTTATCCCAGTTCAGATGTTTCAATGAACGATTACTTCAAATTGATAATAAGGGAAGATCATCATTGGAAAGAAGCTGATGAATTGATCCAGGAGACGATGGATAGAAATGAATACCTATCTTGGTATAACATTATTTTCAAGCCAAATATTGCTATGCAACCGCAAAGTTTGGGTCAGATGGATTTCCCAGCTTTAGGTAGGTTGCCACTTGACAATGAATTTATTTCTTCCCAACCTCCACCAGAGATGGGTGACACATTTGCATATCCTTCTCAAAGTTCATCGTCTAACATGCCACTATTTTCTTGGGAAGTAAAGACTATATCCAGCACATCTGGAGAGATTGTTACTTATCCAATTGTTTCTAGTGAACCTACACAGACTTATCCATACTTCGGGGTCAATGCTACAGAGTTCCAGTATCAGACCCGGTTGAACGATTTTGAGGCTCTATTTCAGGGATTTCAGAGTATGCACTTGGATGAGATATAGAAATTGAGGGAAAACATGATGTTTGAGATGAGTCAAGGACTTAAGGGTAATGATGGTTCAGGTAGTAGTAGGGGAATGTGTCCCGGTGTTATAGGAGTTGGTAGAGGAATGACTCATTTGAGTCCTAGTGTTACAAGAGCTGGTAGAGGAATGAGTCTAGGTGGAAGTCAGCAAAGTCGTGGAAGTCAGCAAAGTCGTGAAAGAAGTGAAAGAAGATTGAGACATCGTCCTATGGAGGAGGCACCAGAAAGTTCAACCCCAAACATGGTGTTAGATAGTCAAGGAGTACGTGGTGGTGAAGAAAACGTTGGCTTGGATACAACTCCTACACATATGTTTAGTCATTTGCAAACTGACATAATGACTCTAGGTGGTGGTGTGAACATGGAAGTAGTTAGGAAAACGAATATTTATACCCCAATTTCCTCTACCTCATCATCATTTCAACCATTCCAGCAACAATATCAACCACATGTATTTCAATATTTGTATCGAGTTCCCATACCACCTCATCCCAGTTCTTATCAAGGTTATGGTGATTCTGGTGAGACTCAAGCACCAAGTAAGTCTCAAACCGGCACCATAACTAATTTGTTGAACAACTCTATGGATCCAGAAAATGCAGGAAATTGGATCTTTAGTCAGGGAGGAAATGGACAAGGAAATGAGTAGTTTAAATGTAATCTTTTAGCTGAAATGTGAAATGTAATTTTATTTTTTAGATTAATGGAAACTATCTTTTAAATTAATATTCAGATTGAAACCAGTTTTACATTTCATTAAAAATTAACCTTGATTGCATAACACGATACTTATAATTTGAATCCCTTCACATGAATATTGTAGAGTTCATAACATTTGTCATGACTAAACCATCTTCCATTGTCTTCCGCGAATTTGGTACGAGCTTTAATTTTTAGTTCTTCATTTGATAACCCAGGATTATCCCCTTTTATCAACCACATAATTTGATGATACTTTCTAACATTGTCGTTGATGAAATAATAACGATTTTGAAGACACTCATTTGTTCTTGTTGGATTTACATGACTTAACGCTGTAAACCTTTGAAACACAGTGTCCCATAAGTTAAAAGTCTCTAAAGTGAAATCTCTATCGCTTGCAACTAAAACCCAACATCGAATTAGAGAAACATATTCCTCTGGAGTAAAATCCACTTCGGTTATGCGATCACTAGGCATGGTGAAATGAATTTGAAGTTGGGTTGGAATTGGAAGAAAATAGGTATTTATAGGGGGAAATGGTAGTCGTTAGATGAAGATCTAATGAGCGATTATTATAGTAGCGAGCGATAGCTTGACTAATGCTGGCGATTTCAAGACCAACGAGCGATTTGTTGACCATCGAGCGACCGAGAATCTATCGCTCGCTGGAAACTCTGTCGTGTATGCCTATATGCCAGGAAAAAAATATTGGCATATGAGTTTGGCAGTTTGTCATACCCATAGTGGGTGCATATATGCCAAATTTCATGTTTTGGCATGTGCATAGGAATAGGCTTTAGTTGGTGGAATATGTTCATAGGATTTTCTGTCATCTTCTCTGGATGTAAACACTTTGGAATGTACTTCCCGAAGCCCTATTATGGGGCTCCAAACTTTTGGTTTTTGGGTTCATAAGATGACAAAATGGAGTCATCAAACTACTCCCTCCGTTTCTAAAAAGTAGGTTTGTTTGGTTTGCACAAGGATTAAGAGGAATAATCATTAGAGCCACTTTTTCATAATCTTACAAATTTTATCCATGGTCCATTGATTTGATACTAGAGAGAAAATGGAAAGAGAAGTGGTCCCTCCTCATATTAAGTGAGAAAAAGAAAAGTTGTCCCTAAATGGGTAAATTAGTAAACTAATAACATTTGACTTTCCAAATAAAGAAACAAGCCTTTTTTTTTGAAGTGGTCCCCTCCTCATATAAATGGAGAGATAAGTGGTCCCCTCCACATATAAATATACTCACCTTCCCTTCATAATAGCAAGAATATATGTTTTTAGTTAAAAAATAACTATCTTAATGTTAGAGGCACTGTGAATAAGATCGTTATCTTTTAACTTCTTTGTTCTTAACTGGCGAGTCGAGAGAAGTATTGGGATACAGATTTACTTTGTTTGTATATAGTGAGTAAGTTTGTTAATGTCCAAGGAAAATATTTCTCTTGTAATTAGAGTCAAGGTCGTTCATGTTGTTTTTTCGGGAATGACATCAAATGAGGGAGAGTTCTTTTGAACTTGTTCTTAAATGTAATATCTTTGTGGGGTCTGTATGTGAAATTGTAGGAGATACTTGTACCTATACGTCTCCTTGATGCAAAACGAGTTTCTTGGTGATATCGTCTAAACTAAAAGCTGGTATGTGTTCTCTAGTCTTGAATATTTTTGTTTAATTCATTATGATCCCCATTTTTCGCCTTTGCCAATTGTGTTGAAAAAAAGGGGTAGAATTATTATGATGCATCTTACTATAACATATGGATTCTCAAAGCATTATGTAACGGGGAGTGGATTATTGTCTATAGGTTTTATCTATTTTGCAAAAGCAGTAAGTATTGACTAAGAAGGAGAACATATCACCATAGTATTGCTTCAAAGTTGCGGTGAAATTGACTTTTGAGGAAGGTATCAATATTATATTTTTGTATAACAACCAATGAGTAGAGTGATCTTTCATTCTAACAAATATTTTTATGGGTATTCTCATAAGTTGTCAATACTACGGATCTTCAACAACAAAGGTGATAAATGAACACATGCAGAACCATAGAAGAACTTGAAGTACGAAGAATTCAAGACGTTTGTTGAATAACCAAGGAAATCAAGCATAGTGGATTTTGAGATGGATATTTTATTTATTTTAAATCCATATGTATTACATCGAATACCGGTCGGTGGATCAAATACCCAATCGATCACTTCTTTTTGAATCCATATGTATTGAATAGTTTTACAAGGATAGAGTTTGCTTGATTCCCAAGTTATCTTAGCTTAAACTTTAAGCAACCCTAAGTCGTGAAAATCTATAAATAGAGATGCTCTTTTAACTGGGAAATTCAATCCCTAACACTTTTTGTCCAAGTTGATCTAAAGTATTCCTCGATGAACCTAGGTTTCATCTGTGAAATATAATTAGGTTTACAACTAAAAGACTTCGCTTTGCGGATTCGTGAATCTAGGTCAGACTATCTTTTACCTTGATAGTTTGTGTATCCCGGTCTTGCTTATCTGTTATCAAGGTTTTTGTAATCTCTTTCAGGAAAGATGGATTGAAATCGTAAAGTTCTCTTAGTCTCAGACTTTGTGCTTCCTCAAGATAGATATCTGAAAATTGATCTTATGTGATCTTTTGAAGATTATTCTTGAGAGGTGGTTAAGAATCTAGTGTGCTCTTTGGGAATCGTAATTTCCAAATTTATGAGGTTTGCTATCTTGTATATTACAAACCAATTTCCACAGCTTTATCTCTTGATCTAAACATAAATCAAATAGGGTTATCAGTTAGAGGTAGATTGGTATCAAAAGTATTCACTGCGACTGAAGCAACTCTTAGGCTATAAAGGATGCTAGCTAAGGGAATCAAGTGCGTAGAGCCTTGCGAGGTTCAAGAGACGTAAGGAGCGCGGTTGTAACTAAATCGCTTGGAGGTTTTATTTTATAGTTGGTTAATACATCTTGGTGTTTAAATCTAGACGAGGTCTCGGGGTCTTTCTGTAGTTGTAGTTTCCTCATTAACAAAACTTCTGGTGTCTTGTATTTTTTCCTTTTCCGTATTATATTGTTTAGATTTATAATTGGATTTACTCAAGTTGTACATATTCAATATAAGTAGATATGTCCATCTAATTATGATAAAAAAATGACGAGGGTACCCAAGTACACCACAATCTTTTCGTTTTAACCTATATGTCTGATACCAAGTGTGATTGTCTATGGACAAAGTCGAGACAATACGACAACAAGGTATTCACTTGAAAATAGTTACGGTACAAGACCGATTGACTATATGATCAATATCATGTGATTAGGATTAACGTACTAGTGTATTTACTATTAATTATAATAAATAATTATAATTTCGGAAAGTAAAAGTAAATCACATAACAAGATTTTGTTAATGAGGAAACCGAAAATGCAGAAAAACTTCGGGACCTAGTCCAATTTTGAATACTCTCAAAATTAAGTCGTTATACAAAGAACAAAGCCAACTTTGTATAGTTGAGACCAAGTAATCTTCCCCTAGTTACTTAGTTCCCTCAGTATATTTGCACCTACAACCGTCTAGTTAATACACATGAATCCCAAGACATAAATCACTATCTTGAGTTGTTTCACCGATGTAAAGTCTTAAGCGCTCAACTCCTTTTGATATTCTTCTAAACAACAAAGGAACAAAATTGTTTGGTAACTACTCCAATACTATTTTAAGAAAATATTCGTTGAGTTTTGACAAAGGCTATTCCATTTAAACTAGTAAACTTCGTTGTCGGGTAAGATCAATCCAAATCAGTTACTTAGATTCAGATTCATAACTATCAGATTGGATATTCAAGAATACCACCAAATGATAGTTGCCGATATGTACGACTATATGATCAAATCTATGAAAGATAAATATAACTAAGTCGGATCCCAGCCGATCAAGATGTGTGCACAAATCACGAGATATGAAAACTAATATAAAAAATCGTCATGTTTTCAAATCTTCAATAGCCTTATTTTGTACATGCACAACAAAAACTTGAATCCACTTATGATCAATCACACACAAAATGGAGTTTGTTAACAATTGACGACTACAAGTTATCTTTAGATTTAAAAACAGTTCTAAAGATCCCGTTAATACTTTGATCAAGTTTGAGTGACCCTTATGTCAAAAGAGATAGCTCTCAAGAATAATCAAACTAGGTGCAACCAAAGTTTCAACAACCTTTAGTCAATCAAATCAATAATCGAAAACTAAAATAACAATATAGTTATCTAGTTTCCTACCAACGGTGCTCGTAGAGCTTCTTGATCCCACGGAAGTCTTTAAACGAGCTGTCGTAAGATATTTCACCTAATTAGGGTACTTTCCTCTCCAAATAGATGACTCCATCAGAAACAACACGAATGAAGTATTCCTGGATCTTAGGATAGTTTGCGAGAAATGCAAACTCAACTATTTATAAACCAAGGTTGTTTGGACAATAAGGAATTTCCAATACCGAATGATTCTCAAGATATGCAACATGTACCTAATTTCGGTTTTCATATTTCCAACTAATATCCAACATATAATTCTGAAATATCTCATTAAAAATATCTAATACTCCCTCTGTTCCTAAAAAATAGGCTGATTTCTATAAATAGATGTTTCAAGAAAATAGGTTGGTTTCCTAATTGGGAAAGTCAAATGTTACTTTAGTTTTCTGGGACCACTTTTCTTTTAACTTCTTTTGATGACAAGTGTCATGTGGACCATTTCACTTTACTTATTTTGCTTACAAGTATCATGGGGACCATTTCACTTCACTTCTTTTATTGACAAGTGTCATGAGGACCACTTTCAATGATTAGTTCTCTTAATTTCCTTAATTTTCTCTAAAAACAAAACTAGCCTATTAATTAGGAATGAAGGGAGTATTAGTTTAGCACTTAACTAATATAATTTTTCAAAAGATATGTTTTGATTAATGGAAAATCAAAAACATATAATCGAAAATCTTATTTAAAAGATTCTCATTATTTCGATTTGGGATCACCTTGAGTATCAAGAAATATGTTTGAACAATAAAAGATAAGAATTATATATATGTTCAAATTATGTCGATCCAGAACTTTCCTATTTAGCAAACCCTAATTCCAAACTCACACAAAACCATAAGTAATATGTGAATGTTGGAAATCGGTTTTTCTTTTGGGACCAGTTCTACCATGACTCCTAACATAGGTTAAGATCGGTTCCACCAAGTCTCCAAATATAGGTAGGGATCGGTTCTACCATGACTCCCAACATAAGCTAGGATCGGTTCTACCTACACTCTTAACATAAGTTAAGATCAGTTCTACCATGTATCCCTGTTAAATCATAACTCAGTTGAACCCACCAAGCGTTGGTATGTCAAGTTTGGTTGTCATATTTTAGTATCAAAACTCATCTAGAGTCGCTTGATTAAATACTGGAGTCAACTTTATTTAGGTTAGACTAGAAAGTTTAGGAATATTGAGACGTACAAGTATTACTCCGAAGACCTCAAGAATGTGAAGAAGTAGTGATTACGTACAACGACGATAACATCCTTTCACTTGAGGTTAGTAATATTGACTTGATCTTGTAACCATTCCTAACGTATCTTTCAAGTCGTGCTATATTGAAAACATAACATACAAAGCTGTATATATTGTATATAATACTCTAGTGATGTGACTTGGTCATAATAGTATGATCAAAGTGTTAAGGAAAACATATTACGAAGTATGAATGCTTAACTTTTGGAACTTCGTAAGAATGAATCGACATAAACTATTGTATATAGTTATTTGATTATGTGTACATTATATAGGAATGATTTCACCCTAGGAAATGATGTTTTATAACATTTGTTTAAACAAAGTACATTTATGAACTTGTTTCATAATCGAAAGGAAATCATGATTGGTTTTGCTATTCCTTGAATATCTTTTGGATGACCAATGGAAGATGACTTCGGTAGAACCTATCTTAACTTGTTGAGGTTTATGGTATAACCGGTCATAACCTATATAACATAGTTTGTTGTAATCGGTCATGAGCTTCATTGTAAATATAGTTATAACTGATCACAAGCTATATTTGAATGCAAGTTGTAACCGGCCATAAGCTACTTTGGGAATGTAGATGGGGAAAAACTATTTGCTGGTTTTTACAGAATTGAGGAGACGACCATACTGAGGAGACTCCTTGAACCGAGCGAAGTGTTCAACCTCACACAGATACACTGCCATAAGGGAGTGCTTTGAATTCGAGAGATCAATCTGTAGTACTCCGACCTAAACCAAGAGAATGGTCGTTCCAGAGTAAATTCGGTCACAAGAGAGGATGGGTCGATTTGTAGGAGGGAAGCTGAGAAATTTGTGGAATCAATGGTAATCAAAGATTGTAGGTGTGTTGTGAATTCTGAATATGATAAGTTCTGAATGATTGAAATTGCTCAGTTGAGAGTAATTTCTCAATTGATGAGTTGTTGATCTCGTGTTGTCTGTGAGATGTGAGATCGTTGTTGTTCTTGTCGTTTTTCTTTCAATCATGACTCAGAGACTTATTTATATTGCTGGAATTATAGACACCATGATCCCATGAAGTGTGACAGTTTATGGAATCAAAGAGTGGGAAAGTGTAAATCGTGTTTGAAACCAGTTTCTCATCGTGTGGAGACTTGGTCGATTTTCCATCCACTACTTTGTTAAATCCTTCAACTGATTGCATGAATTGCTCACATTCCATCATGTGTTTGAACACACGTGCCGTAGACCGCCAGACCAAAAACCAAGTTGATATCCCCCGAAGTGAAACGATTGACGTCTCGTGGTTAATTTAGTCAGTTGTTGACTTCATGATTTCATGGAACGATGAGTCCATGTATTTACTGAGTTGAACATGATTTTGTAAAATGTTCTGAAACTCATGAATCGAATGTGGACATGATTCTCACGTTGATAGTTGAGGCGAGCAAGTAGTACTCTTATTTGTTTGAATATTGATAGTTGGACCAATATTCCTTGATTTGAGCAAGTATTGCTCATCCAATGAATCATTGGTGTCGTGACCAAAATAAAGCATTAATTAAAATATTGGTAGTTGAACCGAGCATAATTAATAAAAATTCTGATCATGAGATCGGCGTAAAATTATTAGTGTTCGAATATGGAATTATGATCCTTGGACTAAGAAACCCTAATTTGATCAATTGATGACCAATTCATGGTTAATTGAAAATTAACTATGGAATGAAGGAGAACCGGCTTCACGGGATTGTGGGTCGACCACTTATCTCCCACATGCTCATGTGAGAAAACTCCAAGGCCTCTTGAAGAGTTGGTGATTTGTTGATGAAAGAATGATCAAATGCTGGTTTAATCATTTATTCGAAAATGCTCGTCTGAACCTTAGGTGATAAAACCAAATTAATTATGAAGAGATGAGGGACCAACCAAGGGGTCATGAAACTGACCTTGGGTGGTCACGGGATCAAATGATGATCGTTTCATGAAATTCCAAGTTGTTTGGAAGAGTTTTGGACCTCATACATGCAATTGCGTAAATTAGGTCAAACTGTGAAAATACATGGGACCGGCTCATTGCGAGCCAAGGATCCAACCCTGGTCGGTCAAGGTAACATGCTCACGTCGTCAAAGCGTTCGTATCTTAGTTATGAGAATTTTGATATTTTTTGGCGTGCATTTGAGCATCCATTTGATAAAATATGAAGAAATCAGGGATTTTTGATAAAACCGTCAAAACTTCATGAGATGAAGGAAAATAATAAAAAAAATAAGGGAATCATGAAGTGTGGGACCAGTCATGGCCAAGGCATGGACGAACATCCAAAGGGACCAATCCCACACGTTTTCCCAATTTATAATATTTTCTTGATTTTAGGGAAATATGATAAAACCAAGGAATTTGTTAAAACTAAGGAGTTTTGTTAAAATCAAAGAGTTTTGTTGAAATCAAGGAGTTTCCATGAGATGAGGAAAACATGAAAAATAATAATAAAAAAATAAGGGGCATGTGGGATCGGCTTGAGCATGGTTGGCCGGCTAGGGCCCGGTCCCGTGCGTTTTTCCCTAATTTTATGTATTATTTCATGATTTAAAGGAATTTTCATAATTTTAAGGAAATATCATGAAATCATGGAATTCCATGGGACCAAGGAAACATGAAAAATATAATAATAATAAAATGGGACGTGTGGGGCCATCTATGGCTTGACCGACCGGCTAGGGCCCGGTCACACGGGTTTTCCTAATTTTATATTATTTTTCATGGGATCAAGGAAATATCATGAGATTAAGGAGTTTTCATGAAATTAGGAAAATAATAATAAAATAATGAGGAACTATGAGGTGTGGGTCCAGTTGGGATCAAGACATGGCCGGTTGGCCAATGATCACGGCTCTACCATATTTCCTTAATTTTATATTATTTCTTTGGTGTGAGGGAAACACCATGAAACTGAGGAGTTTCCTCAAAACGAAAGATATTTTTTCAAGTGAAAGGATTTTCATGAACTCAAGGAAAATAATAAAAAATATGAAACTGGCGTGGGATTGACCACGGCACGTCCGGCCGGTCAGTGGGCCCATGATCCCAGCGCCTTGGTTAATTTTTAATTATTTATTATTTTCCTTTCTATTTTGCATAGGTTCATCGTCTCGTCGTATTTTGAAATACTTGTTCGTATGGTGATTGTTAGTGCATCATCGTCGAGTACACTTGCACCATTTGAGTCGGGGCTTACTCAGAGGTAGCTTAGGTGCCCGTGTGTTGAATATTTATTACTAACCCATGGAATTCTTTTGGGAAGAACCATGGTTTGCAGTAATGAAATACTGCGAAAATATTTGAATATTTTCGGAAATTCAATGGATGGATCCAAGAATTTAGGAATAATTAACTTGTGGCTCTATACTAGAAGATCAAGTTGTTTAGGAGCATTAATTATCCCGATATGAGCTTGATGGAGCTTCATATCCTTTATATAATCAGGGTAAACTCGTTGTTTGTATTCTGAAGACGTTATCGCTCTATACTAGCAGAGCAAGATGTCTAGGAGCCGTCAATCTCGTGATTTTATATATAGAAATAATTACTGAAGTGTTCAGTATTCATGAGATATGTCATTGTCCAGCCGAGAGACTACATATCTGCACATATTCTGAGAGACAGTATTCTCAGTCAGAGATTTGATGAGAGACCCATGTCACAATGCTCACATCTGATTGCTGGATCAGAAGTTCGTATAATTATGGGTTTACGATTTTCACCCTTGTAGAAAATCCACCATCTACATTAAGTCCCCTGCTTAGTGAGGAAATCCGTGTTCCTCAGTTAGCATTGAATGGTGATTTTCCGGTCATAAACAATATAAGTAATTGAACTTAGTTGTAAGTTAAGACGTTGCCAGATTTCGATAGTACGAGCATACCATGACTTGAATGAAGATGTCAGTGGCATGATAGAGCATCGTTTGATGAGCATAGATTGGTGTTGAACCGCTGATCTTGATGACGGGACCTTGGTCGTTTAGGATTCGCGGGCCGGGCCCAATAAGGAAATCCTTAGAAAATTAGGTTTTGGAAATAAAACTTGATATGAAAGGAATTGTTCCCTTTTTTTTTTTTAATTTTCCCATGACTAGAGCTTCATCACGCCTTCATTATCTTCACGTCAGGGAGGAGGAAGAATTTCGCCGGAGCACCAGCGCCGCCGACCGTCGCCGTCTGGCCAGTTTCCGGCCGGCGCTGACCAGGTAAGCGTAATTATTATTAATATTTTTTTGCTGATGTTTACTGATGTTCATGAGTTCTATGAGTTTTTCATATCTTGATCATGATAACGTTATATACATGTGCATATATGAGTGTAGGTTTCGTCGAAAACCTTCGTTTTTGAAAACGTATGTTCGCTTGATCATTAGTTTTGAAAACTAATAATAAACCCTGATTTAGGAGAGATTTTTCTTCATATATGAATATTTAGGTCCAGTGATAAAACTATGTTTATGAGCTTTCATGTAAACCAAAGTTTTATCATGAAAAGGTGAATTTTCACGAAACCGAAATAAACCCTCGTTTTTAAAGAATGATAATGATACCAAGAAGAAGTTTTTTTTTTTTTTTTTTTTTTATACATGAACTTGTGTCCAGTGATAAAATTTTGTTTATGAGCTTTCACGTGAATCAAAACTTTATCTTATAATGCGTGACTTTTCACAAAACTGGAATAAACCTTCGTTTCAAAGACGTATGACGATACGAAGGAAAAGATTTTTTATTATAAAACCATGGTCTATTCATGATTTATTTATTTTTGAAACCGTGGAGTGTCCACAAATTTATTTTTGTGAGCCTTGCTCACGTCAATATATATATATTTTTTATTTACGTGAGTAAATCACTTTTTCTTTATGCAAATATATATTATTTTCTTTAAAATCAAAACTTGAGTTTTGTGTAATATTACTCAGAAGCAAACAATTATTTGTGATAAAATAATTTTTTAGTTTCATAATAATGAATGTTCACACAGTAGAAATATTCATGATTTTATGAAAAATCTGAATTTTTGAACGTCTTTTGTAGGTTCGATGAGACGAACGATTTTGGAGTGTTAACTCTAGCATTACTATCACTATTGTTAGTGGAAACATACAAGGTAAGAGTTAAGAGTTACCATTTTTGCCGATGGACCTATTTGCATGTTGGTAATCTTTTGTGCTTCTGATTTCAGAAAATGTCCGACAACAGAGATTACGATTACTGGTATTCCTCTTCTTCCTCTAGCTCTTCTGATGAGGATTCCAAAGCTCCTATAGCGAAATTGAAAGCTAGGGATAATCAGGATAATGGGGAGAAACCTAGTATACCCTTGAATGAATGAAGGGTCACTTTTGCTGAACTTAGGAAAAGAAAAGCTGAGGATGATGAAAAAGAGGCTCGTCAGCGTGAAAAGGATCGAATCCGTCGCAAAACACAAAGGGCTGAAGAGAGACGACAATTCTTGGACGGGAGGCCTTCTGACTATGATGTTGATGCTTCTGAAGAAGAGGATACATGGGAGGTACCAGAGCGCAATATTAAGCCTGATCGATATGAACGAGAGTTTCAGAAGACCATAAAGTAAGATTGAAGCCGAAATTGAAGCGGAAGATGACTTGGACTCAGATGATGATCCTGAAGCTTATCCGAACTCCATCGCTGCTAATTCTGATGAAGATTAAGACAGTGATGACAATTCTGATGACTCAAATAATGAGAAGGATAGTGATGACGAGTCCGATGAGTAGCTTTAAGTCCATCTTATTTTCTTTTTAAAACATTTGAATGTTCCTTAGGCTTCATAGTAGACATTTCTTCGATGATTTGAATGACTTTTGTTTCAGATTTAAGGTTTTCTTCTGAATAAACACTTTACTAACGGTGATTCATTCTGATCGAATGAAATAAACCAATGTTCATGCGTCAAAATCCATCATAATCTTTTCCGATGATTTTCGTCTTATGAGAAGTAGCATAACGCGGTTAAGATATATATGACACGTGAAAATCCGCGTGGCTTTCTTTCAGCCGTGTCGTTATCAGTCCCCAGTGTGTTATTTTCCTCCGAGTCTTCAGTATCACCCTTTAAAACTTAGGGTTTCAGTGAAACTCGAAACTGAATTGACTATCCGCAGAAGATAAACCTTCACCATATATTTATCTGAACTTGTAACTTGTAACTCTTAACTTGTAACTCGTAACTCTTAAGATATATATATCTTCAAGACTTTGAGTTTATCCTCTATGCGAATATTTATCTTACTCCTAAGTCAGTTCCATCGTGCAGAGAATTATTGATCATACCCTGTTGTTGCTATGTCAAGCAGTAGTATTTCTTCTCAAGATGATCCTCAGTTGAAGCATGAAATAGCAACGTCCTCCTCAGTAAGTTGTATCTCTTTTTCATCTTTGTCTGATCAAGATTATTGATCATAAAAAAACAATTTATTGCAGGATAATCAGAAGAATGCTTCTTCTCATACTTCGAGGCCCAGGCGAACTGTTAGAGCTCCTGTTCGGTATAGGTCGGCTCGTGATGAGACTGGATCATCTGTAAGTAATCTTGTACCTCTTAGGATTCCACTGTGCTCATGAAATTAAATACTCATTCATTTCGTCGTAGGCGGATGTTCGTGTCGTTGTCGATGCCATACGAAGAATGAGCGGAAAGTCTGTGACTGTAGTCGAGGTTGAAGATAACAATGATCGAATTGGTGAAGATTCTGTATAACCCGTGGATATAGGAGACAGTGTTCATGCTTGTGAATATCCCACAGATGGACTCCCATTTGAAGCCCATTTGATCAATACTTTCCAGAACAATGAAGTGGTTGGCGGATTCGTCATTCCCAGATGTCATGCACCTCTGTATACTAAGATATGGAAGAAGTATGGCCATATTTCCACTACAGAAGTATGGAAAGGCTTTCTTCCAACCCTTTTAACCACAGTAGCTGGGTTGTTGCCGATCATTGAGGAAATGAACCAAATGCACTTGCGAGATGTCAAGAACCATGAGCTACATAAATGGGATGAAATGATCTCAAACTGTGAGACATTGCGATCTAATGTGAGCTGGCTTCGTCGCCGACTCGAAATAATCAAGATTCATAAGGCGGTGGAGGCTGCTGATGCAATTTTCATTACCACTACTTTACTGGAGGAGGAGAAGATACTGGCTCTGGAATCATCCAGGGTTGATAAGGCCGTTGAGGATTTGAAGGTAAAGACTGGGATATTTCAGAAGAAACTTGACAAAGCTTCTTATAGGGATTGTCCACTGTTGGATGGTTTGCTCTGAATGAACGATTGTTATTTTGAATAGGTTTATTCTTTTCTTAGGTAGAATGATTGATGATGACATGAGGCAATTTTTTGTTCATTTATGGAACGTTTTAATGAACAAAGGAGCATTTTGTACGCTCTTTGGAAGAAAATAAATTACATTTTGAAAATGCTTGAAATGATGAAATGATGGAAAGGTAGTTGTTTTCTATGGATTAAGCATAATATGCTTTGAGCCATTTTTCGTTGATTATATTTCCTTCCACTCCTCCATCAATCTTTAAGATTTTGTAATATCCGCTGGATACTGCCTTGATAACTACATATGGTCATTCCCACTTCGGAGAGAACTTGTGAGCGGACATATCTTGTTGAATGTGTTTTGTTGTTTTTAATACCAGATCCCCTACTGGAAATATTCGAGGTCTTACCATTTTGTTGTAGGCCCTGGAGATTCTTTGCTTGTAGGTTTTTACATATTTCTCCACCTTAGCCCGCTTCGACTCGAGCATGTCCAGTTCAACAATTTTTGAGTTGGACACTCCGGATTCATCCCATTGTACTCCACTGGATGTGGCAATCCGTGCTGAAGGAATTTTGATTTCCGCCGGTAGTATGGCGTCAGATCCATAGACGAGAGAATATGGTGAAGTTCCAATCGAGCTTCTTGGCGCGGTTCGATAAGCCCATAAAGCCATGGGCAACTGTTCATGCCAGGTTCGAGGATTATCATGAACTGTTCGGCTAAGAATCCGGACCAAAGTTTGTTGGTGCTCTCTGCTTGCCCGTTTCCTTGAGGATAGTACGGTGTGGAGAAAATTTGTTTGATGCCGTATTCCTCGAGAAATTCTGTCACATACTTGTTGGCAAAAGGAGTTTCATTATCAATGAAAATGTGTTTGGGAACACTGAATCTGCATATTATATATTCTTTGATGAAGGCTACAATCGTGACTCCAGTGGTGCTTCGAAGAGGAATAGCTTCAACCCATTTGGTAAACTACTCAGTTGCCGTGATGATGTATTCATGATGCTTTGAATATGCTGGATTGATTTTCCCAATGATATCCAATCCCCATCTATAGAAAGGCCACAGACTATTCATGGAATTCAATGGAAGACATGGAGTGTGAATGAGGTTACCATGGACTTGGCATTGATGACACCTTTGAACGTGTGCAGCTACGTCGTCTTCCATGGTCGGCCAATAATATTTCTCATGAATCTGGAGAAATAATTTCCTTTTTCCTTGATGATTTCCGTCATGCATCTCCTTTAAAATCATTAGGATTTCATGCTCAGCTAAGCACCTCAGCAAGTTTCCACCAAAGCTTTTGCGTTATAAGATTCCATCAAGAAAGACGAATCTCTTAGCTCTATGAATGAGTTTGATTGTTTCTTTCTTTTTTGACGGCAATTCATTATCTCGGAGATATTTGATGTAGGGTTCCCTCCAATCCCCAAGGTGATGGGCTGTCAAAACTTCTAAGTGGTGAGGAGACGTCTGACAATTGGGACATGACTTTTGCAGCATTCTTGATTGAGCCTCCATAGCAGGTCAATAGTATCCCATTCTTTAAAGCTTTCTGTAAAGTGTTATCACCAGTGTTTGTCCGCACGTTTCTTCATGTATGTGCTTGAGTTGTACGTCCGCTTCATCATTTCCAAGGCATCGTGATAATGACCCATCATAGTTCCGATAGTATAATGCTCCATGAAGTAAGAAATAATTCTTTAGTTCTTTGAGACTGATTTTCCCTTCTGAAAGAGAACTATTTAGTTCATGAATGATAGGTTCCCTCCAATCGTCTGCTTTAACGTCTTCGGTTTGAGAAAGCCATGTGGATGAAATCATATGCCTTTGTATAGTGATTGTTTTCTCTGCTCCTTCAAATTGCATCTTAGAAGCAAGAGTTTCCAGGAAGTCGGCATGCCTATTGTTGGTTCGTCCAGTATGAACAATCATTGCATCAGCGAAGTAAGTTAACAACTGTTGACCTTCAGTTATGAATGTAGCAAGTGCGATTTATTTAAGGGAGTATGTCCCATTCATTTGATTGACTAGTAGCTTCGAGTCTCCCCTTTGATTGACTAGTAACTTACTACATAATCTCTTGATGTTACTTCATAAGATAAGGGATCAAACTGTACACGGTCATCTTCAGAAAATTCTCGGTACACATGTGTAGCCAGGTACACATCAACCCTTAATACCTTACCAGTAGGACTTGATTGTTCCATTTCATGTCATTGTTATGCAATACCACGCCTACCGGTACTGTGTGCAGCTTTTAGCTTTGACCTTGCTGTCTTCATCTTTTCCCTAACCTCCTTATCTTCTCCTTTACTCAGAATATCAACAAAGGCATCCCAGTCTTCTTTCTTCAAATTTTTGGGTATCCTGTTTCTCATTTCAGCAATAGTGGAACAGTTATCACATATCCCCCTTATTTTAGTCTTCGCATTTTTCATGACAGATTTGCCATTTTCAAAGCTTTGGCCATGATATATTCAGGAACCATGTATGCATTGGAGAGACTCCTCCATATTTCTTCCTTCAACGCCGGGGGAACTTTCTTCCAACTTTTATATGCGGGTGGGACGAGATTTCTGGTTATTTTCCCAAGCTTGGTGGCATATGTCCTTTTGGTAGGTCCTATAGGTTGGCCTATGTCATTAAAATCAATTGGCAGACGCTGATCACCTACGCAGAACAATAAAAAGTCATTAAAATTTCTAAGAGAACTTGAAATAAGTAACATATTTAGGGAAGTAAGATAAAACAGCTACATTACCAATCATGCTTTCTTCACTAATTTCAGGTTCACTATTTGGCTGACATAGAGCCTCATGCCATGGTTCCGAACCTCCACTAGGAGAATGTTCACCCTGAGATGATGGATGAGACCCAGACCCTCCACTTGAAATATGACTTCTTCCATGACTGTCTGTACCATTAGTAGATGGAGACCTTCGTGTATCAACCAAAGGAGTCCAGGTAGGTTGATTTGTGGTACGATTTCCAGACCGACGAGATATGCTACTACTTCTAGGTCCCCTAGCCATATTATCTGATCAAAAAACCCATAATAAGCATCAATACAAAAATCGCAGCAGTGGTACACAATATCATGACAAAAAACCTACATGTAAGAGATTATATGTAACATATACATTTAAACAATGCAACAATGGTTCAAAGTAACTTATCAAAAGCATATTAAGTACAAAACTAAACTACAAACAATCACTTCTTACACATCTGCAAATAATCTTTCTATCTATGCAACTATAAATTGTAACAAATCATGATGGAATGAAGAAGAACATCAATATATATATATATATATATTTATATATCAATTCATTCTATACAAACACAATTTCATAACTTGGACGCAACTACCTTCATCACAAAATCAAAAGCAAAATGTTAGAACATGAAATGCGGATCCAGGATTTTAACAGAGGGGGTGCAGATTTTTTTTTTGCGGCAATATAAAAAGAATAGCAAAAATGTTCATAGCAATTACATAAAATGAGTCGAGGTGCAACCTCAACCAGTACAAGGTCTTAAATGGGGATATATGTTTCATTATCGTCTATAAATATAAATTCAAAGAGATGCAAGAATAAATAGTGTTGGTAGATAACTAACTAGGATAGATAGCATTCAAACTCAATTTGTAATAACCTTGCTATAACAGACTTCAAAGTTACTTTCCAAGTGGGTAATTGCAATGCATCTAGAGTATCTTAGCATTCATGTCTACCCTAAATGTTTAACTTAAATTGCAGTCATCATAAAAAAATAAAATAATGAATGGGGGAGTAACTGAAAATAAAATAGGCTCTACTTGGAAACAACAACCAAAAAAAATTGTCAGTGGTTAGTTTCAAGCCGCACATTATCAGGGTAAAAGAATGAGCATACTACAGGTTCTTACCAAATAAAATAATTCTCAAGATACTTCTAGTTTCGTCATCCGCAAAACACATACACATGATCGTTCCATTGTATGAAACTTTTGAAAGTGAAATTAGTGAATTAAAGAAGAAATATACAAGATTTAATGACACTCATGTAAATGAATTCCATCCGTGGAAATAAATTAAGTGGGCATCAAATGTTCACAATCAAAAATCATAGCTAATAAACAAAAATTGACAACACTTGGAGTACATGGCTCGATGATTTAATTTTCTAGATGATAACGATCAGATGAAAGAATTAGATGGTACCAAGCTCCAAACCTGGTGATATAATCGAGAGAATAAAGTAAGCACATCATCAGCATCACTTAAGTTTGGTTTTTAGAACTAAATTAGCTGTTATGTTTTTCATGTAATGGAACCTAGAAAAGCAAGTTAACAAGTTTCTTTTGGTATGGGTTTTTAGGGTGTGCAACCATCGATTTTTTTCCTTGAAAAGAACAACATCTAGCAGATGTTTTGAAAATTAAACTAAACACGAATCAAAGTAAAGTACGAAAATCTATTCAATATTCTGAAATCATAGAAAAATTAAAACAAATCTTTGATCGAGATGTTATACCTGAAGATCTTTGAGAAATTACTGCACCTCTTCTACACAAAATTAAAAACAAAGGAACTTCAATTAAAACCCTAACAGAGAAATTGAAGAAAGGAACTGGACAATCTATCACGAAATTAACCTCTACCAAATTCAAATAGAATCAAAGTGTGGAGTTGTTATACCTGAAGATTAATCTGCACCTGAAGGACTTCTACATTCAAAATAAAAAATAAAATTAGATTCAAACCCTAACATCAAATAAATTGAAAAAAAAATTATTTTCTAAAACCATAACATTACCTGATGAGAATTGAAATCAAAAATAAGGTTATGAAGAAAAGGGATTTTGAAGATACGACGAAGAGAAATTGGGTTTGAGAAAAGGGGTTTAGATACAGAACAAAAATAAAACAAAAATTTCTTCAAAAATAGAACAAAAATAGATACAGAAAAGGGGTTTGAGAAGGGATTTTGAAGATACGACGAAGAGAAATTAGGTTTGAGAAAAGGGGTTTATAGATACAGAACAAATTTTTTTAAAAAAATAGAACAAAAATTATACAGAAGAAAAATAGATACATAAAAGGGGTTTGAGAAAAGGGGTTTATAGATACAGAACAAAAATTGCTTCAAAAATAGAACAAAAATTATACAGAAGAAAAATAGATACAGAAAAGGGGTTTGAGAAAAGGGGTTTATAGATACAGAACAAAAATTTCTTCAAAAATAGAACAAAAATTATACAGAACAAAAATAGATACAAAAAAGGGGTTTGAGAAAAGGGGTTTATAGATACAGAAATTGCTTCAAAAAAAAAAGATACAGAACAAAAATAGGGTTTTGAGAACAGGGGTTTACGGATATATAATAGAAATAGGGTTTTGAATCACTAGTTAGTCGGATTTTTTCAATCTAAAATCTTTTCTATGGCTTTGAATTTTCTTTTGGTCTCTGGGTTTTCTTTCCCGTGTAAGAACAAGAACAAGTGAGAAAAACGTGTAAGAGAAAGGTGAAACAGAAGAGAGAGATATACAATCGATAGAAACGAGGATTATCATCTCCCACCGTTAATCCAATTAGGCTAATCATCTATCCATTGCTTCTGGCGCGATAAATCCTGCCAAAAACATGCATCATAGAATCTTCTTTTCCTCACAGTCGTTTTACAATTCAGACAAACCCTACCAGAGACCACTAAAAATTGGCCTCTATAAAACAACTAATATCACAACAAGTTTAATTTTTTTAATTTTTTTTTATAAATCAACTGTGAATGACAGCATGAATAAGTACTACATCCCAATAACAGTTGTATTTGAAAAGCCCAGGAAGTGGTAAAAAACCAATTATCCACTAGTGAACAAGGAATTGGTTTAGATGTATTTTGTGAATGTTTGAACTGCAGAGAAGTATATTTCAGGTGCTGGGGATATGTACTTGCTAGTGACAGTTTCTGATGAGAAAGGCAGCCAGATATAGTTTCCCGATGGCCGGATTCTAGCGACGGTGACCGGATTCCGGTTATCACGTCAGCAATCCAGCGACCAACTTTTGACCCATAATTTCCAGAAGATATGTTTTCACACATGGGCTTGGTGGACGAATTGGAGACGGGTTTTGAGAAGAATTGACCTACTTTTGGAAAGAGTATCCTTTTGGAATGGGAAAATCATATATAAATAGAAAAGTCTTCTTCTAAACGGGGGATATCTCCATTAGGGAGAACTGCTGCTACTTTTGTTCTAGGGTTTACAACATGATAGATTTTTTCTTTTCTTTCTATGATGATTTCCAAAAACACAAGTAACTAAGTTTTATTATTGGTTCAAGATGTAGTTGGATTTTTCAACCAAGTTATTGATTTCATGAATTAGTTTTTTCTCAATATTATCGTTTGATTTCTACTGATTATAATAATTGCATGATTGATGTATTGCAATATAATTGAATGTTTATTTAGTTGAGTCTAGAATTGATTGAACATACATCCATATTTATGGCTATTTTAGTGTTCATCATCGAGCGATAACGTTGAATACCAGTGGCATGATATGATTACAGTTTGTAGTGATACACTCTTGTAATCATATGTAGAAATTGACATTTTTTCGAATTGTTTGCGCAATGTATTACAATTGCATTGATTAGCCTATTTCTGAAACTTAATGCTCCTAGGAATTGAACTTAATTAGCGTAAGGCGTTAGGTTATTCTTTAGGTAGAATTCACATACGCAGATCTAATGTGTGTGTTGATGAATTTAGGAAATTTACGGAGTATTCTTGCAATAAGGTATTCTAGGGCTTTTGATGATAGCGAGATTAAATACGAATTCTAATCATACATTCAATACTTGTTTACAATTGAAGATGAAATCTGTAACCAATATTCTCACTACCCTGATTTGCGTGTTTGTTTATGTTTTTATTTACTTTTATTTTTAGATTCATAAAAATCAGAAAACCCCTCATTTTTTTATATAGGAAACCGAAACATTTTGACAACCTTAGTCCTCTCTGTGGGAACGATCCTTTCTTGCCCTTGCTATATTATATATTTTGAGTAGTAAGAAAGTGTAATTTATTTTTGACGCCTACGACAGCGATCATCAAGTTAATATTATTAACCTCAAGTGGAAGGATGATGTCGTCATTGTAGTTCGCTACTTCTTTACATTCTTCAGGTCTTCAGAGTAATACTTGTATGTCTCAACATTCCTAGACTTTCTAGTTTAACCTAAACGAAGTTGACTATAATATATAATCAAGCGACTTTAGATGAGTTTTGACATACTAAAACATGACAACTAAACTTGACATACCAACGCTTGGTGAGTTCAGCCGAGCTATGCTCTAACATATAACATGTGAATGAATGTTTATATCTTTGTTATGTGATTTCGGTTTTATGAGATGTCTTATTTCAGTTTTTATTAACCTTAATATTCGATCTCATATGGTGATGCCCTTATGGTTTGTGTGAATTTTTGATTTAGCGGGATTAAGTTCAAGCCCATGTTGGTAGGCTTTATCAAAGGATCAGAAGTTGTTCCAATTGATACTCATATGTGAAAAGTCACAATATGTTGATAATCAACTTATGCAAACATAAGTTGTGTTTAGCATAACTTATGTGTTTCGGGTTTCAACTTTTGCTATTGACACGCATTAGTTAAAACAGATTCAACCTTTCTCTGATAAAGGTTGCTTTTGTTGCTATTCTTTTGTTCTTGCGAGAAGATGACAACACACTGGGGGAGAGTTCTTATTTGAAATTTCGCTTAATGATATATCTTTGTGGGGAGTAGTGGCTGCAGAAATTGAGGTAAACGATTTTTATTGTTAGTTAATCATTTTTATGTTTAATAAAAGCCTAATTATATTGCATATATTTTGCTTTTGTTTAACAAAATTTCGGTACAATTGATATGTTCCATTATGCGATGTATGGATTGATTATATGATTCAATTGTTTCTAGTTAAGAAAAATTGTGTCAATTTATTGTCTTATGATTTGGTATCTTTTTTATTGTTGGGCATCGAATGTTTTTGCTTAACGAAATTCGGTGCAATTGCGGTGCTGTAATGTTTATATTTGTTTCAATTGCTTACGGTTAAGAAAAATAATTGCAAGTCAATTTATTTTGGTTTGTATATATTGTTTTTGGCTTAACAAAATTACGGGGTAATTTGTTTAGTCCATTTGATTCTGTATAAGAGAAACTAAGTTAATTCTGATCTTAGTTAGACTTATCAATTGGAGGATTCGTTTATTCAATTTTAATTGAATGCCTTGACAAGAAAAACTAGTTAACAAACCTAGTGTTTGTCTTGTCTAAAGGTAAAGGTCTAAGTTATTTTATGAAATAATTAGAGCCTGATGAGAGAAATATAGTTAATTTTGATCTTTATTTTGGTCTTGTCAAAATAACCGATTGTATATACGCAATCGGTTCAATAATGGAATTAAGTATCTTAGTTAATTTGATGAACTATAGGGAAAATTGGTTCTGGAAATTGTTTCCTTGAAAACATATTGAAACTAAATTATTTTTGTAGTTTTGGTTTTTATATCGGTTATCTAAAATGGTATGTGAAACCTTTGTGCTTAACTCTTATAGGTTGTACAAGTCTTATAGATTTGTAAGATCCTTTCGGTTTGACCTTTATTTGCTCGAACCTTTGTCAAAGGGGGAAAAGTATATGGAGTAAACAAGTTATTTTTAATCACTAGAAAAGGACAATAGCTTAAACGTTATGTCTAACGAAAGAGTAAAGCATAGACTACATATCATAATGATGTGTGGTATTTAGACTACAAAAGGGAAATAACAAAGATATTCAGATTGAATATTTACCGAGCTTTCCTTTAGGGGGGAGTAAAAGCTTTTGTTATTCAAATATAAACAACGACATTTATTTATTGAATATATGCTGGATATTGTGTTGTTGAAACTTGGAATCAAGCGTATGAAGAATGAGTTATTTTGTAATTCGTTTAGCTCCATATGTAATAAGAGTTGTGTCACTAAAATTGACAAAGAGGGAGATTATTAGAGCATAGATCAGTTGAATCCACCAACCGTTGGTATGTCAAGTTTGGTTGTCATATTTTAGTATCAAAACTCATCTAGAGTCGCTTGATTAAATACTAGAGTCAATTTCATTTAGGTTAGACTAGAAAGTCTAGGAATGTTGAGGAATACAAGTATTACTCCGAAGACCTGAAGAATGTGAAGATGTAACGACTACAACGACGACATCATCCTTCTACTCGAGGTTAATAATATTGACTTGATCTAGTTTCCATTCCTAACGTATCTTTTAAGTCATGCTATAGTGAAAACATAACATGCGAAGCTGTATATATTATATATAATACTCTTGTGGTGTGACTTGGTCATAATAGTATGATCAAAGTGTCAAGGAAAACATATTACGAAGTATGAACACTTATCTTTTGGAACAACGACATCGACATAATCTATTGTATATAGTTATTTGATTATGTGTGCATTATATAGGAATGATTTCGCCATAGGAAATAATGTTTTATAACATTTGTTTAAAGGAAGTACATTTATGAAATTGTTTCATAATCGAAAGGAAATCATGATTAGTCTTGCTATTCCTTGAATATATTTTGGATGACCAATGGAAGATGACTTTGGTAGAACCTATCTTAACTTGTTGAGATTTACGGTATAACCGGTCATAGCCTATATAATATAGTTGGTTATAATCGGTCATGAGATTCATTGTAGATCTAGTTATAACCGATAGCTATATTGGAATGCAAGTTGTAACCTGCCATAAGTTACTTTGGGAACCAAGGTATAACCGGTCACAAGAAGATCTTGCGGATTGGGTTTTACCCACAATTTTGCGGACGAATACGGGTGAAATCCGCGGTTCCGACTTCTTGCTCACCCCTACTAGTAATAGAACCCTCATTTCGGGCATACAAAGAAATTTTGGGGCCTCTTGAATAAGACAATAACAGGGTGGGAAATAGAATTTCTAGGGTAGCCCTTATCCAACCTTTTTCATAAATGCTAAAATACCCCTGAATGATTAGTGTTTAATTAGTGTAAATTTTATTGATTAGTTGTTAATAATTGTAGTTAGGATTATAATTTAATTTAGGTTAATAATTTTCTTTTTAAAGAGAGTGAGTGAGGTATTTTATAAAAAGAAGAAAAATAAGAGGAGTAGAAATTCGAGTGAGGAAGGTGAATCTTCATCACATAAAGCTAAAGAAATACATATCAATTACGATGGAGATCCGGAGATGGCTTATTTGTTGGATTATGAAAATGATTTTACCCAAACTCAATCTCAAACTCAATTTTTTTCAAGCCCAAGATGATGATTTTTTGGAGCCAAATCCCAAAGATGAGTACATGGATGAGGAATCCAATGTTAATAATACACATGTATGGTTGTATACGTTGTTTAATGTCCGTTTTGTAGCTTGAATTCACCAAAAGTTTAGATTTTTGTAAGTATTTCGGCACAACAGAGTTAGGTTCGGAATATAATATGTATGCCGAACCTTGGTAAATAAGAATAATTTGTTTTAGATAATATAAGCAAATAAATTCTAGGGTTCGGCTTTAAAAGGATGTGCTTATGTAAGCCGAACCTACTTCAAAAATATTTCTGAGTTACAATGTAATGTTCGGCTCACTCGTGTTCCAGCCGAACCTAATATTATTGTGTTGATAAAACATAAGTATAATGATTCGGCTAATAATATTAGTCCCCAAAAATCCGAACCTAAGTATGTTTTGTAGTTTAACTTTTGAAGGCTAATACGAATGATCCGAACATGAAGCTCGGATTTCAAGTAGTAATACGACTGAGCCAAACCTAACGCTCAACGCATGTGATTTTCTTGTAGATTTTTCCTGAAATGGAAACTATGGAGGATCAACCACCGCCTGTTGATGTCATTCATGAAGATACTAAAGAGCACTTCCAAACTGACTTGGTAGGTAATGAAAATTATATATATATATTTTTTTTCAAGTATGTTGTATTCAAAATCATTAATAAAACTTAACTTTTGTACTTGTAACCATGTAGACGTGGAAAACTCGAGATGAAGATGTTCAATGGGCTGAGGAACATGGTTTGAAAATCAATTGTGTCCTAGTTAAAGGTACACAAAGCCGAAAGGACCGGGTTGAGATGGTTTGTGAGAGAGGTGGGAAGAAAGTAAGAAAGAAGAAAAAATGGCGGTGTATATTGGGAAGACCGAGAAAAATATAAGACTAAAACAAGGAAGATAAATTGTCCCTTCAAGATCGTCTTCAATTGGAACATAAATAAAAATGTTTTTATAATGAATAAAGATATGGATTGCCGTCATAACCACCCACGTCCAAAGGATCTTCATGGACATTATAGAGCCAGAAGACTCAAACCTCATGAATATGTGGAGGTAGATAAAAATTACACAAGCACGTATGCTACCCTCTAAAATTATTAGTGCCACCACCTCGAGGTTTGGGAGTTTTTGAATTAGAATGAATCACTTCCATTGTTCTCCTTTTAAGCTTGTCTTTGAATTTTCCCGGATGGGTGCTAAAACAAATGATAAAACTTAAATTAATTTTCCAAAATAAATAAATATGATTTTACTAAAAATGTGATAAGTCACCTATAAATGGACAAGCTTATAGAAAGCTATTAGCCTTACACATAGTAAAGTTCGGCACATTCGATATTTATCAGAACTAGCCGAACAATGTGCCGAATAGTGTAAGATGGATTATTAAGTAATAGTATCCAAGTTCGGCTGATTATAAAGCAAAAATATTTAAGCCGAACATGA
The DNA here is from genome assembly GCA_023529315.1 of Papaver bracteatum. Taxonomy (NCBI): domain Eukaryota; kingdom Viridiplantae; phylum Streptophyta; class Magnoliopsida; order Ranunculales; family Papaveraceae; genus Papaver; species Papaver bracteatum. The sequence goes on from JAJJWX010003683.1 coordinate 2,152,963, forward strand.
AGGTTCGGCTATTTCGATACTCAAAACATAACATGTTTTCAGCCGAACTGTTCTTTATCTGTAGAAAAAAAAAGTTTGGAAAATGAATATCAGCCGAAAACTACGCTAGAACTACCAAAACCTCGACGAATTATCTATTAAATATCATGAAATCAACAAAATACGAAAAAACAAGCAATGAGTTTGTGGGAAATACCTTTCTATGTGCAATTTAATGGAATCATGGTCTTTTTCTCGCTCTCCAACACCAATCAATCCACTATCCTCTTCATATCCATTTTTTTCCAAAAACCATAGATTAATATGCTACAGAAGAAACACCAAGATTCGGCACCGTATTTCTACGGCATCGCTTAACACGAGGTGACATATATGTGTTTAATCGAGAACTTAATCGAAAAATGAGATTTTGAGAATCAAAGGGGGGAGAGCCCGCTGGGTTTTTCTGTTTTGAAGAAGAAGGGGAGTTAAGTTTAAGTTTAAGTTAAATTTTTTTTAATCAAGTAATAGTTAATTAGTGGATGAGCGTTAATTAGTGGGAGGAGTAATTAATTAGTGGATTGTTAATTAGTATGAGATTTTTAGGATTAAAATTTAATTAAGTGAAAGGGTAATAATATAATTTAAACTGTGCAGGGGTATTATAGTAACTTAAGCATCATTAGGACACCCCTTATAATCTTGCATTGGTTGCCATAATAAGTCCGTGTGCCCCAAATGAGGGTTCTAGTAATAGCATACAACACTACTTGGTAGGTTAGGTTCCCATAGCAACGAACGATTACACACTCCACTCAGGCCCAGTTTTAATCAGATATAAGTAAAACCCTTGAAAACCCCTTTCATCCGCAGAGCTTCATTTGTGCGCTCAAGAAACCTAAATCAGTAAATCATGAAGAGAGCAAAAGGAATTATAGCTTCACTCAGACAAATCAACTCACTTTTGCTGAGTCAATCTTCCACAGTTCGGTCTCTTCATTCTCAGGTGACTCAGTTTTCTCACTTCTCTCAAAATGTCTCTCCATCTCTATTTAGAAAACCTGATTTTAGTAGTATATATTATGTTGATCAAAAAATAAAACATTTTTCATCAAAACCGGATTTGATAGTAGATTTAGTCATGAACAATGATTGGTATGATGAACTTGAACACGAATTAAGAAAGTCGAAACCTACTAATAAAAGCGTTCTGTATGTGCTAAGAAAACTTAGTAAAAACCACCCTATAAAAGCATATAATTTCTTCAAATAGGCGTATGATAATAACAATGGTATTACACCTAATTCTGTTGTTTATAGTTTGATGTTAAGAGTTTTAGGTCAGAAAGAATTTATTAAGGATTTTTTGGTTGTAATGAAAAAAAGGCTAATAAAGGTTGTGAGTTAGAAGAAGCGAAGTATGTGAAAATATTGGGGAATCTTAGGAAAGAGAAATTGAGTGGTGTTGATGATGCTCTTGTTGATTTTTTTGAGGAAAGGGTTAAACAGAGTGTGGTTGATGCTACTGTAAAATCTGCTGTAAGTGTTATTCGAGAGTTGGATTGGAGTGATGAGGTTATAGGAAAATTGGAGGATATGAATCTTTTGTTAAATGAAGATATGGTGTTGCACATTTTACGAGGACTCCGTGGGTGCCCTTTGAAGGGTTTACAATTTTTTGCTTGGGTTGCAGACAAGAGGGGATTTAGGCATAATACTGTGACTTACAATGCGGTTCTTAAGGTTCTCGGGCATGAGGATTCCATTGAGAAGTTCTGGGATGTGGTGAAGGAAATGAAGAATGTGGGTCATGAGATTGAATTTGATACATATGTTAAGCTTGCTAGGCAGTTTCATAAGGGTAAGTTGATGAAAATTGCTGTGGAGCTATATGAGTTGATGATGGATGGACCTCATAAACCTTCAGTCCAAGATTGTTGTATGTTGTTACACCAAATTTCATTGCACCCCGACCCTGAAATTAGCTTGGTCTTTAGAGTTTTGAAGAAGCAGGAGTCAACGGGTCATTCTTTTTTTAAAGCTGACTATAACGGGATTTACAGGTGTTTGATGAGTGTGGGGAAATTTGATGAAGTAGAGGACATTATGTAAACCATGAAAAATGAAGGTTATGAGCCTGATAACATCACTTACATTCAGGTTGTTTATGGGATTTGTAAAGCAGGGAGACTAGAGGAATCTCGTCAGATGTTGGGTGAAATGGAAAGTAAAGGATGCACTCCTGATCTTAAAACATGGACCATTTTAATTCAAGGACTTTGTGTGGCTGGTTATGTTCATAAAGATTTAACATGTTACACTGACATGGTCGGAAAGAACTGTCAATTTGATGTTGATCTGTTGGCAGTCTTGGTAACCGGTTTGTGTAATTTTAAGGAGGTAAGTACTGCATATACCTTGGATATTTATATGATTGAGCAAGGTCATCCGAGGCCATGGCAAGCTACATATAAGTTTTTGATAGAGGATCTTTTAGCAGAAAGAAAATTTGAAGAATCGATTAAGCTTCTGTATTCAATGAAGAAGCATAACTACCCGCCATTCCAAGATCCATTTGTTCAGTATGTATCAAAGTTCGGGTCCGTTAATGACACCAGGGAATATATAAAAGCATCAACTGTAAAAGAATATCCATCTAATTCCGCTTACCTCAACCTTTTTCAGGCATTCTTTAATGAAGGTAGGAATTCTGAAGCCTAAGATTTGCTTTACATATGTCCGCAGCATATTCGCAACCATAAACATATTGTGAATAAGTGGGATAAGCTAAAGCCAGTTATTGTGAGTGCCTGAAACTATTTTGTATTGCAATGAGTGCCTGAAACTATTTTGTATTACAATTACAATATCACTAGCGGTAACAACATTCTGTTATGTTAATCAAGATTCTGACCTATATATCTCTTAGTTTGGATCAACTTTCCGACTAAAATAAATTTATGGTTTGTTATCACTTTTTAAGGTTTTACATGTTATTATGAGACCCTTATATTAGCACTTGGGCTTCCAACTCAAAACCAATTAGCAATGAGTGGAGTTGCACTCATGCTTATATTAAGGAGTCATGCTTAGGAAGTAGTCTATATGGGACTACTTTATTTATCTTCAACATGTCCCCTCCATGTGTAGTGTTCTTTGAGTCCTCTACATCGTGGACCGCTGTATGGTTGCCATGTCTTCTTAGGTCTTATTAGATTTTACATCTAATATGGGGCCTAGCTATGATACCATAATATAATTGAATAAACTGTAATTCATTGATGAAGAAAATAAAAAATACAGTTGCAGAGAAAGCAATATAGAAAAACTGTTTTCTCATTGCCAATTGAGTAGTCATGCTTAGGAAGTAGTCTATGAGTGACTATTTTATTTATCTCCAACATTCCCTTCCACGTGTAGGGGTTTTTGAATCCTCTACATCGTGGACCACTGTATGGTTGTCCTGCCTTCTTTGGTCTTATCTTACTAGGTCTTACGTCTCATACATGGCCTAGCTCTAATACCATATTAGCATTTGGGCTTCCATCTCAAAACCAATTGGCAATGAGTGGAGGGGTCCTCATTCTTATATTGAGGAATCATGCTTAGAAAGTAGTCTATGTGGGACTATTTTATTCATTTCCTTCATTGCTTCCTGATGAAGTTGCCAACTATTGGTTTCATGCTCATCGATATGATACACTTATATACTTGATCGTTACATGACAGACACTGGCATCACAATGATTTTGGGATGAAAATTGGAACCTAACTTCGTAATTTCCTCCCTAATTATATGTTCACATCAGTTTTTTTTCCGAGGGAAACAGTTCGAAAAGTATTTCTAATTTCCTCGGTGTATTTAGTCAATGGTTGCATTCAAATGTTGGGTGTTTGACATAGACCCAATTACACAACATATCAGTTGCATGTAGTGGTCTTTCAATTTTATAAGAAAAGTTCTCAAATAGAATGGGTTCAAGTCTTTAAGACCCCAAGGTACATCCCTTTAAATTCGCCATGGATGAAGGAGGTACATCCCTTCTTCAACCTTCTCCGATCAATAATCAGCTAGATTTCTCCACACATCCTATTTCTGATGCTGAATTTGTCGTTGGGATCAAAGAGTTTCCGCTGTTAAAATCTTCACCTCCATCTGATGGATCAATGTTTGGAGTTGCAGATAACCAAAACAAATGGAGATATGGAAACATCTTGATCAAATCTGCTGAAATTTGTGCTTCATCAACTTCAAATAAGCTTGTATTTGAAGACCCCAAGGTTATTGATGGAGAACAAAGGGATTTCTTTACATCAGGTGAACTACAACCCTCTATTCAAACTTGTGAATCTTTAGTGGTTGGATATTTTGTAGGAAATCGACTAGCTTTTCCTTTTGTTAAAGATAGACTTTCTGATTTGTGGAAGACTAAAGTGGACTTCTCCATGACCATTCATGGAGAACAGGCATTCCTATTTAAATTTTCTCAAGATGAAGATAGGACTACGGTTTTAGAATTAGGTTATGTCTTCATTGGTAGTAAGTTATTTCGAATCCGACACTAGTCACCTTTCATTGAGCATCAAATTAGTTCAATCAGTTCTATTCCAATTTGGATGATTCTCAGAGATGTGCCAATTCACCTGTGGAATGATACTGGTTTTGCTAGGATAACCAGTCTAATAGGTAAACCAATTATGACAGACACCCCAAATGCTTTGAAAATAAGAATATTGTATGCTCAGGTTTGTGTGGAAATTGAAGCTGATTGAAAATTCCCTTCAAAGCTGCCATTCCAAATTGATGATAAGAGATTTGAAGTGAGGGAGAAATTTCAATGGAAGCCTCCAGCCTGCTCAAATTGTAAGAAATTTGATCACACCAATGTGAAATGCAGTTTGAATCCTCCTCTTAAGTCCAAGGCCAAATGGGTTTCAAATGTCAACAATATTCATACAGATAAAGAGGAGAATGTGAAGAATGCTAGTCAAAAAGTTGAAGAAGAATCTAATGAGTCCTCTATACTGCCTGGTGAGAATAATTTAAGGGAGGGTGCTACTCCGAAAGAAATGATTACTACTGTTGATTCCTGTGCAGAGATGTGTGTGACTGGTGAGAGGGTAAATGATGAAGAAAAGGTTCTTCGTGATTGGGTTTCTTATAAAAGTAAGAAAGGCGCTAGAAAAATGAAAAAAAAAATCACTTACATCTTATTCCTGAAATTGATCAACCTGTTGTGGAAGGTACAAAATTTTCCTCAATTGATCTCCAATAATAGTTTTCATGGTTTCGAAGAAGAAGAAGAAGAAGAAGGGGAGACAACCAATTCTCAATCAGTTTTGGATGATTCAAAGGTACGCATCGCAAAAACGACATCGTCCAAGTCAACTGCAGGAATTGGTATGAAATTGAGTATAAAATGCAAATAGGATGATACAACAAGGAAGATAAAAACATCAACAAAAAAAATCAGAAAAGGGAGTAGTAGTGGAGCTTTGGAGTTGCGGGCTACACCTCTAGAATAGACATACGTAAGAAGAAAAAAGAAATATAAAGGAAATAAAGATGATAAACTAAAACCAAAGCAAGATGCCATTTGTGACTTGAAAACCTATGAATTTCTAGGCACAGATTTGGGAATGTTAAACTCTTCGGATGCTAGAGTTGAAGAAGCAAGAATAGAAGAGGGCGATGATACTAACGGTTCTAAGTCTAGTTTAGTGGCTAATGATTTTTCAACTCCAATTTCGTCTACTGATTTTTCTCAGAAGGAGAACCAGGAGGTTTTTCTCCCATTGCAAATGGACTTGAGTCGAGTTACAGTCCGAAAAAAGAAGAAGAAAAACCTTGTAGAAAAGGATGCCAAAATAGAATCCAATTCGGTTGCTGCTATTAGTGAGGCCGAAATAGATTCCAAAATCACTTTTAACAGCTTATTGGGTATCTCTGCCCATCCTATGGAGAGATCTATGTGTAGAAATTTATTGGAGAGTCATGCTAAATAAAATATGGAAATGCATTTGATCGAGGATACTGATGGTATGGGAGATTTCGACTCGGATTCTGACTATGATGAGCAAATTGAGGAAGTAAAATGCTCGTTTCAAGATGAAAATGTGGATTTTGAAGAGTGATTGTGTGTGTTTCTTTTGCTGGTTTTTGGCAGTTCTTGGTAGAGCTTGTGTTTTGACCTTTTTTTTTGAAGGTTTTTTGTTTGCTCCTCATTGGGCTTGTTCTTTTTTTTTTTTTTTTTTTTTGTGTGTGTGTTTTTCTTTATTGTAACCTTGGTGTCACTCTTGGTGACATCTTTGTTTTTTAATTAATTTTGCCCTTTCCACGTCAAAATAAAATAAAAATCAATTGCATGTAGTTCATATTACCTTCAAAAGGCTACATCGAATACTCACTTTATAAGGTGTGCACTGAATGCAACCCTATAGTACACCCTCCAATTACACCATTCACAAATATTGACTACTTAATTTTTTATTAACATATTCAGATATATTCCAATTTATTCTCTTTAAGCATCATTGTTTATCATAAAATATTTAATTTAATTTATTTAATTTGGTTTCCATTTTTTTTTTATTTTTTCTTTTTATCGTTTTAGACTTATTATATTGTTATTATTATGAAAGGAGGCCACACATGCTTTTTTTTTTATTATTATTATGAAAGAGGCGCCACTAAGGCATATTATTATAAATCGGAATCGAAGTTACAAGAAATGGTTGGTAACCTGGCGACCAGCTGGGCACCAATACCTTTTTGAATAACAATTCTTAACCTATGAAAAAGAGAATTGCCAATCTTAAAATTAGCATCATGTCTAGCCATACAATTTCTTAGTCTCTTAAGGAAGGAAATGGTATCATCACTGAGCTCACCAAAGGTAGAAAATGCTAGTACCCAAAAACCATAGCCATGTGAAGTACACTTGTCCAAATACTTATTGTTCTTGCGAGTGACAACGGCAAAGATAGCGTATCCTGGAGCGAAGTTGCGAGTCCTGGCATTTGTGAAAGGAGAGACGCCTGTGACATCCATACAAACATTTTTGCCATCTTCCCAGTTATAGACCATGATATCTGCCGGCCTGAGCTCCTTGTTGTCGTTAGAAACAAGCCCTAAAGAGACTTCTTTCCTTGCAACAACACCTGCCTTATAAAACTATGGTTTCCACCTGCCTTATTATTATTATTATTATTATTATCATTGGATAAATATTATTACATGAAACTAGTTGGAAGCCTAACAAGTTAATCTCCAATGACATACTAGTACATTAATTGAACAGGTTGTTGTGTTAGCCTACCAGTGAGCCTCATGGGTAACCTTGCCAAGGGAGCCGAAACGGGGGGGGGGGAGCTGAGATTGTGTCACAAGTGGGGCAAACTAACACTACCTTTCATGTTAATTCCTGCAATATTACGCCATTGGAGGCTCGAACCTGAGACCTCTTGGAACACATCAAACTTTGGGGAACGGGGATGACCAGCTGAGCTAGGGCCCGTTCTTCTTCTTATTATTATGAAAGGGATCCATAAGGCCTTTATTAAGAAAAACCAAAGGGAAATTACCCTCTTGGAACACATCAAACTTTGGGGAACGGGGATGACCAGCTGAGCTATGGCCCGTTCTTATTCTTATTATTATGAAAGGGAGCCATAAGGCCTTTATTAAGAAAAACCAAAGGGAAATTACAAGGATTTGGCTAGGAGTCACGTAACAATTTGCGCCCCAATGACTTTCTGTATAATAACACCTAGCCGATGGAATAAAGAACTGCCTAAATTGTTGTTGACATCGTGGGTAGCCATACATTTCTTCAATCTCTTCAAAAAGTCTATAGTGTCTTCCCCTAGTTCTCCCAAAGTAGAAAAGGCCAAGACACCAAAACTATAACCATGTGCTGAACATAAATCCTCATATTTGTTTCGCTTACGAGTAATAGCAGCAGAAATAGCATAACCGGGCATGAAACTATGGTTTCCACCTTTGGAAAAAGGAGAAACACCTGTAACATAAAAACATATATCCCTACCGTTATCCCAATGATAAACCAGAATGTCAGCTGGTTTAAGGGGGGTACCGCCACTGGATGTGTAGCCAAGTGAAGCTTCTTTCGTCGCTGATACCCAGGCTTTATAAAACAACTCTGCTAGGAGGTCTCTTACCATGTCGTGGCGGTATTTTAGGCCAACTTCGCTAGCACAGTGGATGGCGTGGTCTCCAAAACGATTCATAATCCTATTACATCATGAACAAGAGCTATCGTCGTCGAAAAGAGGTATACCTAGGCGGTACTGCAACAAAGCCCTAAACTGGCGTGAACCAATGGCTTGGTTTAATCCCTGAATAGGGACGACTTTGAGATAATCCTGTGCATGGGCCCTCTTATTGCATTGCCATAATATGGAGTCGCGCTCTATTAATGTGAAAGTGGTTTGAATACTCTTCAAGATTGCGTCAAAGTAACGTTTTTCCAATTGATGCATAGGCTGTGGGGCGATGTCACTTATGTTGAAAGACGAAGATGATAGTCCACACACTTGCAGGTATCGAGACAACGCACTTTGGAAATGAGGATTGGAGTCTGTTGAACCGTGCAGGATCGTGTGCTGGAGGTGTTCAGTTTGAACACAAGATGCTATATAAAAATATTGGGTGGTATCGGCTATAATATACACTCCTAGTCCACCCTCTGAGAGTGGAAGGGTGGCAATTCGGTGTTGTGATGCACCAAAACCGGCACCATCGATAGTGATCAAGTACCGCAGATATTGTGTGAGGTGCTGTTCCAAACGGACTTGGGCGGCTTGCATGACCTGAGGTCGAGTGGTGTGCATGGTGAAGGCTTTTATAAACAAAAGAATCAAATACAAGGTACAAAGTCGATAGAGGGCAACCTAGCAACAAGTTGAGACCCTACACCTTTTTGAATTGAAATACCTAATCTATAAAAAAAATAATTACCTATTTTGTAATTGAGATCGTAATTAGCTATACAATTTCTCAACCTCTTCAAAAGAAACACCATGTCTTCACTAAGTTCTCCTAAAGTGGAAAAATCAAGGACGCCAAAACCATACCCATGAGCCGACACCTTATCCAAATATTTTGCCCGCTTATGTGAAATAGCATTAGAAATGGCGATACCCGGAACGAAAGCCTGACCACTAATACCGGAAAAAGGTGAAACACCCGTAACATCAAAAAAAAAATCTTGCCCATTAACCCAATTACATACAAGAATGTCGTCCGGTTTCAAATCCTTACCATCATCCGATGAGAGTCCAATATTGACCTCTTTTCTAGCCGCAACTCCATCCTTGTAAAAAATATCCGAAACAACATCCCTAACAAAATCATGTCTAAACTTTAAACCGACCTCACTTGCGCAATGAAGTGCGTGATCACCATAAACATCCATTTTTATCTTACAATAAGCACAAACATCAATAGTATTAAACATAGGTATCCCAAGCCTATAACTAACAACTGCCCTGAAAAGACGAGGTCCAAGTGTCTGATTAAGCCCACATATTGGTATAGCTTTCAAGTAATCCTGAGCATGGTCAAGCCTATTGCTTTGCCAAAGTATAGTATTGCGCTCTGACATAACAAATTTGGAAGGAATATCTTTCTTAACAACCTCAAAATACTGTATTGCCAAAGATTTCATAGGACGAGTGGCAATAGTGTTGATATTGAAAGAAGACAGCTCACATACCTGCATGAACAGTGACAAGGCACGCTGAAAACTAAGGCTTGGCTCAGATTCCGGTGAAAGATTAAGGATGATCTCCTGCAGATTTCTCGTTTGATAACACGAAGAAAGAAAGCAATATTTACTCATATCTTCCATCGTGTGAACTCCCAAAACCCCATCCTTCATTGGAAACGTAGAAATACGTTGTTGAAGGAGCCCAAACCCTGCACCATCTCCTGTAATAATATGCTGCAAAACTGTAACAAGGGATGATCATAACAAGAAATAATTTGTTGAAGAGCTTCAGGTTGGGTAGTTCTCAGATTGAAGTACAACTTTGAAACACCTGAGCAACTACGTAATAATAATAACTCACTCTGTGGGTTATGTAGTTGCTTTACAGACTCCATGAGCTGTAAAGTTTTATCAATTTTATACTGTACAAGGTCACTGCAAAACTCTAGATTACAACTCACCGGCCCTCCCAAAAGCTTAACACCACGAGTAGGTCTACTAATGTTAGCCGAAAAGACTCCATAGGCTTGACTTCTAGGATCAACACAAGGCCAAAATAACTCAATATTGCGAACATTAAGATGTAGCCCATGGCTATTGCCTTCAGCCTGAATTATCGAGAGCGCTTAAGCTACTTCCATACTATCACCAGCAATGGTACCATCATCAAGGTACCATGCATGAAAATCCAGTTTGCACTGTTCTGAAATCATGTGCACTAGAGGGTGAAGAACCAAGGAAAATAATAGAGGACCCAGCAGATCCCCTTGTTGGACCCCACAAGCATAAGAAATTATAGCTTCATTATAATAAAGTCTTGTTGGAGAAGCATAACAGAACTCCAACCATCTGGAAATACTAGGACATCTAAGTCTAACCTCCTGAACTAATGTGGTTTGATCAACCATATTAAAAGAATTAGAGATGTCAATTAGGAGCATAGACATAGTATTGTGAGTACCTTTCATCTCCAAAAGTCTGTTGGCAGCGTGAAGAATACCTTCTTCTCCACAAAGAAACCCCAACCCCAAACTGATGATCCCCTAGATATAAAGACATATCTTTACAAACTGACTTAACATCTAGCTTTGAACATAATCTCCGCCATATTGTACCAACAGAAATTGTCCTAAGCCCACCTCTAGGCTTGAGAAGAGGAGTTAAGGGAGCACTCGTAATGTACTCTTCTAAAGCAGATGGACATTGCCCAGACAACCATAAATTTACTACACCAGTAATGGATGCTAACAGCTCTTCACTCACAGAAGTAGCTGCACCACTCAAAGCATCTAAGAGATGCTAATCCCTAAGCCCGTCTCTGCCACATGCCGTGCCTTTGGGAAAACTCTTCAAAGCATCAAGAACAACTTTAGAATCAACATACATAGCAGCAGCTTCAACTGGTTCAGGGGGGATAGATGGTGGTGGGGCAGTTTGGTGTTTCGGGATAAGCTCTTGCAAAGTTTCTGCATTGTCCGGAGCTATACCATTGGAAGATAAGACCTTTATAGCGGCAGTGTAGCGACCTTGACTCAATTTTTTCTTACAAGCTTGCACATTAAGGTTATGCTTCTTCTTCTTATCTGATTTTCTGACTTGTTGACTCTTATTGGATTCAACAAAAAGTTACTCAATGAGATGAATACACCCACCACTTTCCTTCCATTATAATAAAGCTTGGTGGATACTATCCATCTGAAGCTTTTTTCTAGTTCCAGCCCTCTCTTCTCTCGAGTTCTTAGGCATGCATAGATTTAAGGTGCATATTGGCAACAATAAAAGCTACAACCATGTTGATAAATTTGTAGGATTAGATAGTACCTTATCCAATGCGACCTTTAAAGTCCTTGAAAAATGAAGCCTGCAAGATGGGGGGATGCTGGCAATGGTTGTGAACCGCTTCTGATAAACAAGATTTAGTAAATCCAAGTGGAGGGCAACATCTTTGAGGCTACCACCATCTTCGCGCACAACTGTTGGAACTGTATCGGGGATATCAACCGGTTTAACAATTCCATAAATAAGGAATTTCACAGAATTACCATCCAGTGGTCCAGCAATAGCTCCACCCACATGAGAAGTGCACGATTTATTCCAAGCTTGCATATGCATACAAGGCACACACAACCACATTTGCAACTGATTTAGTGTTCGTTCCCAAGCTTCAAAAACTATTCAGCTAGAACTGATTCTTTCCCTACAAACATTTTGACACTCTGAATTTGGTAAATGTCTATCATGTAAATGCCTGTAAAAACCCGATTTGCTATATCCATTACCACCAGTTCCATTAGAACAACCATCAAAATTGTTGAAAGGACAATGAATACGTCCTTCAGTAGACGAGGTTGTTTTGTTGCTACCCAAATTAGAGAGGATAAAAACCTTACCATTTTGAGATGATGATGTGGAAGTAGTATGAGACAACGGCAAAGCACATAATGAAGAATTTGTGTCTTCATCTTCATGTATGCGTTGAATTATTGGAGTGTATGAGGTTGAAGACCTAGTTGTAGGCATTACACTTCACAAACAAGAGGCCCTGAAATTCCACTGAAAATACCTCCTTCAACCAGAACAAACCCTGAGCAATACCACACTATAAGATGCACAAAATTCACAATTAGAAAAACAAGAAACATGACCAATTAGTAGTCAAGGAATGGGAGAATAAGAATTCAACTTAGGCAAACCCTAATAGAAAACCTAAAATACCATTCATTAACCCACTAATTAAAAAAAACCTCCACGACAGAACCTCCAAAGCTGCTCAAAGAATAACCTTCCTTGCACCACTGAAGAAACTCTCCTCTTACTGTAATAAAACCGTCCAATATCTACAGGACACCCCCAACACTAAATGCTCAAAGTGCCTGTTGGAAATTTAGACTTTCACAGGGCACAAAAGAGAACAAAGAGAACTATCAACACCACTAATTATGTTTGAACCAGTCAAAAATACAAAACCAACCAGTTACAAAAAATTTGGAACCCTGGATATTGAATACAACCACCCCTAATTTTGTACCATCAACCACCCCCAAACACTAAAAAACTCAAAGAACCTGCTTGTAATTAAAACTTGCACAGAGCACAAAAGTGAACAATTGGAGTTGTCAACACCACTAATTATGAATGAATGAACTAGTCACAAAACTCAAAACCAACACAATTACAAAAATTTGGTAACCCCTAATTCTGTACCATCAACCACTCACACAAGAAACCAAAACCAAACACCTCTATAAAACTTTGTGACTATAGAAACCAAAAAGTTTCCAGTGTCACAGTTGGCATCATTTTTAGCAAGGCAGTTCTTCAGTATCTTTATAAATGTGGTAGTGTCTTCTCCTAATTTGCCTAAGGTGGTGAAAGCTAGAACACCAAACTCATATCCATGTGCTTGAAAAATAGCAAGATATTTGTTGTGTTTGCGGAGAACCGCTTTGGTAATTGCCTGGACGGGTACGAAGTATCGAATGTCACTCGTGAAAGGAGATACACCTGTGATGTCAAAACATGTGTCCTTCCCATTGATCCAATTGTAAACTAGTAAATCAGCAGGGAGCATAGTAGTATTAGTCCTCGAACGGAGGCCAAGTGATGCTTCTTTCCTAGTTGAGATTCCATCTCTAAAACAGATATCGACAAAGATATCTCGAAAAAGGTCATGGCGAAACTTTAGGACGATTTCACTAGCGCAGTGGAGTGCATGATCCCCATATATGTCCATCTCTCTGTTGCAACAGGTACAACGGCTTTCTTCTTCGAATAATGGGATGCCATAACGATAGTTGAGTACGCATCTGAATTGACGAGGGCCGATGGTTTGGTTTAAGCCACTGATGGGTATCGCCAGTAAGTAGTCCTGTGCATGCTTTATCTTGTTGCTCTGCCAGAGTACAGTGTCTCGTGCAAACATCTCGAAGGCAGTAGGAATTTGTTTCTTGATCGCCTCAAAGTATGTTACAACCAGTGTATGCATAGTATGCATAGAAAGGGGGGCTGTAGGGTCAAAAATGAGAGGAGATGACTGAATTCCACAAACCTGGTTGTATGTCTGTAAGGCCAACTGAGAGGTAGTACTTGGACTTGGAAAAACATCGTTGTTCAGAATGATGCGCTGAACTGACTGTGTCTGGAACTGCGAGGCTAAGTAACAATACTTAGACGTATCAGACATCGTGTAGACGCCAAGTCCGCTGTCCTTAATGGGAAAAGTCGCTAGGCGAAACTGTAATGGTCCAAACCCGGAGCTAGCTGCTGTAATCAAAAGTCGCAAGTATTGATACCGATGGTCATCAAAACGTGATGTGGCAGGCTCTACAGCAGATCGGCAGTGGTGCGCATTGTAAAATACAATTTAGAGACGCCGGTGAAGTTACGGAGCAATAACAGCTCACACTAGGGGTCTTTAAGCCTTTTCACCGCTGTCATAAGTTGGATAGTTTTCTCAACTCGTTGCGAAACCATATCTGTGCAAAAATGAGTGTCTAAACTTACTGTTCCTCCTAATATTTTGACTCCAGACGTTGGCCTGCTAATGTCATGAGGGAAGACATCTGGGTTGCGGCTTCGAGGATCTGCATTGGGCTAGAAAACCGCCGTTTTGTGAATGTTTAGGTGAAGGCCTCTACTACTTCCTTCTTCCAAGATGATCTGCAAAGCTTTAGATACACCGATAATGGTTTTGTCTTCCAAGTACCACGCCTGTAGGTCTAATTTGCACTGGGATGCGATGTTTCTCATAATGGGGTGGAGTGTAAGAGCGAAGATCAGGGGACCAAGGGGGTCTCCCTGTTGCACTCCTTGCGCCGAGGAGAGAATGATATCCTTATAATATGGTCTGGCAGGAGTTGGGTATCAAAATTCTACCCATTGTGAAATAGCAGGGCAGTGGAGCCTAACCTCCTTAATTAGAGAAGTTCGGTCTACCATGTTGAATGCGTTCGTAAAATCAACAAGCAGCATGGAAGTATCAGAACAGTTACCCTTGAGTTCAAGCAGGCTGTTAACAACATGGAGGATACTTTCACCACCACAAGGCACTCCAATTCCAAATTGGTAGTCTCCAAGATACACCGACATGTCTTTTCCAACTTTAATGGCAGCAAGTTTGGAAACCAGTCTCCTCCAAATTATGCCTACGGCGATTGGACGAATGCCACCACCAAGCTTCTGCAAGGGAGTAAGATGGGCGCTGCCTATAAACTCACCGAGAGAATATGGGCACTTACCTGCTAGCCACAGTTTAACCACCTTTGTGATTGAGACTACCAACTCATATGCTACTGCATTGGATACACCACTCATGGCGTTAAGGAGGTGTTGATCTCTCAACCCATCACGTCCGCAGGAGGTCCCTTTGGGGAACCCTTTAATGGCCTTAAGCACTAAAGCAACATCAACTGAGATAGTATCACAATGGAGAGACTCAGTCGGAATGGCCGGCGGAGGCACGACAAGTTGTTTGTGATGGAGTTCTACCAGTGTAGCCTCATTGCATGGAGCTATCCCATCTGAAGAAAGTACCTTAGTTGCTGCAGTGTAATGTCCGTAAGAAAGATTCTTACGACAAGCTTCAATATTTGCACTGGCCTGTGCTTGTTTACTCTTAGGCTTGCTTAACTGGAAGTACTTTGTCTTTTCTAGCAAGGTATTGATTAGGTTAAGACAACTATTTGGTTCTCGCCAATCCACCAAAGCTTGGTTGATTGATGCAGCCTGCAACCTCTTCCTTGTGCCAGATCGTTCCTATGAAGAATTCTTAGGAATATATAGGTTGAGGGTGCATATGGGAAGAAGCAGTAATTTAATCCAAGATGATATATCTCTGGGGTTAAGAATGACTACATCTAGGAATGATTTTAGAGTCCTGGAAAAACTCAATCTACAAGGAGCATGTATAGATGAAATAGTGGTGAATTGTCTCTGAAGAACATTGTTCAGTAACTCCAAAGAAAGAGATATAGGCTTTGTATCTACAGAAGTGGATGGAGTATCATTGACTATCAATGAGGGCTTGGGTATGTCAGAGATGAGAAAATTCACGGAACCTTCATTGTATGGACCAGGAATAACGTCATTACCATGCTTGCAGGATTTTTTCCAGGCATGTATCATCATACAGTGACTGCATAACCAACAACGCATTTATTGTAAGACCTTTTCCCATGCTGCGTATGTATCCCTATTCGTCCCTAGGCGCTCTCTACATTGCTGTTTTTCCTATTCAGATGGGAAGTTCCTGTCAATGAGATGTCGCTGAAAAGAACTGCGAACGTAACCCCTTCCGTTAACCCCATCATTACAATCATCATAGTTTTTGAATGGGAAATGAACACGCCCGTCCTGAGGAGGGGGTGATCTTGATATGGGACTATGATGTGGGCACCAACTCCCTTTTGAATAATAATACCCAACCTATGAAAAAGAGAACTACCAATTTTATGATTGGCATCATATCTAACGAGGAAGTTTGTCAATCGCTTTATTATTATTATTATTATTATTAAATATTATTATTATAAACAAATGACTTTACAATGAGGTGGTGGGAAACCTAACAACAAGTGTAGGACCATAATATCGCCACAACGCTATTCCTGCGATATTAACAACACTTTTGCGAGCGTCACAAAAGACTCTTTAACAGCGTTTCGCGAGCGTCACAGAATATCCAAAAGAAAGACATAAAAGCTGACAATGGAAGAGGTACAAGAAGATTATGTTTATCCTGCGATGGTCATCATTCTTACGAAAGAGAACGTTGTAGCGATCGCGATGAGATCGCAGAATAGGTCCGAAATAGGAGGAAAACTTAGCTGTCATCCACTATGTAAATCCCTATATAAAGGGTTCGTTAGGTTCATAAAAGGATGATGTCTTTTGGAGAGTTGATAAGGTTTTGATGAGAGAGAAACTCTAGAAAGAAATTTGTACTTCTGAGTTCTTATATCTTTTGTAAAGAATTCTAAAATTTGAATGAGAAAAGTGTTGTTATTCATCTTCAAATATAATCCAATTTCTATAGATTCTTATCAAGGGTGTAGTGTAGGAATTCCTGCAACTACATTTTGGCGCCCGAAACAGGGATTGAATTAACAAAAGTTGAAGAAAAAGTGAAGAGGAAGGTAAGAATTGTTCAAGATTAAGGAAATCATTAAGTAAATCGGTGAGATAATTGAAGGGAGAATGATCAGAATCAAAGAGGATTGTGATATGGTAACAAGAACAATGATTGATAGATTTCATAAAAATATTAAGGGGAAGATACACAAACGGGATTTTGATGGAAGGAAAATTATGAAGGTGGAAAAAATATCACCATTGAAAGATTGGGAAAAGCAAGAAATCACGTTTAGCAGAAATATTTAAGAAAATCTAAGTCATACATCTCCATTGGTAGTCACAGTATCCACTATACCAATGAGAAAGGAGAAATCAATAAAATCTGTAGAAGAATGTGCTATGAATAGAACTTTGGTGGATGCTGGAAGTTCTGTAGACATGATATTTTATCATACTTTCAAGAAAATGGGATATAAGGATGAAGAAATGTCTTATTCAACATATCATGTTCATGGCTTTGGAAAGTCTTTAACAAAACCTAAAGGCGAGACAATGGTACGAATTCCACTAGGAGAGATTGAAACACAAGTAACGTTATGTGTGGTAGACGTGGAATTACCGTATAACATGATATTAGGAAGACCATGGATACACGCAATCAAGGCTGTAGCATCAACGTTGCATCAATGCATCAAGTTTCCTACACCCAGTGGAATTAGAGAAATTAGAGGAGACACAGATTTTGCGAAATTGTGTTGCCAAATTGAAGTAAGAAATTGTGAAGGACGTCCAAAGCTGCGAAAGGCTCGCAGAAAATTGCCGAGAGAAACAAAGAAGGAAGAAGAATTTAAAGTTTACATGATAAGAGAAAAAGAAGGAAAAGGAATACCCAGTGAAATCCCACAAGAAGGAGATGAACTCGCGAGAATTATGAAAACACCAACACCAATGGGAGAACCTAAAGCCAGTTATATTACAGCAGAACCAACAAAGGAAATAAATATTGGGAGTAAAGAAGAGCCTAAAATGCTGAAAATTGGGACTAGAATGGAGGCGGATGAGGAAGAAAGAACTATAAATCTCCTGCGAGAGTATGCAGATATCTTCGCGTGGAGCATGGATGAGATACCGGGGATAGATCCGTCAATAGCATGTCATAAATTAGAAATCAACAAAAACATAAGACCATTTAAGCAAATAATAAGGAAGATCGCAACAACATATCATTCTCAAATAGAAGAAGAATTACAGAAGATGCTCGACGCAGGAATTATAAGGCAAGCAAAATATCCAGAGTGGATTCCTAATATGGTAGTGGTCCCAAATAAGAATAAGGGGATAAGAATTTGTATAGATTTTATTGATTTAAACAAGGCTTGTCCTAAAGACAGTTTTCCATTACCAGATATCCCACAGATGGTTGAATCATTAGCAGGAAATGCTAGAATATCAACATTGGATGGATATAAAGGATATAATCAAATCCCTCTCGCTGAAGAAGATCAAGAACATACCGCATTTTTTGCTCCAAGAGGATTATATTGCTATACAAATATGCCATTTGGCTTACGAAATGCTGGTGCAACGTATCAAAGAATGGTGGAGAAGGTGTTTGCAAAGTGGATCTACAAAACATTAGAAGTGTATGTAGATGATATGCTGATCAAAAGCAAAGAAGCTGAGAATCATGTGCAAGATTTGAAAGAGATTTTCGATCAAATGCGGCAATTCAATATTAAAGTGAACCCTGATAAGTGTACTTTTGGAGTAACTTCAGGGAAATTTTTGGGGTATATTATATCGAAAGAAGGAATACAAGTTGATCCAGAAAAGGTAAAAGCAATTCGCGATATACCGACACCTGCGACGATAAAAGATGTGCAAAAATTAAATGGACTCTTAGCCTCGTTAAGAAGATTCATTTCGCGATCTTCAGACAAGTGCAAACATTTTTTCGATATACTCAAGAAGGGAACAAAATTCAAGTGGACAGATGAATGTGAAAAGGCTTTTCAAGGAATAAAAGAACATTTAACGAACATAACTATTTTACAGAAAGCTGAACCGGGAGAAGGATTATTGATTTATCTTGCAACAACCACTTATGCGCTAAGTGTTGTGTTGCTGCGAGTAGATGCAGGGGTAGAAAAACCAATTTATTATATCAGTAAAACATTCAATTCTGTAGAGAGAAATTATTCAAAGATTGAGAAACTAATTCTAGCATTGGTACATGCAACTTTCAAACTTCGCATCTATTTTCAAGCACATAAGGTAAAAGTGTTAACGAAAGTGCCAATTGAGTCAGTAATGAAAAATTCAAAGAGATCAGGCAGAGTTGAGAGATGGAATGCACAAGTAGGACACTTTGATATTCAATATGAAATTTTATCCTCGCCAAAATCACAAGTCATCGCAGAGTTCTTAGCTGAATTTCCTTTAGAAGATGATGAAGTTGTGGAAGAGATGATGGATGTAGAAGAGGAATGTGGAGATCCAAAAGAGCTATTAACAGAACCCAACAGATGGGAAATATTAGTGGATGGATCATCCAATGGAGAAAGAAATGGAATTGGAGTTGTTTTCATATCGCCAGAAGGAGAAAATATAGTTTTTTAATTTAGATTAGAATTTGCATCCACTAATAATGAGACAGAGTATGAGGCCGTGATCCATGCTTTAAAATTTGCGATAGAAATGAATTTGGAAAATGCGAGAATCACCAGCGATTCACAATTGGTTATTCGCCAGATAAAAGGAGAATACACAACAAATGAACCATCCTTGAGAAAATACAAAAGACTTGTTGAAGAATTATCTGCGAGAATTCCAAAAATAAAATGGAGACATATATCAAGGAAAGATAATAGACTTGCAGATGCTTTCACTTTCATATCTAGTATGATGACAAATCCATTGGGAAGGTGCATAAAAATTCAAACACTTTCATTTCCATCGATAAACAAAGAAGAAGAAGAGACAGATGTAATGATAGTAGAAGCTGGCGAGGGAGATCCAACGAGCAATATCACAGATTGGCAAGCAGATCTTCATGCATACTTGGCGAGAGAAGAAATTCCAAGAAATCGATTATAAGCACACAAGTTGAAACGTAGGGCAACTAATTATGAGCTAAGAAATGGAGTGTTATATCGCAGATCTTTTAATGGACAGTCGCTAAGATGTTTGACGAGGGAAGAAGGACAAAAGGTATTAAAGATGTTACATAGTGGTGATGCTGGTAATCACAGTGGAGGAAGATATTTCGCATATATAACAAAAATGCAAGGCTATTACTGGCCATATATGCATGAAGATTCAAAACAACTATCAAGGCGTTGCGAAGATTACCAGCGATATGGAAAGAAGATACATGCACCAGGAGCACCATTATCATCTTCAACATGTGTATGGCCTTTTGGGAAATGGGGGTTAGATATTGTGGGACCATTTTTACCTGGATCTGGACAAAGAAGATATTTAATTGTCGCAACATATTATTTCACAAAGTGGGGAGAAGTAAAGGCGGTACAACATATCCGCGATAAAGATATTTTTACATTCATCTTTGAAAATATAATTTGCAGATTTGGAATTCCAGCACAATTGGTATCTGATAATGGAAAGCAATTTGAAGGACGGAACATAGAATTGTTACTCAATCCATTCAAGATAAAATGTGGAAAAGCTACTCCTTTGTACCCACAAGCAAATGGTCAGGCTGAGGCAACTAATAAAACAATCGCAGATATCTTGAAAAATAAGTTAGAAGGATACCATAGAGCGTGGTGCAAGCAAATGCATAATGCAATATGGGCTTACAACAAAACTGGACGAGAAGAAACTGGAATGTCACCATTTTGTTTGACGTATGGGGTTGAAGCTGTATTACCAACAGAAGTTGTTATACCTATAACAAAAAGAGAAGCATGGGAAAGAAATTTAAGTGCTGGTATGATACTGAATAAGTTGGATGAATTAGAAGAAAAAAGAGAACAAACTCTACAACATATGGAGAATTACCAGCGCAGGTTAGCTCGAGAGTAAAACAAACGTGTTAAGAAACGCGAATTCCAACCTGGCGATTTAGTACTGCGAGAAACACCCTGTTATCAACGAGAAATTGGTGGAAAATTGGCGAGAAAATGGAATGGACCATACATCATTAAAGAGATAGTTGGAACTGGGGCATACAAACTAATGGATCCAGAAGGAAGAGATGTTGGTCGAAGACTCGATAGACCATGGAATAGATTATTTATGAAGAGGTATTATCAATGATACCTTATGAGAGATAAGAAATACTGGTATGTTATATGATGAAACAGATAATAAATTCTTCTATCTCTATTACAACTGAAAAATTCTTCTGATAACAAAGCACAACAAGAGCAGCGAGCATCATCGCAAGAAAAGCGAATACAAATTTCGCAGAGATTAATAGAATGGGACGAACCTTTATGGCGTGCATCCTAGTTCGCGAATAAAATTTTGCAAGAGGCAAATATAAGACCTAATAGCACGTCATAGGAGGGGGTATCTCTTGACATGATTCAGGGGTAAGGTTATACCGCTGTTGGATCCTGAGTCATGCAGATGTTGGGGTTAAAGAAAACCTATCTGGGAGAGATATCTTGGATTTCCAAATATATAAGGTTATACCCTGGTTGGAAGACCGAGAATCTCTTCCAAGAAGTGCAAAGTATGACCAAGGCGTCGAGGTACACGGTTGAGCCAAGAGTGCCCGGGGCGTACGAAACTCCCTTTCCATTCTTGGTAAGTCTTGTCTATGATGCACTTGGCCTGAAGAAAACCCCACTTAGGGTGCAGTCTTGTAACTATAAGCCATATAGGCATAAAGGATAAGAGGCTGCGAAAATAGCTGGTTGTTGGTAAATCTGGATGGGAGGAGCTAGTCTTGTATGGCCGATGTGCCCTCCTTGAAGGGGCAACCAGGGGGAAGATAAGGGCGGCACCCTCCATTAAGGAGCTGATAAGTGTCTTAAGACGGCAATGTCATGGAGCTTTATGATCGCAAGAACATTTAGGCCTGTCATATTGTCGTGTGACGTAAATTATACAGAGGCAATAAGCCAAAAGATAAAAAGTTAAGATGAGATCAAGGGGTTTTTACATGAAAATGTAAAGACGTCCTGCGATTTCATCGCAAGACGACAATGTCATAATGTTAAATTCTTGCAAGAGAGTTTATACATATCATATTATCGCAGAGATTTTGAAAGAACATGGATAAGACAAGATCAAAGGGTCTTTACATGCAAATGTTAAGAAATCCGGCGATTTTGTCGCAGACAGAAAAAGTTTGGCAAAATAAGACCTTTAACTAGGAAGGCAAAATAAGACCAAAAGAATAATCTTACCAATTAAGTATTCTATTTTAAGATTGTTGGAAATATTCATTCACCGCAGAATAATATAAAAGAAGGCAAATTCTTAACATTGCAGCAGTATTCATTGCATCGCCGATATATTCATGCTTTCGCGAATAATGCAACAACACAATTCCCTAAAGAAGATACAAAAAATAATTCATCATTTCAAGAAAGATAATGAAGGGCAAGTAGGGGAATGGATAAGTAAGATTTCATTATCTTCCTTGAAAATATTCAAAGTAAACTAAGTTAAATTCTAAAAGTTTCAAAAGTTACATCGCTCGCAAGAAAGAAGAAGGAAAAGAAAGCAAAAATAAAATTCAAGTTTCAGCGATGGCCTCTCCATATTCATTATTCTTGCTCGTCAGATTTATTATTTTTCCAGAGTTATCAACTTCATCAGCATCTTTTTCACCACGAGTCTCTTCTTCTTTTGATTCTTCATCACCGATTACTTCGCTACTTGCAGTTACTTCTTTGGGAGGACTTCTTTCTTCTTCTTCACCATCTTCTTGGGTGGTATTTTCTTCATCATTAGTAAACTCTAAATCTTCATCCATGGGAAGAGGAATTTCATCATCATCAACCTTTAGAGGAGGAACAGATACAGGAGGGAGAGAATGGGAGAGAAGAATCTTGTTCACAAGAACTTCAGCACTGAGGTGGAATTTGCGAAGGAAACCTCTATCACGATTCCTAATCTCTATATTTTTAAAATACTCGAGATAATCAAGTCTTCTTTCTTCTTTGTCGCGGGCTTCAAGATAATTGGAAAGAAGAGACTTGTTCTCTTTGCGAACTTTATCCAATTTGTTGGTAAGATCAACAAAGGTAGAATGAAGACTTCTTTCAGATTCTGCGAGTGACAAAAGTGATAAAAGATCATTTAGTCAAATATTTTGCAACAAATATAACACAAAATTTAACAAAAAGGTCAACAAGAGAGGCAGTCAATTGACTACCTTCTTTCTGCGAGGTCAAGTTTTGAATTAATGTAAAGAAACAATTTTTCCATTGATTCGTAGCGTCATTGAATTTATCTCCAACCACACCCTTCAGACGAGATTTCATGTTTTCTTCTCTAGTGCGTAGATACAAGTTTTCCTTTGCTAGTAAAGAATGAGATTCCTTCAATTGAGAGCCTTTGGTATTGAAGCTCATTGGCCTTCAAACTAAGAGTTAACCTACCTTTGATAAGTTTATCCTTCTCAATGGATGGATGATTGATTACCTCCTTGAGCTCATTTTTAAGGGAACGAAGAGATTTCTCTTGATTATCGCATATCCTTTGTAGATTACTCATTTGCTGTGAAGAAATCGCCATCAAGCTTGAAAATCTATGTTTCTCTTGGGATAAAGTTCTATTTTCATCTGATAAAGATTCTACCGCCAGGTTAGACTTGGTTAACGAATATGAGAGACGAGAAATCTCGTTACTTAATAAACTTTGACTTCGTGATAATTGGTTATTCTCATTAGTAAGATTATCTATTTGATCAATCGAATATGTATGGAGATTATCTAATCTATTATACTGGTCCATCCAAGAATCTCTTTCGAAATGAGCTTCGTCAGCAATAGATTCAAATTTAAGTCTCTCCATGAAACGAGTCCGATTTGAAACTAATATATGAATCAAGAATTTAAGAAAAAGACTTGAGTACAGAAGATATAAAAGTAAAACAGAAAAACAAAAGAGCATAGGCAGGAAGAATGTACCTTTCAGCTCGTCATTTTTTCTGCGAAGATTCTCGCAGTCTAGAGAAGAGTTGCGGAGCATATGATTCAAAGTATCGCATTCAACAGTTTTGACTTGAAGGCTTCTTTTCAGAGCTTCAACCTTATTTTCCATAGATGCTCGTGAAGCATTACAGTCAGAGCCAAAATACTTGAGTAGAGTCTCGCAAGCTTCATATTAGAGGGGATCAGTAGAAGACTTTCTAGCATTGTCTAAAATGTTGGACAAGATTTTAAAAGCAACATCAACACCTGCAAAAGTTTCATTTAATGAAGGAAGGGGTGTAGAAGGTGAAGTAGTAACGAGAGCAAGTTGACGATTTGAATCATTTGCGATGGTTGAGTTGTCAGGAGGAGGGGTATTTGGAAAAACAACAGTTGAAGGCAATAGAGGACTATAAGGAGTCTCAGTCACAACAATTTTAGAAGCTTGATTCGTCAAAGGATCAGAAGAAGTAGAAGTATGGGCAGTGATATCCTCACAGATAAAAGAAGAAAGATTTGGTTGTGACAATGTGGTAGTAGTCCTCGCGGATGTTAGCGTGGGAATAGTGAGATTATCCCCAAGAGTCTTAAAGTGGCAAGATCTCTTGGGAGGTTTAACAGGGTTCTCGTCATTCTGCGAATAATAATTCAGATAAGAAACAGAGGCAACAATATTGTTATTAAAAAATAGAGGGTGTTTCTTACTACCTTATCATTTGCAGAACTCCTCTTCTTCTTCTCAGCTGGCCTTTTGCGAATATTAGGGTTTTGAGTTGTGTATTGTGTGTTAGAGATAGTTCCGCTGAAAAGAAGATATAACATGGAAGTTATGAAGAATCAAATAAGAAAGGTTGGAGAATATAAGTAAAAATTGGTTTAAATAAATATCATAAGTCAAGAAATATACCTTGATGACTCCATTAAAACAGTAGCAGGAGAATATGAAGAAGAAGAAAAGTTGCAGACGGAAGACGAAGAAAATAGATGAAGAAGATAAAGAAACGGAAGAGGAAAATTAGTTCTGAAATTTAACTCTACCTTTTATAGGAAAAAAGGAGTTGACCTATTAAGAAAAGACGTGTCAGTAAAAGGAGGAATTCACAACACGTGTAGGCGGTGAGGCTAGATTAACAGAATCTTGTCGAGAAGAAAATATAAGAGGGAAAGAAGTTGCGAGTATAATAAAGAGTATTGGTTCTCATGATATTCTCTTCTTCGCAGAAAAGATATGAGAAGAGTCAAGATGTAGGACCAGAATATCGCTACAACGCTATTCCTACGATATTAACAACACGTTTGCGAGCATCACATAAAAGACTCTTTGACAGCGTTTCGCGAGCGTCACAGAATATCCAAAAGAAAGACATAAAAGCTTACAATGGAAGAGGTACAAGAAGATTATGTTTTTCCTGCGATGGTCATCATTCTTGCGAAAGAGAACATTGTAGCGATCGCGATGAGATCGCAGAATAGGTCCGAAATAGGAGGAAAACTTAGCTGTCATCCACTATGTAAATCCCTATATAAAGGGTTCGTTAGGTTCAGAAAAGGATGATGTCTTTTGGAGAGTTGATAAGGTTTTGAGGAGAGAGAAACTCTAGAAAGAAATTTGTACTTCTGAGTTCTTATATCTTTTGTAAAGAATTCTAAAATTTGAATGAAAAAGTGTTGTTATTCATCTTCAAATATAATCCAATTTCTATAGATTCTTATCAAGGGTGTAGTGTAGGAATTCCTACAACTACAAAAAGCTGAGCTCCTACCCCTTTTTGAACAACAATATCTAATCTATGAAAGAGAGAACCACCTATCTTATAATTTTCATTGTAGCTTGCAAGGAAGTTCCTCAATCTCCTAAGAAATGCAATTATATCGACCTCGAGTTCCCCTAATATTGAAAAATCCAACACACCAAAGCTGTATCCATGAGCAACACACTTGTCAAGGTATTTAGTGCATTTACGAGTGACTTCCGCTGAAATAGCACGTCCCATCGTAAAAGTACGTGTTTTAGCACTCGTAAAAGGTGATGCACCGGTGACGTCAAAACATACATCCTTCCCATCCTCCCAATTATACACCAGAATGTCAATGGGCTTCAACGCACTTTCATTATCAGATAAAAAGCCCATGGGTACTTCTTTCCGCGTTTCCACGCTAGCTTTGTAATACATATTTGCAAGGACATCCCTGAGTAAGTCGTGCCTGAATTTAAGACCCACATCTTTAGCGCAATGCACTGCATGATCACCGTAAATAACCATGTCCCGGTTGCAGCTAGAACACCGACTGCCTTCTTCAAAGAAAGGTATGCCCAGCCGGTATTTGAGTATACATTTGAACTGTCTAGGGCCTACTGCTTGGTTAAGCCCACTAATTTGGATTATTTTGGTAAAATCCATCGCATACTCAACTCTATTGCTTTGACGCAAAATGATATCACGATCAGTTAAGTTGTAGCTGGTGGGGATTCTTTCCTTGACAACAATACCAAAGCATAGGACTGCCATAGACTTCATGTAATGAGGGGCAGCATCATTGATGTTGATGTTGGAGATAGGTATTCCATAAGTTTGAGTAAACGTCTGCAAGGCATGCTGGAATCTATGGCCTGGATCTGTAGCAGGTGGTAACTGCAAAGTTCTGTTTTGCAAGAGTTGAATCTGAGCGCATGAGGCTAAGTAGCAGTAACCGCTGGTGTCAGATATAGTGAGAACTCAGAAACCACCATCCTTAATTGGGAGGGTTGGAATCCGTTGTTGAGTTAAACCAAAACCCGCACCATATCCGACAACTATTTATCTCAAATATTGCATAAGATGAGTGTCAAAGAGTGAACTAGCTTGCTGTAAGGCCGTGGGGAATGTGGTACGAAGTGCAAAATATAACTTGAAATCGCCTATACAGTTACGCAAGAGAAATAATTCGCTCTGAGGGTCTTGCAGTTTCTGAACTTTCTGCATGAGTGTTATTATTATTATTATTATAACGAGTTAGTTGGTAGACGAGCCACTAGTTGGGCACCAACGAGTTATAATAATTATTATTTTTTGGTAAAAAATTTTTTATATAAAAGAAAGAAATATTTACACCGGAATGGTTGGTAATCTGGAAACAATTTGTGCACCGACACCTTTCTGGATAGCCAAGCCTACCCTATGAAAAAGTAAACCTCCTACTTTGTTATTATTATTTTTTTAATGAAGATGCCACCTAGGCTTTTATTGAAAAACAAAGAGTAATAATTACACAGAAATAGGAGGAAGTCGGGCTACAATCTGTGCACCGATACCCTTTTGAATAGCCAAGCATACTCTATGAAAAAGGGAACCTCCAACTTTGTAATTAACATCGTTGATGGCTAAGCAGTTCTTCAATCTCTTCATCAGGACGGTGAAATCATCTCCAAGTTACCCCAAAGTCGAAAAGGCCGAAGCACAAAAATTGTAACCAAGGGTCGTGCAAGTGTCCAAATACTTACTGCATTTACGATTAATTTCCGCTGAAATGGCATTTCCAGGGACAAAACTGTGAATCCCTCCCCCAGAAAAAGGGGAAACACCGGTGATGTCGAAACATGTATCTCTCCCATTCTCCCATTCTCCCATTTACATATGAGAATGTATGCGGGTTTAAGAGAACTGTCAGTTTCGGATGAGAAACCCAAAGATGCTTCTTTTCTAGCAGCTACCCCGGCTCTATAACAAATCTCGCACCAAATCATGTCGTAATTTAAGGTCGACCTCACTAGCACCAAATCGTGTCGTAATTTAAGGTAGACCTCACTAGCACAGTGTAGGGCATGGTCTCCAAAGATATCCATTTCTCGCCCACAACAAGAGCATATACAATCTTCCGGGAATAATGGGATACCCAACTGATACTGAGAAACATCACAGAATTGTTGAGGCCTAAGCGTCTGACCAAGTCCTGGTATCGGAATAGCTTTCAAAAAATCCATCGCATGTACTAGCTTTGTAGGATCAAAATATTATCACAACAATATTCCTGCGAAATAAACAACAGTTCTGCGAGACATGTTTACGATACATCAATGATATTCTGCGATACATATCAAAATGACGTAAAGAATGACATATCAGATGAAAACGACAGAAACGTGAGAAAAGTGTGACATTTCCGCGATGAATCAATAAAACCTACGAAAGATAAAGGCGGTGCAAACTGCGATGTATCGCAAGAACCTAGATCCGAAACTAAAGGGAATCTTAGCTGTAAATGAGCTGTAATCCACTATGTAAATGCCTATATAAAGGAAATGAATAGTTCCAGAGAGGATGATGAATTTTTGAGTGCTAAGAAAGTTTTTAGGAGAGAGAAAATCTTATTAAGTGTCTTGTGTTCTTGATCATTGTAATTCTTTTAAGATCATATTAATAAAGTAGGTTCTTAATCTTCAAATTATGTCATAAATATTGATAAATTCTTGAGTTGGGTGTAGTGTGGGAATTCCTGCAACTACATTTTGGCGCCCAGAAACAGGGATGAATAGTTGAAAATCATAGCAAAAGTTAGGTAAAAGAAAGAAATTATTCAAGAGTTAGAAGAATATCAACAAAATTGGTGGAAGAAAAGGTGGTTGAAGTCAAAGATAATCAAAAGAAATTGGAGTGTGATGTAATAACAAAGATAATGATAGATAAGTTCCATGAAGATATTAGAGGAAGGATACACAAGCGATATTTTGAAGGAAAGAAAATCATGACGGTAGATGAGGCATCCCCGTTAAAAGATTGGGAAAAACAGAAGATCACATTCACGGCAGCAGAAATTCCGAAAGAGAATATAAGTCATACATCTCCATTGGTGATCACAGTGTCTATTGTACCAACAAGAAAAGAGAAATCAATAAGATCTACAGAAGAGTGGGATGTGAATAGGACTCTGGTGGACGCAGGAAGTTCTGTGGATATAATGTTTTACCACACATTCAAGAAAATGGGATACAAAGATGAAGAAATGCTTATTCCAACATATCATATTCATGGATTTGGAAAATCTCTAACAAAACCTAAAGGTGAATTGTAGTGCGAATTCCGCTAGGGGAAATAGAGACGCAGATAACTTTGTGTGTGGTAGATGTGAAGTCACCATATAATATGCTGTTGGGAAGACCATGGATACATGCAATCAAGGATATGTCATCAACTCTATACCAGTCCATAAGGTTTCCTATGCCTAGCTGAATTGGAAAGATTAGAGGAGATGCAGATTATGCAGCATTATGTTTCCAGAATGAAATAAGGAATTGTGAAAATCAAATTTAATTGCGAAAACAGCGCAGAAAAATGAGGAGAGAAGAAAGGAAAGAAGAAGAATTCAAGATTTACATGATAAGATCAGAAGAAGGAAAGGGAATATTTGGCGATGTATCGCAAGAAAGTGATGAACCAACGGAGGTAATAAAAACACCAACACCAATGGGAGAACATGAAGCCAGTTATACCGCAGTAGAACCAACAAAAGAAGTAAATATTGGAAGTGAAGAAGACCCAAAAATGCTGAAAATTGGAACTAAGATGGATGTGGAGGAGGAAGAACAAACTATAAATCTTCTGCGAGAATACAGAGACATTTTTGCGTGGAATATGGATGAGATGCCTGGAATAGATCCATCTGTTGCGTGCCATAGATTGGAGATTAACAAAAATGTGAGACCATTCAAACAAAGAATAAGAAAGATTGCGACCACTTATCATGCCAAGATAGAAGAAGAATTGCAGAAGATGCTTGACGCAGGAATTATAAGGCAAGCAAAATATCCAGAATGGATCGCCAATATGGTAGTAGTTCCCAAGAAAAATAAGGGGATAAGAATTTGCATCGATTTTACTGATTTAAATAAACCATGTCCTAAAGATAGTTTTCCCTTGCCAGATATTCCGCAACTGGTGGAATCTGCCGCAGGAAATGATCGAATATCTTCGTTAGATGGATACAAGGGCTATAATCAAATCCCACTTGCGGAAGAAGATCAAGAACATACTGCATTCTTTGCTCCCAGAGGATTATATTGCTACACAAAGATGCCTTTTGGGTTGCGGAATGCAGGAGAAACTACCAAATAATGGTAGAAAAGGTGTTCGCAAAATGGATACATAAAACTTTAGATGTATATGTGGATGATATGTTGGTAAAAAGAAAAGAAGCTAAAAATCATGTGCAGGACTTAAGGGAAAATTTTGATCAGATGCGGCTTTTTAATATCAAAGTAAATCCTGAGAAGTGTACTTTTGGAGTATCATATGGGAAATTCTTGGGATATATTGTATCAAAGGAAGGAATACAAGTTGATCCTGAAAAGGTTAAAGAAGTTCGAGATATGCCAACTCCAGCAACAATAAAAGATGTGCAAAAATTGAATGGACTTTTAGCCTCATAGGCAGATTCATTTCGCGGTCATCAGATAAATGCAAACATTTCTTCAACATACTAAAGAAGGGAACAAAATTTAAATGGACAGATGAATGTGAAAAATCTTTTCAAGGAATAAAGGAATATTTGATGAATATATCCATTTTACAGAAGGCTGAACCAGGAGAAGAATTGCTGATGTACCTTGCGACAACTCAACATGCTTTAAGCGCAGTACTTTTGCGAAATGACGCAGGAGTTGAAAAACCAATTTACTACATCAGAAAAACATTCAATGCTGCGGAGAAAAACTATTCAAAGATTGAAAAGATAATTCTGGCATTAGTTTATGCGGCATCTAAACTTCGCATATATTTCTAAGCACATAAAATCAAAGTGCTAACAAAAGTACCAATTGAATCAGTAATGAAAAATTCAAAAAGATCAGGCAGAGTCGAAAGATGGAACGCACAAGTGGGGTATTTTGAGATCCAATACGCAATTTTATCCTCGCCAAAATCTCAAATTGTCGCAGATTTTCTCGCAGAATTTCCTTTGGAGGATGATGAAGCTGTAGAAGACACGATGGATATAGAAGAAGAATATGGGGATCCAAGAGATCTTTTAACAAAACAAAATATGTGGGAGATATTAGTAGATGGATCATCCAATGGAGAAGGAAATGGAGTGGGAGTCGTTTTTATTTCACCAGAAGGTGCAAAAATGGCATTTGCATTCCGATTAGAATTTGAATCTACAAATAATGAAACAGAATATGAGGCTGTAGTGCATGCTCTAAGATTTGCAATAGAGATGAAGGTGGAGAATGCAAGAATTACCAGTGATTCGCAATTGATTATTCGCCAAATCGAAGGAGAATACGCAACTAATGATATATCTTTGAAAAAATATAAGAAACTTCTTGAAAAATTATCTGCGAAAATTCCAAAACTCAAATGGAGGCATATTTCAAGAAGAGATAATAGGCTCGCAGATGCTTTTGCGTTTATATCAAGTATGATGGTAGACCCAACTGCGAGAAATATAAAAATACAGACACTCATAGCACCTTCAATTAATAAAGAAGAGGAAGAGGAAGCCGAGGCAATGGTTGTAGAAAATAATGGGGAAGAATCAAGTCGAATTATCGCAGATTGGCGTGCGGAAATTCACGCATATCTAGCAAGGGGAGAGGTACCAAGAAACAGATTAGAAGCACATAAATTAAAAAGTAGAGCAACAAATTATGAGTTAAGAGATGGGATATTATATCGAAAATCTTTAAATGGGCCTTCCCTCAGATGTTTGACACAAGAAGAAGGAAAACAAATACTAAAAATGTTACATAGTGGGGATGCTGGTAATCACAGCGGCGGAAGATCTTTAGCATACAAAACTAAAATGCAAGGTTATTATTGGCCATATATGCATGAAGATGCAAAAAATTTATCAAGAAGTTGCGAGGAATGTCAGCGATTTGCAAAAAGAATACATGCACCCGGAGAAACATTAACATCCTCAAAAAATGTTTGGCCATTTGGAAAATGGGGTTTAGATATTGTGGGACCATTTGTACCAGGAACAGGGCAAAAGAGATTTAATTGTCGCAACAGATTATTTTACAAAATGGGCAGAGGTTAAAGCAGTACAACATATTCGTGATAAGGACATTTTCACATTTATATTTGAAAACATCATTTGCAGATTCGGAATTCCTGCGCAGTTGGTGTCAGATAATGGAAAACAGTTTGATGGACAAAATATAGAGATGTTACTTAACGCATTCAAGATAAAATGCGGAAAATCGACTCCTTTATACCCACAATCTAATGGTCAAGCTGAGGCAACTAACAAAACAATCGCAGATATCCTCAAGAAGAAGTTAGAAGGGCATCATAGAACATGGTGTCAACAAGTCCATAATGCAGTTTGGGCTTATAATACAACACGAAGAGAAACAACTGGGGAATCACCTTTTTGTTTAACATATGTAGTTGAGGCAGTATTACCAACAAAAGTTGCTATTCCTACGACAAAAAGAGAAGCTTGGGAAAAGAATCTTAGTGCTGGTATGATTCTAGACAAACTTGATGAAGTAGAAGAAAAGAGAGAAAAAGCGTTACAACATATGGAGAACTACCATCGCAGATTAGCTCGTGAATATAATAAGCGAGTAAAGAAACGTGAGTTCCAAGTTGGAGATTTAGTTCTGCGAGAAACACCAGAATATCAGCGAGAAAATGGAGGAAAATTAGCGAAAAAATGGGACGGGCCATATATTATCAAAGAAATAATTGGAACTGGAGCACATAAGTTAATGGATCCAGAAGGAAGATACATGAGTCAAAGACTTGGCAGGCCATGAAATAGACAATATCTAAGAAAATATTATCAATAAAGGTTTAAAAGACTAAGATGATTGGATTATACGCAAGCAATTGCGAGAGAATAAAAGAGATGATTCAAAAGAATATTTGCAATAATACAAAGCAATTTTTCGCAATAATTTGCGAGATAATTAACAATTTTAAATGCAAATGCATAAGACGGGCGCAAATCATCTAAAAACATATAAGAACGGGACGATCCTTTATGGCGTACACCTTAGTTCGTGGATTCTATTCCGTAAGAGGAAATGTCCTTAAAGTACGTCATAAGGGGGGTATCTCTTTGCATGACTATGGGAAAGGCTATACTGCTGCTGGAACCTAGTCATGGAGATTTGGGATTATAGAAAATCCATCCGGGAGAGATAACTTGGATTCCCAACTATATAAGGTTATACCCTGGTTGGGCGCCCGAGAGTTTCTCCTAAGGAATGCAAAGTATGATCAAGGCACCGAGGTACACGGTTGAGCTGTGGGTGCCTGGGACAGATGAACCTACCCTGGCCATCCATGGAAAGTCTTGACTTACGATGTGTTCGGCCCGAAGAAAACCCCACTAGGGTGTAGTCTCGTAACTATAAGCCATATAGGCATAAAGGATAAGAGGCTACGAAAACAACTGGTTGTTTCTAGAACCGGATGGGAGGAGCTAGTCTTGTATGGAAGAAGTACGTCTCCTTGAAGGGGCAACCAGGGGGAGATATAAGGGCGATACCCTCCATTAGGGAGCTGTGTATCAAAAAAGACGGCAATGTCATGGGACTTTATATTCGCAAGAATATTTAGGCCCGTCATATTGCCGCACCACAGGCCAAAAATCCTAAAGAAAAATATTAAGATGAGATCAATGGGTTTTTGCGATAAGATAAAAAGATGAGATAAATGAAATTAATGATTAGAGGATATAAATCACAAAAACGTCCTGCGATTTCATCGCAAAGACGCCAATGTCATAAGTCTTAAAAAGCAAAGAGAGATTAATCTCACAAGATGGCTTAGACTTATCGTATTGTCATGAGTAGATCAAAATAAATGATAAGACAAGATCAATGGATTATTACATGAAAAAGTAAGAATGTCCTGCGATCTTGTCGCATAAAAGTGGCATAATAAGACCTTTAACTAGGAAGGCGAAATAAGACCACAAGAGAGATTATATCTGCGAAGCATATAACAGATTGATCGCAGCATTATTCGCGATAATTCATTTATCATATTGCAGATTGATAACAAGAGGCAAGTATGTGGGATTTCTTACAATGGTAATATATTACATACTTCACAAGGAAGATTATGAGGGGCAAATATGGGGATTATAAAACAATATTTCATTAT
This sequence comes from Papaver bracteatum, assembly GCA_023529315.1. NCBI lineage: Eukaryota > Viridiplantae > Streptophyta > Magnoliopsida > Ranunculales > Papaveraceae > Papaver > Papaver bracteatum. The sequence continues at coordinate 2,186,956 of JAJJWX010003683.1, forward strand.
CTTCCTTGAGAAGAATCAAGGTAGTAAAAAGAAGATAATCAAGTTACAAGAATTTGCGAAGATTAGATTCAGATTAATAAAAATATATAATCATAAAAAGATGATGGAGTTACAAAAACTGCAATGTTTCGCAAAAGATGCAGGAAAAAGAAAGATTCAGAAATTACAATCATTCGCAGGATAAGGAAAAGAACAAGATATTTCGCAGAAATATCTTGAATAAAAAAAAGAAGAGAAAAAGTTAAAACTTCAAAGAGTATTCTTCCCTAATTTTATCATTCTTGTTCGCTACTATTATCTTCACTAGCAACATCTTTTTCAGTTTGGGTTTCTCCATCACCAGCGATTGTTTTGTTAGGAGGATTCTGTTCTTCTATTTCTTTATGAGGATTTTCTTCCTCTTCTCCATCATTAGTGATTGCCTTTTGATGAGGGTTTTGTTCTTCTGCTTCATTGAGATGGTTTTCTTTTTCTTCTATTTCTTTAGGTGGGTTTTGTTCATCCTCAGAAAAATCTTCTTCATTACTTGAATAATTTAGATCTTCATCTATGAGACGATGAACTTCGTTATTATCTATCTCCAAGGGTTTGATCTTCATAGGAGGTAAATAATGAGAGAATAGAACATTGTTTACGAGAACCTCAGCGCCTAAATGAGCCTTACGGAGGCAATTCTTTTCCCGATTTCTGATCTCTATATTTTTGAAGTATTCAAGATAGTGTTGATGGTGGATTTCTATTTAAAGGCTAAAATTGTAAAAAGCCAATTTTTGTAAGCTGACGTCCTGCAAAGGATAAAGCCTTCAGGTGATGAATATTTCTCGCCATGATAATTCATTGGAGCATGTGCAACCATCCCTGAGAATTAAAACCTACCCAGAGCGGAGCATGTAGCAACCATCCCGATTTTATGTAGGTTTGCAGCATTACTATTAATGCTTTAATTAAAGCCTTGTGTTCGACATGCAAACACCCATAGGCTACCTGACGGAAGGTTATATTAGCCCCGTTGAACGCATGCAAGACTACCCATGTTAGTTTCACCTGCTGAAAACAAACTCAAAAATAGATCTCATCCGTCCAACTTCGCAGGCATAGATGGAGGGTGTAGATATAGATTCAGGGGGTCCTGAGAATGCTACCATGATCACCTTGGACTCACCTTCATGCATGACCGAACGGTTAAGACCAAATACAGTTGGTCCTTCCAAAACGTGCGCTCAAAGTGAGCATGACGCACGGCTAGGGTTTCTTTTAATCGTGAACGTCCAACTTCGCAGGCATAGTTGGACGGCTTAGATTATACCCTAAAACAAGTAGTGAAGTGATGATACACCATTTGCGGACCCACTTTCTACCTACATGACCGACTCCCTCATAGACTAGCCGTGGTGCAAGAAACGATTGCCCAAACAAGGCTAGGTTAACGCCTTATGCAGGTTGAGAAGATCCAAAACGATCACGACCATCCGACTTCGCAGGCATAGTTGGATGGCTTAGATTGCGCCCAGGGTCATAGATCAAGCATGTACATGCTCACTGTCGGCCCAAGATGTTGCATACATGGTCGGTCTCCCAAAAGGAGGCGCACGTAACCCAAAACCGATCGCCCAAAGTGGCCGGTCCGAAATCCTAATTAGGGTTTGCGGCGCATATGTCGCAGAAACATCTCGAGCGTCCATCTTCGCAGGCTTGGATGGAAGGCAAAGATGGAGACTTAGAAGGAACCGAGCATGCTAGCATGACCACCGTAGGCTCGACTTCACGCCTAGATGATCGACCAAGACCAGCAGTGGTCAAGTTCCTCGGTACGCGCGCCCAAAGGTGGCATGTCACGACCCCTTCGTAAGTTCTAATCTCGACCACTCGTCTTTGCCACCTGAGTCGAGTGGCTTAGATCAAATATTTCCAAGTCAAGCGGTTATGGGCGTGAACACCATTGTACCACCTCCATGCAGGGCCAATCGGTTCCTCCATAGAAACTCCCTTAGCCTGCAAACGTTTGGGTTGAAAGAGGAAGCATGCGTGCCTCCCATCCAACGATCGCAAGTAGGGTTACAAACCATCTCATCCGTCCAACTTTGCAAGCTTGGACGAATGACTTAGGGTGCGAATCAACCAGCAAACAAGGTATCACCATGATCACCATCCGTCACTCTTCTTCACAGGATGACCGACCAAGGCGTGGCCTACCCATACAGCCTCCAAACGGTCAGCTGAAGATGGCTGCATGCGATGACATACCAAGTTCATGATTCACCCTGCACTATTTTACGTGGGTCCCACGATCCACACACTCGAGACATCAATCATTTCACAAACTGGGGTATTGGTCTGGCGGTTTACAGCGTGCAGCGTGCAACACGCCATCACAAGATCGTGTCAGGGGAACATGGGCGGTTATCGATGATAGGAGAAGTGGGCAAGCAACCATGTGACACTAACACACAACTCCACTTCCTCCATCACTCCACTTCCTCCACTTTCCCACGAGAGACGTGATGAAGGCTTATCGACTTGTATAAATAGGTTCTCATCCCTATTTCCAACAACAACACATAAAAACCAAGTGTTAATACCATCGTATTCAACACCCAGAGTCTGCCGGCAACATTTGCTAGCCTGCTCAACCTTCTGTTAACAAGTCATCAAATAGCCTTCACCTTCATACTATCAACACCTTCTTCGCTTCCCTCCCTAATATCAACCTCACATCCTTCACTTGTGAACGAAATAAATCTGGAACGGTCGTGTCTTCGGTTTAGGCCAGAATTGTACAGATTATCTCTCGAATCAAAAAGTGCTCATCGTGCAGCATATTTGTTGAAGGTTTAAATTCACTTCTCATCCACACACACCCAAAATTACCTAAACCTGCAGAAGTAGTTTTCTCCCAGAAATAATTGGCGACCACAATGGGAGGTTAATCTCTCGGTTGTGAAGTCGATTTCTTCGATACCTAACCCTATTTAGTTGATTTCAAGATGGTCGTTCTTAGGAATACCTCGACAACCTCAGGTCATGATCAAGTTCCCTCCGACGGCACACCTAATGGTCTGGCTGGAAGAATCCCGATGCTGATCGAGTTAGCCCGAGTACAGGAGGTTCACACGAGAAACATGGACCTGATCAAAGAAGCGATCAACAACATACTCGACCTCCTCATCAAGATGACGTCAGAGATGGGCGCCCCTGTCATGGAGCAGCTGACACTGGGGACTGAACGCCCCCAAATCAATGGTTTCACTACATGCCAAAGACCTGTGGATCAGGAAGCCGCTTCTTTCAACCGATCACGACCATCCAACTTCGCAGGCATAGTTGGATGGCTTAGATTGAGCCCAGGGTCATAGAGCAAGCATGTACATGCTCACTGTCGGCCCAAGATGTTGCATACATGGTCGGTCTCCCCAAAGGAGGCGCACGACCAAAACCGATCGCCCAAAGTGGCCGGTCCGAAATCCTAACTAGGGTTTGCGGCGCATATCTCGCAGAAACATCTCGAGCGTCTATCTTTGCAGGCTTGGATGGAAGGAAAAGATGGAGACTTAGAAGGAACCGAGCATGCTAGCATGACCACCGTGGGCTCGACTTCACGCCTAGATGATCGGCCAAGACCGGCAATGGTCAAGTTCCTCGGTATGCGTTCCCAAAGGTGGCATGTCACGGCCCCTTCGTAAGTTCTAATCTCGACCACTCGTCTTTTCCACCTGAGTCGAGTGGCTTAGATCAAATCTTTTCAAGTCAAAAATGCATGGGCATGAAAACCATTGTACCACCTCCATGCAGGGCCAATCGGTTCCTCTATAGAAACTCCCTTAGCCTGCAAACGTTTGGGTTGAAAGAGGCAGCATGCGCGCCTCCCATCCAACGATCGCAAGTAGGGTTACAAACCATCTCGTCCGTCCAACTTTTCAAGCTTGGACGAATGACTTAGGGTGCGAATCAACCAGCAAACAAGGTATCACCATGGTCACCATCCGTCACTCTTCTTCACAGGGTGACCGACCAAGGCGTGGCCTTCCCATACGGCCTCCAAACGGTCAGCTGAAGATGGATGCATGCGATGACATACCAAGTTCACGATTCACCCTGCACTATTTTACGTGGGTCCCATGATCCACACACTCGAGACATCAATCATGTCACAAACTAGGGGATACAAACTGGGGTATTGGTCTGGAGGTTTACAGCGTGCAGCGTGCAACACGCCATCACAAGATCGTGCAGGGGAACATGGGCGGTTAGCGATGATAGGAGAAGTGGGCAAGCAACCGTGTGACACTAACACACAACTCCACTTCCTCCATCACTCTACTTCCTCCACTTTCCCACGAGAGACGTGATGAAGGCTTATCGACTTGTATAAATAGGTTCTCATCCCTATTTCCAACAACAACACAGAAAAACCAAGTGTTAATACCATCGTATTCAACACCCAGAGTCTGCCGGCAACATTTTCTAGCCTGCTCAACCTTCTGTTAACAAGTCATCAAATAGCCTTCACCTTCATACTCTCAACACCTTCTTTGCTTCCCTCCATAAGATCAACCTCACATCCTTCACCTGTGACCGAAACAAATCTGGAACGGCCGTGTCTTCGGTTTAGGCCAGAATTGTACAGATTATCTCTCGAATCAAAAAGTGCTCATTGTGCATCACATTTGTTGAAGATTTAAATTCACTTCTCATCCACACACACCCAAAATTACCTAAACCTGCAGAAGTAGTTTTCTCCCATAAAAAGATAGTCAAATCTTCTTAATGCTCTGTTGCGGGAGTTAGAAAGCGCGGTATTATTTTTGAGAAGTTTGTCCAACCTCATAGACATATCATAAATTGAGGCTTGAAGATGCTTCTCAGATTCTGTAGAAGAAAAATTGCATATTAGATGGAATTCTCGCAAGAAATAAGATGGGAAAATACAATGAAATAATTAATAGATGAGGCAGTCAAAAGTATCACCAACTTTACCTTTCAAACGAGATTTTATACTTTTTTCTTTAGAAAGAAGATAAGCATTTTCTTCTTTTAAGGAGGAATGGGAGTCGAATCATATTAATGATTACTTGAAAGCTAATTGTTATTTCTGTTTCAGTGACAGATCAGAGTAGCTCAGCAAAAGCTTCAAGTGTTGAGTTCGCTAGATGATTAATTTCTGCTATGTTTATTGTTGTATATTCTATTTGTAAACAAAATGACTATTTTATATGTATCATTAGAGAGGAGTTCTTTTGTATATATTTCTGAGCGGGGTTAGCTTTGGGTTTAGTTTTTGTAGCAGAATTCTTAATTGAAAGTCTAAGTGTTTAATTTGGATTCGTTAGTGCCTCTATATTAAGTTAAATTCTTGGTTTAGTCAGCTGCTAGCTTAGAGGGCGCTACATAGTTGGTATCAGAGCCCATTATTAGATAAAAATAACCAGTGCCAGTTAGTGAACTAGATTACTTTAGACTTGGGTTAGGTTTGTGAGATAAATCTTAATCACTAAAAGCTATTAATAATTAAACTATTTATCTGAACGATTGATTTGTTTGTTGATTGTTCGTAACTGTAATGAAGTAAAAATTGTAGGGTACACAAATACTTTAGGATTTGATAATAATCAATCTAAAAAGTATGAACACGTACATAATCCAATATAAAAATAGTGAGATTAACACAATTGAAAAATCTTGAATGTTACAAAAAAATAAAAAATAAAATAAAAATTGAATACCTTAACTTATACATAGAAATCAACAATTTATAATCACATAAATGTTTATAATATTCTTGGAACTTAATAATAATTGAAAGAGTAGTGAATAATAGTCCAACCATGAATGTTAATAATAAAAATATTATAATAGTAATCATAAAGGATAATAAAAGTGATAATTTTGATAAGTAATGTTAGCATTTCTTAATTAGTAATATATTGAACTTAAACTTAACTAAAATTTCAATAAAGATATATAACAATAAAAATAATAAGTATGATTAAATAACTATGCGAAATTAGTAATGCTATTGTACGCTTAAGATTAGTAAATTAAACTAATTATAAGTTATCTTTAATCTAATTATAAGTTATCTTTAATTATGATTTGTAAATAATTATTAATTAATGTATAAAATGAAATACTATTATGGTATAGTGAATCTATAAAGTGAAACAAATATACATGAAATAACAATAATAGTATTCTGATGCTTAGTGTAACATTATAATTAAAAGAAGACAAAATCGTATATTAATAGGATAATTTACACTAATACCAAAATCTAAAGATTATTATGATGTATTATAATTTTATGCAGACAAAAATTTAAATCATATTAAATTACCAACGACACGGTTTAACAATATATGATATTCAGATTCAATCTAAATAAATAAAAACTATTATATCAACCTTTACATGAATGTAGAATTATATTTAAAAGATTAATGTTTAATGTATCATCCAGACTATCAACTTAAGATAATGAAAGTAATAATACAATTGATAATAGTATTCGATTAATCAGATTGGCTAGTAGCAAATCTATAGTAAATAATATTAAGAACCTCCTGCGATGACTTCTTGGCCTTCACGGAGACAAACGATCTTCATCATCTGGATACTAAGGGAGCTAACTTCACTTGGTCTAATGGTCTTAGAGGCAGGCATCACACGGAGCTTCGTCTGGACAGAGTTATTTGTAATGAGCAATGGCTCTTGTCTTGGGACTCTACAGTTTGTAGCACGCTGTCTCGTGTCAAATCGGATCATTATCCAATACTGTTGGAGTCGTTAAAGGAAGATAAATCTTTTGCATCTTCTTTTAAATTCCAACGTGCTTGGCTTAATCATTCGGGTTTTAAGAACGGTGGTGGAGAATGCTTGGCAAAAACAATTTTTTTGTTGCCCAATGTATGTTCTTATTCAGAAGTTAAAGTTCCAGAAGTCGGTACTTAAGTGTTGGAACAGAGAAGTCTTTGGAGATATTCAGATTAATGTTAATGTGGCAACAACTAATCTGGAAAATATTTAGATTCGTATTGGTGAGGAGGGATACTCAGATGAGCTGCACCTGATTGAGTTGGAGGCTTCGACCAGGCTTGTTGAGGATCTAAAAATTCAGAAAGATTTCTGGAAAGAAAAATTTCATCTCAAGTGGGTTAAGGATGGTGATGCTTGTACTAAATTCTTTCACACTTACGTGAAGATAAGAGAGGCTACCAACAAAGTTACTCATCTGAAGGCTAACAATGAGATGTGGAGCTCTCATGAGGAAGTTTCAGACCATGTTGTTTCATACTTTAAGAATCTATATGATACAGATGGTGTTAATCCTTCTACAGATTTCGTTTCCAGGAACACTAGCAGTTCGGTCTCTCTGGACGAGAACAATTGTCTCACTGCAATCCCTGACGGAATGGAAATAAAGGCGACGGTTGATACAATGAATGATAATGGTGCTCTAGGTCCGGATGGTTTCGGGGGTATTTTCTTCACAGCATTCTGGGATATAATAGGTATGGATGTAGTTAATTCTGTTCAGTTATTTTCCAAAATGGTTGGCTTATCCCTAACGCGAACCCGAGCAATGTTTTTATCATTCCAAAAGAACCGGGAGCGGATATGATTGAGAAATTTCGCCCGATAGCTCTAAGCAACTTCCAATTCAAAATCATTGGCAAGATCTTAGCTAACCGCTTGAATCCAATTGCTTCAAAATCTATATCTCCTCAGCAGAGAGCTTTTCTCAAAGGAAGAGATATTTTTGTCTGCATTGGTATTACTTCAGAGGCGGTTAACCTTATCGACTACAAGTTCTTTGGAGGTAACATTGCTCTTAAATTCGATATTAGAAAATCTTCCGATACTCTAAATTGGGAATTCCTTATTCAGGCTCTCAAAGGTTATGGCTTCTGTGATATTTTTCTGGGTTGTATTCGTTCAATCTTGGATTCGGCGAGTCTGTCTATTGTGATTAATGGAAAGGCAATAGGGTACTTTAGCTGCAAGCGTGGAGTGCGTCAGGGCGACCCTCTATCTCCGATCCTGTTCTACTTGGCGGAAGATGTTCTAAGTAATGCTCTAACAAATGCTTTTGCTCAGGGTAGGGTTCATCATATCTCTTCTCAGCGAGGTACAATTTTTCCTTCTCATGTGTTGTATGCAGACGACATAATGGTATTCTGTAGAGGCACTAAGAGAGACATTAGGGTTTTAATGCAAATTTTTGATGAGTATGGTCAGAATTCGGGTTAATTTATTAGTGATGAAAAGTGTTCAATGTATTCAAGCAAATATGCTTATGACATAATTGCGGGGATTGCGTCTTCTTACAATATACCAATGGGAGCTCTTTCCTTTCGTTATCTGGGAGTCCCAATTTTTCTTGGTAAGCCGAGAGCTGTTCATTTCAGGGACATTATGGACAGAATTAAAATAAAGTTTTTAGCTTGGAAAGGGAGGTTATTACCGATGATGGGTAGAGTGGAGCTTGTAAATTATGTAATTGCAAGTTCTGCTATGCACAACTTTCATGTCTACAAATGGCCTAGAGATTACATTAAAATGATGGAGAAGTGGATCAGAAACTTTGTTTGGTCTGGTAATATTAACACCAGACAGCACCATATTGTTGCTTGGGTTACAGTTTGTCTTCCATTGAATGAGGGGGGTCTGGGCATTAGGTCTATATCTAGCCTGAATGACGCGGCTCTGATGAAAATGACCTGGAAGATGATGACGGTAACCTCAACTTTTGGTAACTTCATTAAGGCTCGTTTTGCAGGTACATCGCATAAGAAATCTTCAATTTGGTATGGCTTCAAGCATCAGTGGAGTATTATGAAAGATAACGTTTTGTGGCTAGTTGGCAATGGGAGAAACATGGAAGTTTCTATTGCTGACTACTTGGTGATGGATAACTCGGACCTCCACAACAAATTAGCTGACTTTATCGTCGATGATCAGTGGTGTATACCTTCTTACATTCTCGGAGCTATCAGGTCATATTGAGCAGATGATTAGAGAGACTCCGTTTGCTGCTCATACAACAGATAAGAAAGTTTGGAAGCTCAGCAACTCTGGTGACATTCATATGAAGGAGGCGTATGACTATCACAGACCGAGGGTGATGGAATTGACATATTTCAAGGACTTATGGTCCATCAAGATTACGACTCATCGTGCCTGTACGGTGTGGAAACTGTTGCATAACAGGATTGCTTCGGATGATAATGTGAAGTACCATGGCAGAGACACGGTGAACTGCTGCAATCTCTGCCCTTCTCCTTGCTGTTGGGAAACTCAATATCACTTATTTTTAGATTGTGTGTTTGCCAGAAATCTTTGGAACTGGATTATGCAGGTCTTCGGTCTGCGGATTGATTGCTCGAGTATTCATGCGATTTTTGCTGTAGCTCGAGGTTTTGCGGGCTGCTCTCAGACGAAAAATATTCTTTGGATTGCGGTGGTAAGCTGTACTTGGATAATTTGGTTCTGCCACAACAAGTTAAGATTTAATCATCAAGCAACCTCTTCTCAGTAGGCAGTAAATCTGTTGGCCAAACTAATTATGGAGTCCAGCAGGCATAGCGGAGGCTTTTCATTTTATACTTCAGACGACAAGAGGATTTTTGACACTCTAGGTATTAGGAGGCGAGCGCCTAAAATGCCGATGGAAGTGATGGTTATATGGCAGCCTCCGCCGCAAGGTTGGATTAAGGCAAAAATAGACGGTTGATCTTTGGGAAACCTGGGACCGTCTGGCTGCGGGGTGGTGTTTCGAGACTCTAATGGGCTGGTGAAAGGGTGCCTAGCGCAAAATCTGGGGTTAAGCAACTCGTTATTGGCGGAGCTTTGGGGAGCAATTTTTGCCTTTCTTTTATCTCGTACAAAGAGAATTCGTAGGCTTTGGATAGAATGCGACTCAACCTTCGTTTTACAAGCCATTCATAATCCGGGCTTGGTTCCGTGGAGATTAACAATTCACTGGAACAATTGTATGAAGTTCGCTTCTACCATCACGATGATTTGTACTCATGCTTTTCGCGAAGGCAACTGTGTAGCTGACTCGCTTTCTAAGCATGATGCGACAATGGAGTCTCGATGGTTGACATACCCGCCGATTTCACTAGACATAGGCTAGCGTTAGATAATTCGATTCTTCCGCTTTACAGATTTCGTAATATGTAATTCTTTTTTTTTTGTTTTCTCCCTTTTCTTCTGTTTCTTTTTTGGAGGTCCCCCTCCTTCTTTTTGCTTGGTTTAATATAATTAGGGTTTAACAAAAAAAAAATATTAAGAAAATTTATATTTGGTATTACACTAAAGTTAAAATGACTGAATATTATAAATTGACGTAAAATTCAAATTTGAATTACTTTTTTGGGCTCTGATACCAATAATAGTATTCTGATGCTTAGTGTAATATTAGAATTAAAAGAAGACAAAATCGTATATTAATAGGATACTTTACACTAATACCAAAATCTAAAGATTATTAGGATGTATTATAATTTTATGCAGACAAAAATTTAAATCATATTAAATTACCAAATTACATCTGTTTAACAATATATGATATTCATATTCAATCTAAATAAATAAAAACTATTATATCAACCTTTACATGAATGCAGAATTATATTTAAAAGATTAAGGTTTAATGTATCATCCAGACTATCAACTTAAGATAATGAAAGTAATAATACAATTGATAATAGTATCCGATTAATCAGATTAACTAGTAGCAAATCTATAGTAAATAATATTAAGAAAATTTATATTTGGTATTACACTAAAGTTAAAATGACTGAATATTATAAATTGACGTAAAATTCAAATTTGGATTACTTATATTGATAAAATAAAATAAATAATTCAGATAGCTAAATTGCTTAAAATAATGTGAAATATTGATATGTTTTACGAAATAAATTTTTCAGAATTACACCAGTTACAATAAAAGTTTAAAGATTAATTAATCATAATAAATTAATAGTTAGTTAATCTAGCACTGGAGAATAGTGAAGGTTGTGTTTTCTCTATTCGTGGGAAGGCATTGTCGGGACTGGCCAACCTTGGCAGGGCAACGCATTCAGAGATGACTGTTGACTTTTACGCTTAGAGCTAATCTACCTTTTATAAGTTTCTCTTGTTCAGCGGCAGATGATTCGGTTATCTTTTTAAGCTCATCTTTCAATACACGAAGATATTGCTTTTGGTTGTCACACAACTTTTGAAGATTACTCAATTATTGCGAATAAACCATTGTTTTATTCACAAAGCTACGTTTCTCTTGAGATAGGGTTTTGTTTTCATCTAATAAAGATTTCACCTTCAAATTAGTCTGATTTAGCGAATATAAAAGCTGAGTGGCTTCATTACTTAGGCGATCTCATTCACAAATTAGCTGATTATTCTCATTCTTGAGATTATTTATCTCGTCAATTGAATATGTGTGAAGAATATTCAATATATCAAATTGATTCTTCCAAGACTCTTTCCCAATGCGGGCCTCATCAGCGATTGTTTCCCATTCAAGTATCTTCATTAATTGGTTATGTTTTGAAGCTAAATATGTGTCAACAAATAAATAAAGAAAAATTGAGTACATAGAAGACAAAGAATTACTGAGGCAAAAACAGAGGCAAGAAAGTTATACCTTTCAGATCATCATTTCTGCTGCGAAGATTTTCGTAGTCCAATTCAGAATTGCGAAGCTTATGATCGAGAAGTTCACATTCTAAAGTTTTTGCTTAAAGATTCTTCTTCAAGGTTTTAATTTCACTTTCTAAAGCAGTTAGCTTAGATGAAGAACCGCAGGATCCGAGATGCTTGCTTAGAATCATATAAATATCCTGTCTCGCAAGATTTGTAGAAGATTTCATAGCATCGTTCAAAACTTCAGATAATATTTGAAAAGCAGCTTCAACCCCTGTTGCTATTTCTTGAGAAGAGGGAAGAGAAGTAGAGGAAGAGGTTTTGGCAACAGTAACTTGAAGATTAGAATCATTCGCGGTAGTAGGAGTGGAAGAAGGAGCTTGATTAGTCGCAGTTACAGTCTCATTCACCGCAATATCCTTCATCGCAACTTCATTCACCACGGCTTCATTAACCGAATCTCCATTAACCGCAGTTTCATTTACCGTAGTTTTATTCACCACAATTTCATTAATCGCGAGTTCATTGGCTGCTGATTCATTCACTTTATTTCCAGCCATCAAAGATTCATCCATCGCAACTTTTAAAATATTGATGGAAGTATTAGCATCAATAATTTCATTTGGAATTGATGAAGAAGTAGTATTGGTGTTAATATTGAAATTTACGCAAGGATAAGGAGAAGATTTATCTTGCGGCGGAACAGGGTCTGCAGGAAAAAAATCAAGAATATCCACTTCATCTGAAAGAGGTTTAACTTGACGAGAACGCTTAAGAGGTCTAGAAATATTTTCTTCACCTTGCGAATAATAATGTAGATAAGAAACAGAGGCAACAATATTGTTATTTCAAAGAAATAGGTGTTTCTTACTACCTTATCATTCTCAGATCTTTTCGCCTTTCCAACACGCTTTTTCTGAGGACCCTTAGGGTTAGGGTTTTTGACAGTAATCTTAGTCTAAGAAGTAGTGTTACTAAAAAGATAATATAAAATATGGGGATTATAAATCAGGCGATAGAGATGATGAAACATGAACAAAATAAGGTTCAAGATAAGAACATACCTTTGAGTCTCCATTAGAGCAGCAGCATGAAGGATATTAGGAAAGAAAAAGTTGCAGACGAAAAAGAAAGAAGTTGAAGAAAAGAGAGAAGGTGAAAGAAAACTTTTCCTCGAGTGGGACATCTATTTATAGATGAAGGATGGATAACCGGGTTAATCGGTAAAAAAAGTAAGGATTGACACGTGCCAACGGTAAAGCGTAAAATAGGGAACTTTGTCGGGTAAAAAATAAGGAGTTGCGGCAAATCAAGAAACTTAAATTCTCATGATCTTTATCTTCTTCGCAAAAAAGATATGAGAAGAGGCAAGATGTAGGATCAGAATATTGTCACAACAATATTCCTACGAAATAAACAACAGTTCTGCGAGACATGTTTACGATACATCAATGATATTCTGCGATACATATCAAAATGACGTAAAGAATGACATATCGGATGAAAACGACAGAAACGTGAGAAAAGTGTGACATTTCCTCGATGAATCAATAAAACCTGCGAAAGATAAAGGGGGTGCAAACTGCGATGTATCGCAAGAACCTAGATCTGAAACTAAAGGGAATCTTAGCTGTAAATGAGCTGTCATGAGCTCTAATCCACTATGTAAATGCCTATATAAAGGAAATGAATAGTTCCAGAGAGGATGATGAATTTTTGAGTGCTAAGAAAGTTTTTAGGAGAGAGAAAATCTTATTAAGTGTCTTGTGTTCTTGATCATTGTAATTCTTTTAAGATCATATTAATAAAGTAGGTTCTTAATCTTCAAATTGTGTCATAAATATTGATAAATTCTTGAGTTGGGTGTAGTGTGGGAATTCCTGCAACTACAAGCTTGTTATTTTGCCACAGTACATCGTCTCTTGGTGTTAATGTAAACTTCGATGGTATCTCACGCTTAACAACTTCATAGAACTGTGCTTCCAATGTCTTCATGGGATGTGGGGCAGTAAAGTTAATGTTGAAAGTCGAGAGACCACAAAATTGCATGTACCTTTCAAGAGCATGCTGGTAATTGTGTCTCAGGGCTGCAGCATCTATAGATCATAGGATGGCACCTTACAGCTGTTGCGTTTGAATATGGGAAGCTAGGTAGCAATAGTGGCTGGTGTTGGCCATTGTATAGACGCCAAATCCTCCATCTTAAATGGGAAGAGTAACAAGACGCTATTGAAGCGGACCAAATCCTGCGCCATCCCCTGTTACTAAATACTGAAGGTACTGAAAAAGATGTTGATCGTAATGTTCAGTAGCTGTCTGTAGAAGAACTTGAGGACTGGTCGTGCGAAGAGTGAAATATAGGCGTGAAACTCTAGTGCAATTTCGAAGAAGTAAGAGCTCGCTCTGCGTATCCTGCAGTTTCTTGACAGAGTTCATGAGATTGATGGTTTTGTCGACACGAGACATGATTAAATCACTATTGTATTGGGTGTCGAGGCTTACAGGGCCGCCAAGTAATTTTACCCCCTTCTCAGGCTTACCTATTTCAGCTGGGAATACACCTTCCATCGGGCATCTTGGGTCCGGATATGGCCAGAAGATTTATGTCTTCTTAATGTTCTAATGTAAACCACGAGCAGTACCTTCTTGGAATATTATATTAAGGGCTTTTGAGACTTCCAATGTATCGCCAATGATAGTTCTGTCGTCGAGATACCATGCATGCATATCCAACTAGCAATGAGAGGCAATGTTTAGAACTAGAGGGTGTAGCACCAATGCTAACAAAAGGGGTCTAAGGGGATCCACTTGTTGCACCCCATAGGTAGAAGATAAGATGAACTCATTATAATATAGTTGGGCAGGTTGAGCATAACAGAACTCAACCCACCTGGCTATAGTAGGGCATCTAATTCGTACTTCTTTGATGACGATCGACTATATTAAAGGCATTTGAGAAGTCCACCAACATCATTGTAAGGTTAGTGTGTGTTCCTTTGAGCTCCATTAGTGTGTTGGCAGCATGTAGGATACTTTCGCCACCACAGGGGACTCCCATTCCGAATTGATAATCTTCTAAGTAATTTTCCATTCTTTTCCCACTGCCGTGGCTGCGACTTTAGAACAAAGCCTCCTCCATATTGTGTTGACAGCGATGGGTCTAATCCGGCCATCAGGCTTGAGCAATGGTGTTGAAGGGGCGCTGGCGACATATTTTCCAAGAGCTGCAGGGCACATACCATCTAACCACAGATTGATAACACACACCATAGAGCTAAGAAAGTCATCGAAAACTGTAGCAGCAGGTCCTCTTAGTGCATCGAGTAGGTGTTGCGCCCTAATACCATCCCTACCGCAGAAGGTACCCTTTGGAAAACTTCTAATAGCCTCCAACACTGCCCTGCCGGTAACTGAAACAGGTGCTACTGTAACACTATCTGTTGGAATAGCTGGGAGGTGCAGGTGGATGTTTGGATTGCAGTTCATGCAGGGTGTCCAAACTAGAAGGTGCTACAACATTAGATGAAAGAATTAGAATGACGGCTATATAATGCACGTGACTTAGCTCCTTCCTGCAGGCTTCGACATTTGTATAATGCCCGTGACTGGCTTAGTTGATTTCCTTTATTTCTGAATTTCTTTATGCGTCTGCAGAATCTGCTGAACCAAAGAAATGCATCCTGTTGGTTCTCCCCATTTGGCCAAAGCCTGATTAATAGCTGCAGTTTGGAGGAACTTCATGTTTCCTGACCTTTCTTCTGTTGAACTCTTAGAAAAGTAGAGATTTAAAGTGCACACAGGTAAAAGAAGCAGCTGCATCCATGAAAAGAGATTGGAAAGATAGAAAAATACAGTCGGCACTGCGACAAAAATACTCGAAACTGTGGTAATCTGTTTCTGGTAAACCAGATTAAGTGTATCCACAGATAAACCCACAAAGACATCACCAGGAATAATATTATCGTCCTGAGAGTTAACAGCAGACGAATCAATGGTTGTATAGGAAGTCACAATGACATGTAAGATTGGATTGTCAACACCATAAATCAGAAATTTTGCACTTCTGCCATTGTAAGGACCTGATAAGGTTCCACCCTCATGATCTCTGCATGGGCATTTCCAAGAGTACCATTCCATGCAGGGGAATCTTTTCCCATGCATTGTAAACGCGAAGATTATGACAAGATGGTTAACCCATTCGTAATAGAGAAGTGCTTTTCTTGTATATGCCTGAAAATAGAACTATTTGCATATCCTCTACCATCTACACAGTCTTGACAACCTTCAAAGCCTTTATAGGGACAATGACACGATGTATCATCATCTGAATCATTATCAGCCAACACACTTTTCTCCATGAAAGTTATGAAGGGTTCTGCATATGAATAAGAGGGTCCACCTTGTGCAAGGGATAACACCCTGGAAGATGGAGTGGCTTCCCTTAAAGATGATCTAGTTCTAGGCATCTTTGTAAAGATGAATAAAAATAACTACCCTAACAATAACCTAAAACTCATGAGATTGCAAAGGGATACGCTTGAAGGGTGTCAAAATATGTGGAAACTAATGGGGAATTGAGCAAGGTGGGTGCTGATGGCGTTTGAATGAAGATTGAAGGTATAATAACAGAAAAGGTAACTTAGGTTTTCAATCGCCTGGGTTTATTTTTTATTTAGTTTTTAATAAAAAAAAGTATTTTACATAGAAATGGTTGGAAGCCGGGCAACAAGTTGTTCCCCGACGCCTTTTTGAATAGCCAACCCTATCATATGAAATAGAAAGCTACCCACTTTGCTATTTGCATCATAAATAGCAAAGCAGTTCTTTAATCTCAATAATAAGGAAATCATATCATCTCCAAGTTCTCCTAACGTTGTAAAAGCCAAAACATCGAACCTGTAACCATGAGTTATACATTTCTCTAAGTATTTGTTGCATTTACGGGGGGTGGCTGCGGAAAGAGCATGACCTGGTGTAAAGCTACGAATACCTCCACTTGTAAAAGGTGAGAAACCCGTGACATTGAATCACACGTCCCGGTCATTCTCCCAATTGTAGACAAGTAGATCAGCGGGTCTCAAAGGTGCGTTCGTGTCCGATAAGAAGGGAAAAGAAAAATCATACATTAGGGGCAAGTATCCGAGCAACAATCTGGGCTCCTATGCCTTTTTTAATCACAACACCTAGTCTAAAGAAGAGAGAATCGCCTATCTTATGATTAGCATCATGGCTCACAAGGCAATTTCTCAGCCTTTTTAAGAAAGAAATCATCTCACTACCTAGCTCACCCAAAGTTAAAAAGGCTAAAACAACAAAACCATAACCCTGAGTTGTACACATCGCAAGATATTTATCACGTCTCAAGATATTTATTATTATTATTATTTTTTTCGCAAAAGGTTTATTATTATTATTTTATTATTATTGGATAAAGAGTATTACATTAACTAGTTGGAAGCCTAACAAGCTAAGCTCCAACAACATACTATTATATTAATTGAACAGGTTGATGTGCTAACCTACCAGCGAGCCTCATGGGTAACCTAGCCAAGGGAGCCGAAGCGGATGGGTGTGTGTGGTGGTGGGGGGGGGGGGGGGATTCTGTCACAAGGGGGAAAATTAATACTACCTTCCATGTTAATTCATGCAATATTACGCCATTGGGGGCTTGAACCTGGGACCTCCTGGAACGCATGAAACTTCGGGTTTTTTTTTTTATAATAATAATAATAACTCCCATACCCGCTGGATGCTACAGCTGCTGCGATTTCAGTGGATAGCAAAAATGTGTTAGCTGCAATTAGAAGTTTCCCTAAAGGCACATCTTGTGGTAGAGATGGGCTTCGTTCTTAACACTTGTTGGATGCTTTAAATGGTCCTGCAGCTGCAGTTCCGAGGAATTACTAAACTCAATTGCTTTAGTTGTAAACTTATGGTTGTCTGGTGATTGTCCTACTGTTCTAGGGAAATATATTGCTAGTTCCCACCTAAATCCTTTACTCAAGCCAGATGGAGGCATTAGACCTATAACAGTTGGGACAATTTGGAGGTGACTTTGCTCAAAAATCGCAGCAACCTCAGTGGGTAGAGAAATGGCTAGGTACTTGGGTGACCACCAATTTGGTGTCGGAATCCCTTGTGGTGGCGAAAGTATTCTCTATGCAGTAAATAGGTTAATTAAACTAAAAGGTACACATGACAATATTACTATGATGCTTGTTGATTTCTCTAATGCTTTTAATCTGGTGGACAGGACAACCTTGATTAGTGAGGTAACTAAATGTCCAAGTATATATCGGTGGGTCGAGTTTTGCTATGCTCGGCCTGCTAGACTATACTATAACGAGAACATTTTATCTTCAGCTCAAGGCGTTCAGAAGGGTGATCCTCTTGGACCGCTTCTTTTTGCATTAGTTCTTCACCCCCTAGTCCGTAAGATTGCTGAGAAATGTTCTCTTGATATGCATTCCTGGTATCTCGATGATGGGACCATCATTGGCGATACACTGGAAGTGTCAAAAGCTCTTAGAATCATCCAGAAAGAAGGTTGGGCAAGAGGCTTGCACTTAAACATCAGGAAAACAGAAATTTTCTGGCCAACTGCAGATCCGAGGAGCTTTCTGGTAGATGTTTTCCCATCATCTATCGGCAGGCCTTCTAACGGTGTAAAGTTGCTTGGAGGGCCTGTCAGCCTTGACAACCAATT
Organism: Papaver bracteatum; assembly: GCA_023529315.1. Classification (NCBI taxonomy): domain Eukaryota; kingdom Viridiplantae; phylum Streptophyta; class Magnoliopsida; order Ranunculales; family Papaveraceae; genus Papaver; species Papaver bracteatum. Next base: position 2,205,311 of record JAJJWX010003683.1, read on the forward strand.
TTTCAGCGACTTGGTTATGTTTAGAGATGAGAAAACAATCAACTTAATAAATTCTGTGAGGCAGTTAAAAGATCCACAAAGTGAGATCTTACTTTTACCGAGTTGTACCGGTGTTTCGAGGTTGTATTTCACTTTTCGGACCACGAGCCATGAAGTCCTGCAGGCTGAAACAACCCATTATGATCAGTACTTGATGCAATATCTTCAGCATTTGATTACAGGTGATAGGGCTGGATTTGGTCCACTTCAACAAAGACTTGTCACTCTGCCTATTAAAGATGGAGGGTTTGGTATATATAAAATGGCTGATACAAGCCAATTATGTTATTTGGAATCGCATACTCAAACTTAGCACTTGCAGAATACTATTTTGAGTTCCATTGACATGTCAGCACCGAGCCATGCGTATCAATATGCTCTCAACCAGTTATTACAAGCCTGTGATCTTTCTTCTTTCAACGTCAACTCCACTGCCCCACATCCTATGAAAGTTTTGGCAGCTCAGTTTTTCGATGTTGTTAAGAGGGAGATTCCAGCAAAGTTCAACTTGTCAGCGCGATATGCAGCTTTGTGGCAGAGCAATAAACTTGACCATGCTATGGACTATATGAATGTTATTCCCATTCCTAGCCTTAACCAATCACTTGGGCCACGACAGTTCCATGCAATTGCTCAATATCGGTTAGGCATACCATTATTTCCTGAAGATGGCAGCTGTTCATGTTGTGGTCGTGCTATGGATGTCTTCTGAGACCACGCACTCCATTGTTCAAGCGAAGTTGGTATTAAATTTAGGCACAACTTGGTATGGGATGTCATTATGGACATTTTCTATAGGTCTGGCGTTGCAGCTGGGTAAGAAGTCCCTTTGGGATTTTCTGATAATGATAACGCTATCAAGCCTACCGACATCCTCATATATAATTGGGTCAGTGGACAAGATACTTGATTCAATATCACTGGAGTTTCACCATTTTCAGGTGGAGGGATTCGTAACTTCACACCTGTTCATGCCATTTCTGCAGCAGTTATACGTAAGCGCCACAAGTATTTAGACAAGTGCACATCGCAGGGATATCAGTTTTGTGCCTTGGATTTCTCGACTTTGGGTGAGGTTGGAGATGACCTCGTTATTCTGTTGAGGAGATTGAAGAATTGTCTAACCAACTATGATGTTAACAACAAAGTAGGGGGTTTGATTTTCCATAGGGTAGGTTTGGCTATCCAAAAGGGAGTTAGTGCACAAATTGTTGCCCGACTCCCACCCATTCATGTGTAAATAACTCTTTTTGTTTCTCTTAATTAAAGCCTTGAGTGGTGTCGTTTTTTTATAATAATAATAATAAGTATTATAATAAAAATGAATGTATTTGGTATACCAATTTTTAGTAATGTTGAGCTTTGTGCTTGTTGTAAAAGGAAAATGGATGTATTTGGTGACCATGAACTTCACTGTGCTAGTGAGGTTGGGGTCAAATTTCGACATGATTTTGTCAGAGATGTTGTGGATGATATTTTATACAAAGCTGGGGTTGCTGCTAGGAAAGAGGTTGATTTGGGTTTCATATCAAAGGAGGGTAAAGCTTTGAAGCCTGCGGATTTACTTGTCTATAATTTGATAAATGGAAGGGATGTTTGTTTCGATATTAAAGGGGTTTCCCCCTTTTCAGGTTATAGTGGTCGTGCTTTTGTTCCTAGTGCTACCATTTCGAGTGTTATTTCACGTAAATGCACAAAATATTTAGATATGTGTTCCACTCATGGTTATGGTTTTGGGATTCTTGCATTCTCCACCCTAGGTGAACTTAGTAATGACACTGTGGTTTTATTGAAAAGATTGAGAAATTATGATCCTAATAATTAAATTGGTAACTCTTTGTTTTATAGATTAGGTATTTCCATTCAGAAAGGTGTGGGGGCACAACTTGTTGCTAGGTTACCCTCTACTGATGTTGTATCTTGTATTTGATTCTTTTGTAATTTAATAATAATAATAAAAAGTATTATAATAATAATACTTTCAATTTATCGCTAGGCTCCCAACCAACCCCGTGTAATTTTTTTAATACTTTATAATAATAATAATAACAATATTATTCAGAAAGGTATCGGGGCGCAACTTGTAGCACGTCTCCCGACCAAATCTTTGTAAAGTACTTATGTTTTAATTTCTTAATAAAAGCCTTCGTTCCCCCCTTTCATAATAATAATAATTAAAAAAAAAAAATTGTCTGACAACAACAATGCTCTCAAGCTTGCTGACATCCTCATATACAATTGGGAAAACAGACAAGACACATGCTTTGATGTGACTGGAGTTTCACCTTTCTCGAGTGGAGTGATTCACAACTTCACACATAATAAAAAATAATAAAAAAATAATAATAATAAGAAGAAGAAGAAGAACCTTCATGGCCCCTTTTGTAATTGAACAGGGGTTAAGTGTTTCTTTGTGTGTATGTGTGATTGGCCATAGAAAGAGAGTTCATTAATCCGTGAGAGTTTTCGTCGATTGATGTTGGATGTTGTTCTGGGGTTTTGAGGATTCACACCACCAATTGGTTTTCTGTAAGTGATTTCGTTGCTCTGAATAAGGATTCAGTGTAGTAGATTTGTGCAAAGGTTTTGAAATTCGATTTAGGGGTTTTGAGATTTGGTTTATTGTGTGAGTAATTGATGTTATAGTATTACGGGTGTTTGATTTTGAAGTTCAGGGTTAACAATATCCTTGTAATTGTTTTGATTTTGTGCTTTGTGATTGATTCATCATATTTAGAGGGTGTAGAAACTCCATTTGATCTCGTCTTTAAGAGTGGTTATTTTTCAAGCTGTTTCTTTGAGCAATCAGTGTTTTGGGGTTCCCTATATAAAATTGAAGGTTTGTTGTTGTAGTAGGGTTATTGTTTGATGTATTTGGATTCTACAGTGGGGTTATTGTTTTGGTGTTGATGAACTGAGGATAAATGTTTCTGTGTGTGTGACTAGTAGCTGTTGGAGGTTTTTTCAAGAGTTGCGTGTGTGTAGAAGCAGTATCAGGGTTTTTTTGTTCATCATAGAGGAGTACAGTGCTCTGAGTTTGAAGTTTCCTGGATGTTTAATTAGTGTTTCAATGAATGGTCTTTTGAGGTTTCAATTGGGATTGTTTACCTAATTTGAACTCTTAACTTCCCATTCTAATTGTCTTCTGGTTCTCTCTTTGGGTTGGATTTTCGAATTAATTTGATATTCTAGCAATCTTGTTGAGTTTCAGAGGTAGTGATTGTTGTTTCTATTGTTTGTTTTCTCTGAATTACTATGACAAGAGTTACTAGGTCTAGGTCTAGTCAGACACATTGCTTACGTTCCATCCCTCAAGGTTGTGTTAATCAAACTGCAGATGAGTCTCATCAGTGCAGCATTGATGCATCTGTAGATTCACTTTCGGGCTCGTCTTCATCGTCTCAGTTTGTATCCACATCATCATCTCCTCCCTCACCCCTATCTCAAATCCCATCAACATCAACCTCACAGGGTGCTAAGGTTCCTTGCCCATTCAAGGGATATGATGGATGTGGAGGTGGAGTTTGTGGAAGGGGTTATGCTAAGAGTGTCGTCTATCGCCAAATATCAGATCAGCATTTCCCCATAGGAAAGGATAAAGAAACATGCAAAGCACGTATACAGACTAATCCTGATTGCTTTGCTGCTTGGGAAAATGTCTTACTTGACATGCAGATGTGGATGTGCTTTAAATGTCTTCACATCCATGCATGGAAAAAGGCATGTACTTCAAAATTATATAAGGCAGATGTTATTGCAGGTCCTTTTAACGTACATGGTGCTGAGTTCCTTATTCATGGTGTATTGAAGCCACAACCTGGTGGTGTGTCTGATAATGCAGTGAAATCTGGCAGTTCTTGTGACCGTTCTAGTTTGAATGATGCATTAGTTGGCTTGTTTTTGGACATGTTAGAGCATTGCTCGGTCAAACTCGTATGCGTTTCTATATCAAGCATGTTTGTCAATGTTATTGATCAAAACTATATAGTCTTGATTTCTAGTCTACTATAGCTAAGGTCTCGGACTAGGATAGAATATGTAGTTGAGCTCAAGAACTCCATGGATATCATCATACAAGAAGAAGGACTACTCAAGGAACCAGTGGATCTTCAACAACTAAGAGGTATGTGGAGACTTGAACTTATCTATCACTCAAAAGTCTATCTACTCTATCTCCTATCTTGAGACAAAAGTCGTTTTACTATATAGACTAAAGATATACACATGTGACATTTCGAGCTGAGTATATCTCGCTTATCTATTTCTCAAAATGTGTGTTGGTAAAGCTTTAGCTTTAGCCAAGTTCATCTTTGCCTAGTGACGAAAGTCATGTTATGTTTCAATCACTTTGGAAATTGCTCTGACGAAAACTAGTTTGTGAATAACAACTATATGACGTCATCTGAGAATGTTTCAATGATTAAAATGAGAGTTTAGACAATATAACCATTGGGGGATATAAACATTATTGTGGTAACATATATATGTATAATACCTTAGCACTTGAACCGAAGTTTGCGAACTTTGTTGATCAAGTGAAACCGTAAATTGAGCAGTCAACCCAGTCCGCGAACGCAGTCCGCGAACAAGCGTAGTTCTCGAACCCGAGAATTTTTGCTGGAGTTATAGCTCGGTTTCAGTCTGCGAACTCAGTCCGTGAACTGACGGAAGTTCCCGAACCCGAGAATTTCTATTGGAGTTTGTGAACTCCAACCGGTTATGTGAGTCCGCGAACCCAGTCCGCGAACTTGAGTGGTTATGTCTAAAAACGATATTCGTGAACTTATTTAAATTATCTAAGGAATGCTATTGCAAACCGTGGATTTATAGTTCATGAATCGATTCGAGTGAATCACATCGTTTTTGCTTCAATTATGTCTTGTGTAGTACAAAAGATCTTATATCAATTGAACAACTTTCTAACTAGTTCATTTGAGTCATTTGGACTAGTTATGGTGAAGAAGAATATTGTTGATATGAAAGTTATCATTTGGCTAACCATTTGGTTGACTAATATTCAACCAACTATTGTACACGTTTGGGTACGGTTACACAAACCCAAAATCTTCAAGTACATGTGTGTATGGCAAGCTAAGTTTTCGATCTAACGGTTGAGAGATATTAGCTTGTATCTAATCAGGTTTTTATCTAACAGTGGATACTGAATGCTTTGTTACTAAGCTAACATTGATTGCAAACCCTGATTTGAAAGACTATATAAGGGAGAACTCTAACAACTGGGAAACCTAATCCCCACACATTCTGTGTGATACTAGTTTGCTAAGCTAGAGTCTATTCTCCTTTAACCTTTGGTTTCCTTCTTCTAAAACCAGGTTAACGAATTAAAGACTTCATTGGGATTGTGAAGCCAGACCGATACTACTTTTCTTGTAGTTGTGTGATCTGATCTTGCTTTTTCTACCGTACGAGTACAATTGTAATAATTAGCTTGATATTTCTATCTCCGATAGGCAAGATATAAAAGTAATCACAACCATCTTCATCTCATCGTTTGTGATTCCATAATATCTTTTTTCGCTGCGTCGATTAATATTATTGTGAGGTGATTGATATACTAAGGTGTTCTTCGGGAATATAATCTGGTCTTATTGATTGGTTCATGTTCAACTTTATTTATCAAAAGACGGAACAAAACTGATAGGTTTGTTCGTGGGAGACGAATTTATCTATCTTGTAGACTTTTCTGTGTGAGACGGATTTGTTTGCTAAAGACTTCGACTTTGGGTCATAGCAACTCTTGGTTGTGGGTGAGATCAACTAAGGGAATCAAGTGCACAATATCCTACTGGGATCAGAGGCGTAGGAGCATAACTGTACCTTGGATCAGTGTGAGATTGATTGGGGTTCAACTACAATCCAGACCGAAGTTAATTTGGAGTAGGCTAGTGTCTGTAGCGGCTTAATACAATGTATGTTTAATCTGGACTAGAACCCGGGGTTTTTCTGCATTTGCAGCTTCCTCGTTAACAAAATTATGGTGTCTGTGTTATTTCTTTTCCGCATTATATTTTGTTATATAATTGAAATAATACAGGTTGTGCGTTGTTCAATCGATTAGAATATCCTACTTATTGGTTGTTGATTTAAATCGATTGACACTTGGATATTGGTCTTTGGTACCATCCAAGTTATCTCTATTTGATTAGACTCACGAATCATATTTACTTGAGTAAATCAAATCGAGAGATTGAGATAACAATTCTTGAGTCTTTTCTATTGATTGAGTCTAGTTGATTCTCTAGAAAACAACTCGGAGTTGTTCATACAGATTGATAATAGAAATATTGGGTAAGGTTGTTATACCCCCTTTTTCAATTGGTATCAGAGCAGGCAAACACGTTCAACACCTCACAAGTCTGTGTTTGTAGCGATCTAACTCTATGGACAAGAGTAGTATCTCTGATAAACGCATCACCATAAATAAAAATTATGTCCTGTCTATTAAATAGAAAGATTCTTCAATCTCAAACATAGATGAACCTCGTGTTCACACTAGACAGACAGACTCTGACATGTGTTGTTCTGATCATCTTTCTAAAGAGTCTTTTTCTCAAAACAAATGGGAAACATCTGAAGAGAGTGAATTGATTCTAAATCTTGTTATAATTCAAGCTGATAGACTCAATCAGATGAAACAACATGTCAGGGTTCTTCTTGGTATGATAAGAGACTACAAATCCAAAGATAATACTGAAGATCATCCTTCATGTATGATTCTTGATGCAAGCATTAAAAAGGATGCACTGGAAATAAAACATCTCTTGAGTAATCTCTCTATTCAAGGATGCTCTAAGCAGTCCAATATACCAAGCACTTCTGATACATCTGAAAATTTTCCAGCACCAGAAGTAGAAATGGAGTCCCTTCTAATTAAGAAGGTTGTGTTAGGTTCCTCTGATCAAGGAAATTCTACACCATATGAAAGGAAGGAATCTCCTGACGAGAATATTAAGACCAAACTGCCTAATCACTCGTGTGATCAAAAGGAGAAAGAAGGAAGAATGATGATATGAGAAATGACTTGATAAAGATAATTCAAGTCTACAAAGAAATTGTCAACATGATGTCTTCCTCCTTAAGTCAAGACCCTTTTGGTAAGAGCTCAAACTATGTCTCATATTTGATGACAATAAGTTTTATGATAATTTCTCAAATCAAAATGAGTCTCTCTCAAAATTCAGAAGGAAAAAAAAGACTTGGTCATAATCATAATTCCTTAGATGAGTTTAAATCTCATACTTGTGCTAATTAATCACAAGGTTAGGAACTTGCTCATAAAAATCTTGCTGAGCAAGATGTGTAAAAGTCAGGTGTACTTTGGAAATTTGGGTTTTGCCTAGTTGTGCTCTTCTCTTATCGTTTATAGCTAAACTAGTGCTAGCAGACAATATTGCCTAAAAAGTATTTGCAATATCTTTTAGTATTTTTCTGTTTATTGTCTCGTGTTCTTTTCTTGTGGGGTGCACTGTGTTCGAATGTGTACACGGGTTACCGTTTCGAGTTTATAGCTTGGAAACCCTAAAAGTCCTTCTTCCAAACAAAACCTTTAAATATCCGACCTATTGAGTTACATATGTCACGTACACATACTCTAGAGTTTTCTAGGTTATCAAGAATGTCCCTCTCCTCATATTTTTATGGTGGTTTTGCAAAGGGATTTCTTGTAAAAGGTTTTGGTGTTGAATCAAAAGGAAGAAAGAAAAGAACTCTTGTGGAAGATGGAGCACTTAATGCCTCATGCTACTATGCCTACTCACATCAAGATGTTGAGAATGAGGATATGGTGTCTGCTGAAGTGGTTCATGACTTTCTGAAATACTTTGAGAAAGCAAAACTGCAACTTGTTGATACAATGAATGATCTTGATGTGGTTAGAAGTGATTTGAAAAAGGTTACTGGTGACCTTGGTCTCATGAAGTCACATGTTAAAGAACTTCTCAATAAGGATATCTTTTCTGAAGACATAGTTAATGATATGGATCACAATCTCAAAAGTCTTGAAAACTGTGAAGCTGTCGAACGTGAACTTTAGCTTGTGATCGGTTTCTAGTAGACATGTTTGAGTGAACAGTGTCTAGTAAATCTTCAATTGTTTGTTTTTGTTTAGAAGAATAACTAGTATTTTGGAATAACCATTATTGTGATTACACATAGCTATCCAATGTTTTCATCTTCTTCTTGTTTTTAGGTTTTTTTGTTTAAAAATACTAAGTTTGTTTGGAAGATGATGGTTGTAGTATTAATCTTTATGGTTTTATATATTGTAATATTTTGATGGGATATGTGTGTCTACGTCCGTGAACTTGATTGTCCCATATTTTGTCAAAAGTAAAGTCGTTTGTGAATTGATATGCATATATTAATAAAAGGATGAATATACTTTTGACAAACACAAAAGTTAAGCCTATATTGTCAATTATTGATGTAAGATAGGTTAAAAATCTTTTGTGATTCAAGGATTATGTCTATTGTGTGTCATTGTGCAAATGGTGATGAAACATATAATGAATCCTTGTGTTATCCACGGTATAGAGCCTTATTGATCCATATTATTATGTATTACCGTGAAGGCTCCATTGTGTATCTTATGTTGAGCACGATACGACTAAGTCGATTCCTTATTGGCATGGTTGGTTGTTCCATGAGATGCTATATGTTGAGCATTAAGAACTAAATTAATCAACTTGTGTGGTTGTTAAGTTTGTATTCCATAAGTTTTCTTATGTTAAGTATATGTATGGTTAAGGTTGTCATGTTATGATAATCTTAGTCGGGGTTCCATAATCTCTTGTGTTGAGCCCAAATGAACTAAATCAATCATCTAGTATGGTTATTTAGTTAGCACTCTGTAAGTTCTTCTTATGTCAAGTGTGGCCAATTAAATTGATTACTCTTGTAATTAATTTGGTTGAGTATAACAATTAGATTATTTGCAAGTTCTCTTGTGATTAATTTAATTGATTTTTTAAGTCTCCATAAGTTTACTTGTGTTGAGCGTATTTAGTCAAATTAATCTTGGTTCGCTGTGGTTAATTTGATTAAATATTTCTTGTTGGATTCCAAATTCATACTTGTATGTAATTCGTTGAGTCTAAATAAATCCTTCTTTTCTTTTGAAATTAAGGTCGCTCTTGTTGTTCCTTAGAGAATGACATTTTATGGGGGAGAGTTCTTTTGAACTTGTGCTTAATTGCCAAATCTTTGTGGTGAGTGCGGCTGTGGAATATTATAGGGGTTATCTTGCGTCTTTATAAACTCCTTGATGAATGCATTTAGCTTCGAATTTATGATTGCATCTAAACAATATGATACATATTTACCTTTGGTCATGAAATTTCTCTTACGGAAATTTCATTAGGATCCCGTTCTTATACCTTTGCCAATTTTATTGACAAAAAGAGGGAGAATTAATTGTAGTTCACACTACAAATACGTATGGTTCGGATCATTATGTAAGTGGGAGTGGTCTCCATGTGAAATAGAGTATTGACTAAGGGGGAGTGAAGAATCACCATATTATTGTTGTTGAAGTTGTGATGCAATTGAACTTAGACGCTGTGTAATAATACTATGACACTGTATAACAATGATTGAGAACCGATGCTTTTCTCATTGTTATAGCTACGGATTTTCAACAACGATGATGATAAACTTACAACCTTTGGGATCATTGGATTACTTGGAAGTGACGAAGATTTCGAGTATTGTTGAAGATTAGACATGTGGAATAGGAGCTACAAATTTTATTTATATATTTTTTGTATTCATATGTATTAATAGTTTTTCCACTAAAATTGACAAAGGGGGAGATTGTTAGAGCATTGGTCGGTCAAACTCGTAAGCGTTGCTATATTAAGCATGTTTGTCAATATTAGTGATCAAAACTATATAGTCTTGATTTCTAGTCTACTATAGCTAAGGTCTCGGACTAGGATAGAAAGTGCAGTTGAGCTCAAGAACTCCATGGAAATCATCATACAAGACGAAGGACTACTCAAGGAACCAGTGGATCTTCATCAACTAAAAGGTATGTGGAGACTTGAACTTATATATCACTCAAAAGTCTATCTACTCTATCTCCTATCTTGAGACAAAATTCGTTTTACTATATAGACTAAAGATATGCACATGTGACATTTCGAGCCGAGTATATCTCGCTTATCTATTTCTTAAAATGTGTGTTGGAAAAGCTTTCGCTTTAGACAAGTTCATTGAACAGGTAGGCTCCAATGACACACTACTACATTAATTGAACAGGTTGCTGTGCTAACCAACCAGCGAGCCTCATGGGTAACCTTGCCAAGGGGAGCCGAAGTGGGAGGGGGGGCTAAGATTTTGTCACAAGGGGGGAAAACTAACACTACCTTCCATGTTAATTCCCGCAATATTACGCTATTATTATTATTATTTGAAGGGGCCATCATATGCTTTTATTTAAAAAAAAAAGCAAACATAAGTATTTTTATACATAATTAGTTGGCAGCCGAGCCACAAGATGGGCTCCAACACCTTTTTGGATTGCCATGCCTACTCTATGGAATAAAAATCTGTTGTTGCTATAATCTGCGTCATTATTGGCAAGGCAACTCTTGAGACGCTTCAAGAAACCCACTGTGTCATCACTAATCTCCCCCAAGGTAGTGAAAGCGAGGACGCCGAAACCATATCCATGAGACTCACAAGTAGCTAGGTACTTGTTGCGTTTACGCTGAACGACTTTGGCAATAGCCTGACCTGGAACGAAGGATCGTATATCACTTGTGAAGGGAGAGACCCCTGTGACGTCGAAGCATATATGTTTCCCGTTTTCCCAATTGTATACCAACAAGTTAGCAGGGAGCAAAGTGTGGTTATCATCAGATCTAAGGCCCAAAGAAGCTTCTTTTCTGGCTGATACCCTGGCTCGAAAGCATATATCCATATAGACGTCTCGTACCCCGTTGTGCCTGAATTTAAGACTGATCTCGCTTGCACAGTGTAAGGCATGGTCTCCATATATGTTCATGTCCCTATTTCAACTAGTGCATCGACTGCCAACAAGGAAGAGAGGAATACCTAGGCGATAGCTAAGAACACACCGGAACTGCCTTGGTCCTAAAGTTTGGTTTAGCCCACTAATTGGAATGGCCAGCAAGTAATCTTGGGCATGTTTTGCTTGGTTGGTTTGCCACAACACGCTGTCTCGTGTAGTCAAACTGAACTTAGTAGGCAGCTTCTTCTTCACAGCGTCAAAGTATAATACTGCCAGTGAATGAATTGAATGCATAGGAGGAGGGGTAGTGCTGTCGAAACTGAGTGAAGGAGAAGAGATGCCACAAACCTGGTTGAACTTCTGAACAGCGTGCTGGCATATTGGGCTTGGTCCGTCTGAAATAGTGGTGTGTAAAATGACGCACTGAACAAGCTGTGTTTGGAGCTGTGACACCAAGTAGCAGTAATGAGAGGTGTCTGACATACTGTAGACCCCGATTCCGCCATCTCGTATAGGAAGTGTAGCCAGGCGATATTGCAGGGGGACGAACCCAGCACCGTCTGCAATGACCAACTGTCTCAGATACTTAAATAGGTGATCGTCGTAGTGTGATGTAGCATACTCCAAGGCCAATGGATTTGTTGTACGTATGGTGAAGTACAACTTAGAGATGCATGTACAATTACGTAGCAGTAGGACTTCACATTGAGGGTCTTTAAGTTTCTTAACGGCATGCATCAGGTGAAGTGTTTTGTCCACCCGGTGCATAATCATTTCTTGGAAAAACTGAAGATTAGGGATTACAGGTCCCCCTAATAATTTAACCCCCAATGAAGGTCTGCTGATGTTGCTAGGAAACAATTCAGGACTGAAGCCCTAATAATAATAATAATAATTATTATTATATTCTAGTGATATTTAATATTATTACATGAAACTAGTTGGAAGCCAAACAAGCTAGGCTCCAACGACATACTACTACATTAATTTAACAGGTTGCTGTGCTAGCCTACCAGCGAGCCTCATGGGTAACCTTGCCAAGGGGAGCCGAAGCGGTAGAGGGGGCGAGATTGTGTCACAAGGGGGGAAAACTAATACTAACTTCCATGTTAATTCCTGCAATATTACGCCATTGGGGACTTGAACCTGGGACCTCCTAGAACGCATGAAACTTCGGGGAACGGGGATGACCAGCTGAGCTAAGGCCCGTCCTTAAATATTATTATTATTATTATATTATTGGATAAATATTATTACATGAAACTAGTTGGAATCCTAACAAGCTAAGCTCCAACGACATACTACTACATTAATTGAACAGGTTGATGTGCTAACCTACCAGCGAGCCTCATGGGTAACCTAGACAAGGGAGCCGAAACGGCGGGAGGGGGGGATGAGATTGTGTCATAAGGGGGGAAAACTAACACTACCTTCCATGTTAATTCCCACAATATTACGCTATTGGGGACTCGAACTTGGGACCTCCTGGAGCGCATTAAATTTGGGGAACGGGGATGACCAGCTGAGCTAGGGGACCGTTCTTCTTCTTCTTATTATTATTATCAAATTATTATTATTATATTACCAAAGAAAACATCTAATTACAAGGATTTGCCAGGGAGACGCGCAACAATTTGCGCCCCAACACCTTTCTGAATAATAATACCTAGCCTATGAAACAAAGAAATGCCCAAATTTTTGTTGACATCATGGCATGCCATACAGTTCTTCAGCCTCTTCAACATGTCAGAAATGTTATTACTCAACTCCCCCAATGTAGAAAAGGCCAACACTCCGAACTCATATCCAAAATACGAACATAAGGCTGCATATTTATTATGTTTACGAGTAACTGCTGCAGAAATAGCGTGTCCGGGAGTGAAACTACGATTTCCACCTTTAGAGAATGGGGAAACCCCAGTGACGTCAAAGCATATGTCCTTACCATTATCCCAGTTATAGACTAAGATATATGTAGGTTTAAGAGGGGTACACCTATCTGACATAAGGCCAATAGATACCTCTTTTCTTGATTCGACGCTGGCCTTATAACAAAACTCAGAGAAAAGGTCGCTAACCATATCGTGGCGGTATTTATGGACAACTGCACTTGCACAATGTATGGCATGGTCTCTGAACCGATCCATCACTCTCTTGCAGCATGAACAGGTGCTATCCTCAGCAAAAAGGGGAATACCCAAACGATATTGAAGCACAGAACTGAATTGACGTGACCCTACTGCATGGTTAAGCCCTTGAATCGGTACGACTTTGAGATAGTCCTGCACATGGTCTTTCTTGTTGCATTGCCATAAAATAGAGTCGTGCTCTGACATGGTTAAGGTAGAAGGTATGTTCTTCTTGACGGAGTCAAAGTAATGGGTCGCCAATTGATGCATAGGCTGTGGGGCGATATCACTAAGGTTGAAAGAAGAAGAAGATAAGCCGCACACCTGGATATAGTTGTCTAAAGCGCTCTGAAAAGTATGTCCAAGATATGATATACGTTGAATAATGGTATGTTGGAGCGGTTGCGTCTGAAAACAAGAAGCTATGAAATAATAATGGATAGTGTCTGCCATTGTATAGACGCATAGTCCTCCATCGTTTATGGGAAGCGTATCCAAGCATTGTTGAAGCTATCCAAAACCAGGTCCATCACCTGTAATCAAGTAGCGTAGAAACTGTAGTAAATGGTGATCGAAACGTTGTTGAGAATCTTGCATAACCTGTGGTCTTGTGGTCTACATCGTAAAGTACAGCTTGGATACGCCAGCACAGTTACGAAGCAGTAGTAGTTCGCTCTGAGGGTCTCTTAACTTCTTGATACATTCCATAAGGTGAGTGGTTTTGTCAACCCTAGACAATATGGAGTCACTGCAGTATTGGTCATCCAAGATAACTGGCCCACCAAGTAATCTGACGCCCCTAGATGGTCTACCAACCCCCGTTGGGAAAACAGCACTGCTCCGTGGGTCTGGATTTGGCCAATAAATTTCAGTTTTTTGAATTTTTAAGCACATGCCTTTGGCTGGTCCATCTTCTGGATGGTCCGACTTCTTCTTATTCTTCTTCTTATTATTAAAACAAAATCCATGTTCTTTTTTATTTTTATTTTTTTAATTTAATATTATTACATGAAACTAGTTGGAAGCCTAACAAGCTAGGCTCCAACGACATACTACTACATTAATTGAATAGGTTGTTGTGCTAGCCTACCAGCGAGCCTCATGGGTAACCTTTCCAAGGGGAGTCGAAGCGGGAGGGGGGCGAGATTATGTCACAAGGGGGGAAAACTAACACTACCTTCCATGTTAATTCCTGCAATATTACGCCATTGATTATTATTATTATTTATTAGCAAAAAACAAAGAAGGTCTATTATTTATTATTATTATTATTATATTATATTAAACTATTATATTAATGGATAGATATTATTACATGAAACTAGTTGGAAGCCTAACAAGCTAAGCTCCAACGATATACTACTACATTAATTGAACAGGTTGATGTGCTAACCTACCAGCGATCCTCATGGGTAACCTAGCCAAGAAAGCCGAAACGGCGGGAGGGGGGGCTGAGATTGTGTCACAAGGGGGGCAAATAAAATGGCGCCACAGAAGGCTTATATTAGAAAATCAAACAAAGTCAGTATTTACATCGAGGGTGTTGGTAGCCTAGCAATAATCTGGGCACCAACTCCCTTTTGAATAATAATACACATTCTATGAAAAAGAGACCCTCTTACTTTACAATTGGCATCTTGACTAGCAGGATAGTTCCTCAACCTTCTCAAAAAAACACAAGTATCATCACCTAACTCACCAAAAGTTGAAAAAGCCAATACCTCGAACTCATATCCGTGTGATAAGCACTTGTCCAAGTACTTATTGTGCTTGCGAGTAACTACATCAGAAATTGCTTGGCTTGGGTAAATGAAGTGGTTCGGGCATTAGTAAATGGAGAAGCACCTGTGACATCATAAAAAACATCCCGTCCATTGTCCCAGTTATAAACCAGTAAATCTGCGAGCCTTAAATCTTTAACCGAGTTAGATAAGAAACCCATACAACCTTTTTACGAGATGCAACACCCTCTTTATAACATATGTATGCCAATGTATCACGTACCATATCATGTCATAACTTACCAGTTACCACCGACTTCGCTGGCACAATGAATAATATGATCACCATATATTTCCATATCCCGTTTACAAAAAGGACACAAACTGTCAGCTGCAAAAATGGGAATACCTAATTTATAGCTCAAAACTGCACGAAATTGTCGACGTCCAATAGATTGGTTCAAGCCCTGAATGGGTATAGCCTTGAGAAAATCAATGAATGGGTGGGAGTCGGGCAATAATATGTGCACCAACGCCCTTTTGGATAGCCAAACCAATCCTATGGAAAAGAAGACCACCTACTTTGCTATTAACATCATAGTTGGACAAACAATTATTTAATCTCTTCAGCAGAATAAAAAAGTCATCTCCAAGCGCACCCAAAGTAGAAAATGCCGAGGCACAAAAACAGTACCCTTGAGGCATCAAGCCGGCAGATTTATTATTATTATTACGAAAAGGGGTCACGAAGGATTTTATTAAAAAAGAAGAAATATTCGGAAATTTACAATGATTTGGCACGGAGACGCGCGACAAGTTGCGCCCCAATGATTTTTTGAATAATGATGCCTAACTTGAAGAAAAGAAAACTACATAAGTTATTATTGACATCATGACTTTCCATGCAGTTCTTCAATCTTTTCAAAAGGATTGTAATATCTTTATTCAGTTCCCCCAATGTCGTAAAGGCTAGAACGCCAAAACCATATCCATGAGTCGAACACAGGTCATCATATTTGTTGCGTTTGTATGTGATAGCAACAGAGATTGCATGACCTGTTGTGAAGGAGCGGTTTCCTCCATTGGAGAATGGTTAAACACCAGTGACGTTGAAACATATGTCCTTTTCATTCTCCTAGTTATATATCATGAGGTATGCTGATTTGAGAGGGGTGCCCCTGTCAAATATAAGACCTATTGACGCTTATTTTCTTACAACTACTTCCGCTTTATAGCACAAATCAACAAACAGGTCTCTTACCATATCATGACGATACTTTAAACCCACCTCACTAGCACAGTGAATGGCATGGTCACCAAACCGATCCATAACACGTTTACAACATGAACGAGTGCTATCCTCTGTAAATAAAGGTATACCCAAGCGATATTGAAGTACCAACCTAAATTAACGCGGCCCTAAGGACTGATTAAGCCCTTGGATAGGGACTGCCTTTAGATAATCTTGTGCATGAGTTTTCTTATTGCACCGCCATAAGATATAGTAGTGCTCGGACATAACAAAAGTATATGGTATATCCTTCATGATAGAATCATAATAACGAGTTTCCAGTAAATGCATGGGCTGTGGGGCAACTTTGTTAATGTTTAAGGATGAATGAGATAAACCACATATGCGAATGTAATGATCCAGCGCTGTGTGAAAGTGAGGGATAAGGCCAGGCGTACCTTGTAGGATTTGGTTATGTATATGTTATTTTTGGAAGCAAGAAGCTATGTAGCTATACTGGGTAGTGTCGTGCATAGTATAAACACCTAATCTACCGGCTCTTATTGGGAGAGTGGCGATGCGTTATTGAAGTTGACCGAACCCTGCTCCATCACTCGTGATCAAATAGTGCAGGAACTGAATAAGATGCTCGTCGAACAGATGTTGTGCTTCTTGCATGCATTGGGGTCTAGTTGTACACATTGAAAAGTACAACTTTGAAACTCCATCACAGTTTCGAAGTAGCAGAAGTTTTGCCTGGGGGTCTCAGAGATTTTTAACACAATCCATCAGATGCATTGTTTTTTCCACACGATATTGGATGATACTTCTACAGAAATCGTCACTCAGGCTTACTGAACCACCAAGAAAACAGAATCCAGTCTCCGGCCTGCCTAATTCCGATGGGAAGACATCTTTACATCTTGGGTCAGGGTGTGGCCAAAAGATTTCTGTCTTCTGTATGTTCAACAACAGGCCTCTTGCAGGAACTTCCTCACATAAGATTTGGAAAGCTTTCGGAACTTCAGTGGTCTCCCCAACTAATTTCCCATCATCTAAATACTACTCGTTAAGATCCGGTTGACATTGCGAAGTGATTTTGCATATAAATAGGTGAAGAGCTAGGGAAAACATTAGAGGGACGAGTGGGTCTCCTTATTGAACCCCCTGTGCTGAAGATAGAGTGTGCTTATTATAATACAACTTGGCCGGCCGTGCGTAACAGAATTCCACCCATTTAGCAATATTACGACATTTCTCACGTACCTCGTTGATCAAAACAGCCCGACTAACTATGTTGAAAGCGTTAGTAAAATCGATAAGCAACATATTCATATCAGTGTGTGTACTTTTCAACTCTAGCAGCCTATTCACCGAGTGTAAAATGCCTTCTCCTCCACATGGTGTGCTAACTCCAAACTGGTGGTTGCCGAGATAACTAGTCATGTCTTTAAGCACTGCAAATGCTGACAGTTTAGAACATCATACGTACTGCGATCAGACGAATACTCCCACCAGGTTTAAGTAGTGGTGTTAATGGTGCGCTGGAGATATACTCTTCAAGAGCTAGTAGACATTGTTCATCCAACCACATGTTAGCTACTCCGGTGATAGACGATAATAACCCATCTGCCACAGCAGCAACATTGCCACTCGTTGCATCTAGCAAGTGCTGAGCACGCAGACCATCTCACCCGCATGATGTTCCTTTTGGGAAACTTTTCAAATCTCCTACCACATCCTGGACATCTACAATTACAACAATAACATTTGGGTTACCAGCTGGGATGGCGGGAGGCCGTGAATAAGGGTGTTTCTATTGCAGTTCGAAGAGGGTCTCTGGGGTTACATGTGCAACACCACCAAATGAAAAGATACGTATGGAAGCTATGTAATGTCCTTCACTCAATTTCTTTTGGAAAGCCTCTACATTGGTCTTGGTTTTCTTGGTTTGTTGTGGTCTCTTATTGTCTTGTTGTTGTTGTTGATTCTGACGAGCCAATACCAACAGACGCTGAACAATATTGGCACACCCATTAGGTTGTTCCCATTCTACCAGGGGTTTGTTGATGTCAGCAATCTTCATCTTTTTCCGCGTACAGGTGTAGATGGTGGATTTTCAATAAGGGATAAAATCGTAAACCCATAATTATATATGCTCCTGATCCAGCAATCAGATGATCATTGAGGCTCAATGTCTCTTATTGAAAGCATGAAAGCTCATGCCACAAAATCTCTGACTGAGAATAATGTCTCTCAGAGTATATGTAGATATGTAGTCTCTCAGCTGAGGCAACAACATATCTCATGAATACTGAGCAATTTCAGTAATTACTTCTATATAGAATCGAAAGATTGGACGGCTCCTAGACAACTTGCCTACTAGTATAGAGCAATAACGTCTTCAGGATGTAACAATGTTTTCCCTGACTATATAAAAGAAATATGACGCTTCAACAAGCTCATATCACTCAATTACTGAATAATTAATGCTCCTAGACGATCGTACTAGTATAGAGCCATCAATTAACTATTCTTAAAATCATTAGATTCATTAACTGAATCCCTGGAAAATATTCAATGTTTTTCATAATATTTCATTACTTCAATTTATGCTTCTTCCCAGCATAATTCCATGGGTTAGTAATAAATATTCAATACACGGGCATCTGAGCTACCTTCGAGTAAGCCCCGACCAAAATGGTGCAGATGTACTCGACAATAATGCATTAACAAGCACCTAAATACACGAATGAGTATTTCAAAATACGACGAAACGATGAACCTATGCAAAATAGGAAAGAAAATAATAAATAATAAAAATATAAACCAAGGCGCTGAGGGACTGGGCCCACTGGACGGCCGGTCGTGCCGTGACCAATCCCACGCCCAATTCTATATTTTATCATATTTTTTATTATTTTCCTTGATCTTATGAAAATCCTTTCATTTGAACAAATATCCTTCGTTTTAAGGAAACTCTTCCGTTTCATAGTGTTTCCTTCGCATCAAGGAAATAATATAAAATTAGGAATGGTGTCATGGGACCGTGTCCACTATCCGGTCGGCTATGCCCTAGTCATGGCCGGTCCCACACCTCATGATTCCTCAATATTTTATTATTATTTCCCTAATATCATGAAAACTCTTTAATCTCATGATATTTCCTTCAAATCATGAAAATTAATAAAAATTAGGGAAACTCGTGGGACCGAGCCCTAGGTGGCCGGTCATGCCCTAGCCGGTCCCACACGCCTTTTTTTTTTTTTAATGTTTCCTTGATCCCATGAAATTCCTTGATTTCATGATGTTTCCTTCAAATTATGAAAATTCCTTCAAATCATGAAATAATACATAAAATTAGGGAAAACTCACGGGACCGGGCCCCAGCAGGCCGGTCATGCCCAAGCCGGTCCCACACGCCCCTTATTTTATTTTATTTATTATTATTTATGTTTTCCTCATCTCATGGAAACACTTGATTTCAACAAAACTCCTTGGTTTCAACAGACTCCTTGATTTTATGATATTTCCCTAAAATCATGAAAAATATTATAAAATTAGAAAAATATCGTGGGACCGGGATATTTGGCTGGCCAGCCACGCCTTGGCCATATCCGGTCCACACTTCATGATTCCTCCATTTTTATTATTATTTTCCTTCATCTCATTAAGTTTTCAAGGTTTCGGCAAAAATCCCTGATTTCTTCATATTTTCCCAAATGATTGCTCAAACGCACATCAGAAAATATCCAAATCCTCAGGGCTGAGACACGAACACTTTGGTGACATAAGCGTGTTACCTTGACTGACCAAGGTTGTCTATTTTGCTTGCAAGGAGCTGGTCCCACGTAATTTCATAATTTTACCTAATTTGCGCAATTGCACATATTAGGTCCAAAACTCTTCCAAACAACTTGGAACTTCATAAGACGATCGTTATTCGATTCCGTGACCACCCAAGGTCGGTTTCATGACCCCTTGGTCGGTCCCTCATCTCTTCATAATCAATTAAGTTTTATCACCTAAGGTTCAAACGAGAACTATTTTAATAAATGATTAAACCAGCATTTAATCATCTTTTCACCAACTGGTCTTCAAGAGACTTTGGTATATTTTTGCTCACATGAGCATGTGGGAGCTACATGGTCGACCCATAATCCCATGTAGCCGGTCCTCCTTTACTCCATGGTTAATTTTCAATAAACCATCAATTGATCGAATTAGGGTTTTGAGTCCAAGGTTCATAATTCCAGATTCAAATACTAATAATTTTACAATGATCTCATGATAAACATCTTATCTACTATACTCAGTTCAGTTTCCAGTTGTTGGTACCCAAGATTTCTCCTAGGCACTAAACACGATTGATTTGATGTTGATGATGTCAAATTAGGGTTATGAAACAAATTGAAGAAAAATAAAAGAAACACAAGAATTTAACGTGGTTCGGCAAGTGTTGCCTACATCCACGGAGGAATCCCATAGGGGAGTTATTGTATTGATGTGTGATTACAATAATTTGGTTAGCTAACCTAGAATTCCATGTAGGAATAGAAATTTCCTCCTCTTGAGTTGAATTTTTAGCCTCTATTTATAGGCAAAAAACCATAATCTAGTTCCATAATAACCCTAGATTTGTAGTCATCCAAAATAACCACATGGATTTTTACTTATCCTTTAATATTTGTGTCTATCCTTGAAGATGCATGTCTATCTTGAGAGATTCTTGTATATCTTCCCATGATTTGAGTCTATCTTAACAGATCCTTGTATATCTTCATAAGATTTGTATCTATCTTGGAAGATTCTTATCAATCTCCCAAGATTTGTAGCTATCTTGGATGATTCCTGTTTATCTTCCAAGATTTGTGTCTATCCCAAAATGACTTCTATAATAAGTCATTTGGGATTCCATAATAAGCTAGAATGGGCTTCCATAATAAGTCCTCTGGGTTTCCTCAATAAACCCAAGTGTTGGTTTCCTCAATAGTCCTCCGGACTTCCTAAATAAGTCCGGTCTGGGCTTTTGGAATCTTCTTTAACGGGCTTTTTTGGTTTAATTCACGGGCTTCTAGTGTATTTTATACACGGTACAAACATCGCCCCATCTTAACCTCCAAATTGTTGGGGGTTAAGAAGTTTGTTTTTCCTTCTGCGTCGACCATTGATGACGTAACTCGCCCCCAAGCATTTGTAGAGACATTGCGAAGACGCCCCCAACCGTGATAACTTGCACAAAAAATAAAAAGTAAAAGTAAAATAAAAATAAAAATAATATTGCTCACATGCTAGGCGAGATTTTTTGCCACGTGGTGGACTTGTGATGCTCGATAGCTAGTCGAGTCTTGGGGAGAATGTAATATGTGCTTGCAGCTGGGGCAAGGCTTTTTGCTCGCAACGTAACAAGGTTGTAGCTCTTTTTGCTCGGGCAGGATAGCTGTATTGCTTGTGTTGAGTACGAGTCTTTGGACCAATATCGGGCATTGGACTTGTGGTCAAGACGAGACTTTATGCTTGCGAAGGTGCAAGTCTTTGTACTCACGTGCAAGGTGAGATTTTATGCTTGCGAAGGTGCAAGTCTTTGTACTCGCGTGCAAAGCGAGATTTTATGCTTGCGATAAGAACAAAACTCATGTGCTCACGTGCAAGGTGAGTCTTTAGGTGCTTGCGATGCGATGCAAGGCTAAATATTGGTGGGTCTAAGCAATCCTCATCTCGAACTCTCGATCATGTGGCTATCCACGAACCTCGAACCCGATCATGTCGCTATCCACGAACCTCGAACTCGATCATGTTGCTGCCCCAAGTGCATATAAAAATTTCTCGAACACTGGATTTTTCGCTTCCATGTTATAGGAAATTCAGAAAGGATTCCAACGAGCCAAAAATCACTCAATTCGGACTTAAAACAAAGAAGTTATTGAAGAAACAAGTTTTGCACGAATCACACGTGATAGACAGACTAAGATTAATGAGTCATGATTCATTGCACAAATGATGATTGGCACAGTTGGTCAAGATTGCAGAACACTTGTTGGAGGTCGGGCGTTCGAATCCCAACATCAACACACCCATAATTTTCTTCTTTTTCTTGGAAGGGAGAGGCTTTGGCAACGCCTTCTATAACAAATATATTTGTTACTGTTGCGTAACGCTTCCGCTACTGTTTCTGCAACTTTCACAATAGTTGCTGCAACTGTTTGTAACAGTTATGTCAAATTTGCAATAGTTACGTAAGAACCCTATTTTTTCTTCTTTTTTGCTACTGATTTTTGCATGGAATTCGTGCAGATTTCTTCCGCGCTTTTCTCAATGGTAAAACACGATTGTTTTCACGAATCCCCTTAGTCGGTGCCAATGTTTGTACCCAAGATTTCTCCTAGGCACTAAACACGATTGATTTGATGTTGATGTTGTCAAATTAGGGTTATGAAACAAATTGAAGAAAAATAAAAGAAACACAAGAATTTAACGTGGTTCGGCAAGTGTTGCCTACATCCACGGAGGAATCCCATAGGGGGAGTTATTGTATTGATGTGTGATTACAATAATTTGGTTAGCTAACCTAGAATTCCATGTAGGAATAGAAATTTCCTCCTCTTGAGTTGAATTTTTAGCCTCTATTTATAGGCAAAAAACCATAATCTAGTTCCATAACAACCCTAGATTTGTAGTCATCCAAAATAACCACATGGATTTTTACTTATCCTTTAATATTTGTGTCTATCCTTGATGATGCATGTCTATCTTGAGAGATTCTTGTATATCTTCCCATGATTTGAGTATATCTTAACAGATCCTTGTATATCTTCCATGATTTCTATAATAAGTCATTTGGGATTCCATAATAAGCTAGACTGGGCTTCCATAATAAGTCCTCTGGGTTTCCTCAATAAACCCAAGTGTTGGTTTCCTCAATAATCCTCCGGACTTCCTCAATAAGTCCGGTCTGGGCTTTTGGAATCTTCTTTAACGGGCTTTTTGGGCTTGATTCACGGGCTTCTAGTGTATTTTATACACGGTACAAACACCAGTATTTCAAATTAATATTTTATTTGGTCATGCTACCAATAATTCATCAAACGAGCAATATTTTCTCAAACCAAGGAATATTGGTTCAACTATCAATATTCAACAAATCATCGAATGAGCAATATTTGCTCACGATAACTATGTTTATTTATATATTATACATCTGTTTCAATTCATGAGTCTCAGAACATTTTCAAATCACGTTTGACTCAAAAATACAAGGACTCATCGTACCATGAAGTCATGAAGTCATCAATTGACTAACTAAATACACGTCTGCCTTGCAGACTCCACAATCACACGAGACATCAATCGTGTTACATGGGGGATATTAACTAGAGTTTTGGTCTGGCGGTTTATGACATGTGTGTTCATACACACGATGAGAATGTGAGCAAGTCGTGCAATCAGTTGGAGGAGTTAACAAAGTAGTGGGTGGAAAATCAACCAAGTATCCTCACGTTGAGCAACTGGTTTCAACACGATTTGCACTTCTCCACTCTTTGATTCCATCAACTATCACACTTCATGGGATCATGGTGTTTACAATTCTAGTAATATAAATAATTATCTGAATCATAATTGAAACAAGGACAATCTCATGTCAAACAGATAACACGAGATTAACAACTCAATGTCTGAGCAATTACTCTCAACAGAGAAAATTCAATCATTCATAACTTATCTTATATTCAGAATACACAACATACCTATAATCTTTGATCACCATTGATCTCACATATTTCTCAGCTTCCCTCATACAGATCGACCCATCCTCTCTTGTAAACGAATTTACTCTGGAACGGCCATTGTCTTGGTTTAGGCCGGAGTACTATAGATTGATCTCTCGAATTCAAAGCACTCCCTTCTTGCAGTGCATCTGTGTGAGGTTTAACATTTCGCTCGGTTCAAGGAGTTCCCTCCGCATGGTCGTCTCCTCAATTCCGTAAAAACTAGCAACTCGTTTTTCCCCATCTAAAGATTGGCGATCACAGTGGTAGATCATTCTCTTGGTTACAATCTCAATTCTCACAAAGATGGTCGGTCTAAGGCCTGGTTCAGTTACCAATCCGGTTTCAGCACCCAACTCTAACATTGCAAGTTCTAGTGGTACTCCCACTGCGAGTACTACTCCTATTAACGTTGCAGACTCTAGTGGTACCGCTAACACCACTCCTCCGGCCAGAAATATCACTCCATATGTTACTACTACTCCTCCGATTGATGGTGCTCCAGTGATCACTCATGTCAATGCTGCAACCAATGCTACTGGAACTATCAACAATCCACCTCATAGAGGATCTCCTAAACAAACTAGAGGAAATCATCCTTCCATAGTTGATCTCACGAAGGTTCAGAATGACATGGCTACAACACAGAAAGAGTTGTATGCTTATCTCAAAACTCCCACAGACAAGCTTGCGTTTGAATGAACTCAGTCTCAGTGCGAGAAAGGAAAAGCTAAAGAAATATCTTCAATTTCTAATCCTAAAATATCTCCAATCTATGTTGTACATGATGAAGAAGTTCTCAAAGATGCAGATGAATCGTCAGCAATAGAACCTGCAAGTTTTATCACTCGTGAAGACGTGAAGCGCTTTTTTTTGATGATTGAGGAAAAGACAAGACATTATCTGTCCACCAACCTCTATATCCGTCTGCCACACAGAGGATTCTACTTCCAAAATGCAGAGCATACACCTGGTACAACAACATCGCACCAGGAGGTATCACCACTTGAGGAAAGATGATTAATAATTTATACAGAAAATATTTCTTCGTGTCAGAGAAAGTCACTTTCTCTAGGAAGGATATTTAAAAGGAGCGATGAACATCCCAATGATTATGTGAAAAGGTTCATAGCTCAAGCCTTGGACTGTCACGACCCAAACTTCACATAGCAGGAACTTGTAGACTTGTGCATAAACGGAATGATCACGGTTTACAGATCTTTATTGGAAAATCTCTGGTTCCTAACCTTTTCAGAACTTCATGAAGCATCTAAGCTATCAGCAACTACCACGCTTGCTTTACTAGAAATAGAAAAGTCTACAAATATTGAGGAACCCCGTGGAACTCGCGATATCCGACACTCAGTCAATGAACAATACGATCTCCAACCTTCCAAAAATATTATTGTAGAAGGAAGCAAAAGGAAAGCCGAGGCACCACAGCACAAGCACGCTCCTCCAATCTCTCAGGCTCATCCGAAAGCGCAAAGAAAGGATAACCAATCCTGAAATGCACAAACCTCGACCTAGTATCAACAAACGGGAAATGATCAGACATACTCAAACCTCCCTATTCACAATTGAGAATTGATCGAGTTTCTGGAAATCTGGGTTCAAGATGATACAATCAAATTGATTTAGAGACAACTGGAGAAAAAATGGAGAATCTCAGGTACTGTCACCTTCATAGATTCATCAATCATACAATAAGTAACTGCAATATTTTGAATCACATATTCAAAGAGAAGGTTGATCCACAATAGCTTCAACTGGGGACTGAAGGAGTACACAAGAATTCTCTTTTAATTATAACCAGTCAAAGAAGTATTTCAATCATTGATCGAGAATATCTGTGAAATTTCTCTATCTGTCTAAGGAATAAAGGAAAGACATGTTCACAACACCGAATATTGTGTCAGAAGTATGTCCATCTTGGAAATTGTAGTTGCAGAATAACCTACAACTACACCCTATTTAGAATTAGTAAAAACTCAAGAAGTTCTTGATGATGAATAACAATTTTCCTATTAATGTTCTCAATTGATTACAAAGAAGTATCTAAATGGAACTAGAATAGTTACAACTTTCTCTATTCTCTTTCCTAAGATATTTTCTAACACTCACTCAAAGAACCTCCTGAATTTTACATTTGAACTCCTATTTATAGTAAAACTTATACAGCTTTATATGAATTGCGAAGTATCGCAATTCATACTCGCAAAATTACTTCATCCTCGCAAAACTTCGTATTTCTCTGTGCTACTTCTATCATCGTATCATTTTATAACTCTTTTCTCCTTTATTTATTACGATACTCGTGAACTATTATCTTACGATATTCAGTACCTACATCTTGCCTCTTCTCATTTCAATTCTACGAAGAAGAAATGATCGTGAGAACATAACCATTACTTAGTCTTTTAAAATTTTGACACGTCTTTTGTAACCGTTCTTTTCTAGTTATTCCCTTATATAACTCCTTTATATTCTCTTCCTTTTTTTCTTCTTATTTCCGCAATTCTATCTTCTACTCATACTTTCTATTACTGTTTTCTCTGCAATTTTTTCTTCTGCTTATATCTTCATGAGTTCTCCAAGGTAATTTCCTTCTATCTCCGCGCATTTCATTTGTTCTTTATCTTTAATTTCTGTATAATTTGTTATCTGATTTTTGTTTATTTCAGCAAAATAACTCCTCAGATGAAATCTCAACTAAAGAATCCAAGCCTTAATCCACGAAGAAGAAAATCTGAGAATCAAAAGGTAGTTAAAATACTTTGCCTTCTTTCCTGAACAATATATTGTTGCCTCAGTTTTTAATCTACATTTTGATTCGCAGGTTGGCGAAAAAAAAAACCAAATCCTAGTAAGAGATCTCGAATAACTAAACCCACACCATTAATTCCGATTGATGATTTCCTTCCTGAAGTTGATAAGGAATTTTCCTCTCCTCCTCGTGAAAATGCTTCTTCACACACTCATGCCTCTACTCCATTACCTACCTTTCAATCTCCCATCAATGTCAATTTATCAACACTTCTTCAAGATCAACCCTCACAAAATATTTCTTCAACTTCTTCTCCTAAAAAACAGCCCTCGCAAAATATTTCTTCAATTTCTTCTTTTGAAAAACCTGTCTTGTCTCCAAATCCTTTGAGTGCTATTTCTCCAGACAATTTGCAGCTTGCTCTTATTCCTTCAAATTCTTCTCCTCTTCCTCAGGAAATTCGAGATGGAATTTATTCAACTTTCCGAATGTTATCTGAGGTTTTGACAAATGCTGCGAAGTCTACTAATGTTCGTTCGCAATATGAGTTTTGCGAAGTTCTGAATAATTTCGTCAATCCAGACATTTCTTCTTCACGTCAATCCTTAGAAAAATAAATTGAATTGCTTCTTCAATCTTTGAAATCTTCTCAAGCAGAATGCGAGGATCTCCGTAAAGAAAATCATCATTTTCAGAATAATTCTCTCGACTGTGCGATACTTCGCAAAAGAAATGATGAATTGAAAGGTACGATTACTATCTTCATATTTTCCCTTTTATTTACTTATATTCTTCATATGTTTGAAACATCCATTAAAACCCATTTCCCTTTATAGAATCCATCCAGAAATGTAGAAGATTGGTACTTCACCATGAATCAGATGCAACAGAATATCGAACCAAGCATGAAAGCCTATCAAACCAATTCTCCCATTTATCTAATCTTTACTCGTGTGCTCTTGACAACTCTGACGCTCTTTTTCAAGAGAATACTCAACTAATATATGATCGAAAATTTTTGAATGATGATATATCTCAACTTTTTTCTTCCTTAACTAAAGCTAATTTGATAATGGAAACCTTATTAGAAGAGAACAAAACCTTATCAGAAGAGAAATGTTAGTTTTTGAATACAATGATTGTTTCTTCGCAAGAATTAAAAACTCTTCAGTATAAATGTTGCGATCAAGAAAATCTTCTTTCTCTGTTGAAAGGTGAACTTGAGGAATTAAAGAAGTCTTCAGATGCTGAAAGAAATTCTTTTGTTATTGAGAAGAATTCCCTTATTAATAAGAACATAGTCTTGAGTGCTAAGAAGAATCAACTTGAAGAAGATTATTCGTCATTAAAAAGTCTTAATGCCAAACTTGCGAAGGATAAGAATTTTCTCCTTTCTAAAGATCAAAAGCTTCAATCTCGACTTAAAGGATTAGTTGGTGATGGTTTTGATAATGCGATGAATCAGATGAAGAACTGTTGTCTATCTTTAACTCAATCTCTTACTTCGCAAAGAGAAGGTAGTCATTAAAATTTGACTGCCTCTAGTATATCTTTAAATTTCGTTATACTCGCAAATTTTATTCTTTGAACTTTGTTTTATTTGCAGAATATGAGAACAACCTTCGTAATGCGAAAGCTGGATTAGAAGCCTCCTGTTCCGAGCTTCGTAAGAAGAATGCTTTGCTTTCTACCCGCTTAATCAACTCTCGTGACCGTGCTACTCGAAGATTCAATTATCTTGCTTATTCCAAAGATATCGAAGATACCAATCATCAAAAAGATATACTTCGTGAAAGTCATCTGAAAGCTCAAGTCTTTACGAATAACATTCTCTTATCAAGAGGCTTGCCTCCTGTGAAAATTACTCCAAGAAGATATCTGACGATGAAGTTGCTCGTGAGCCTGATAGTGATTTCGATTATGAGAGTGATGATGAAGATCTTGATGATGAGAAAGAATCTATTCCTCAAGGAGATGTCCCTGTTGCATATTCTTCCAAGGATGATATCTCGCAAAAGTCAAAGGCTGCTAATGACCCTACTGATCTTAAAGATCCAGCACAGAGTGTTGATGAAGCATGATAATATTCCTTTTTCAATTTATCATTGACTCTCCTGTCTTTCTTTCTTTTGAATTCCTTCCCTTAGTTACTGTTGGTTTTCTTTTTGCGAACAATTCTATTTTTTGAGAAGTACATCTGATATTTTGCGAAGATGATTTATCCTTTCTTTCTGATATTTTGCGAAGATAATTTAACCTTTCTTTGATTAAATTTGCCCCATTTGATCATATGAAGAGAAATAATATATAACTCACAGATAAAGCTTAGTATATCCTTTTTCCCCTATTATTTCTCTTTAAATGATTAAACATTGTTTGAAGTATTAAAATATCTGCCTCAATTTATCTTACGAAGTTTCAACTTGTTACGATTGTAGATAAGAAATCGTCCCTTTTAAGTATAAAAAGTAAAATATATGAAATATCCTTAATAAGTATACTACATATACAATACCTTTGTAGAAGTATTAGAAGTACCAAATCCATCAAATGAAGAGATATAAGAAGTATTAGAAGTATTCAATTCATCAAATGAATTATTAGAAGTACTCAATTCCCTTTTACGTATTAGAAGTACTCGATCCACCAAATGAAGAGATATAAGAAGTATTAGAAGTACTCAATTCATCAAATGAAGAAATATAAGAAGTATTAGAAGTACTCAATTCACCAACTGAAGAAATATAAGAAGTATTCGATCTGTGAATAATTATGTAACATATGATGAAGTATAATGATTATTTAACCTTCACCAAATGAAATATCCATTAAAGAAGTATAATAAATATGAGATATTCTTGAAGAATTATAAGAAGTATTCAATCTTTTGGAGAAATATTCAATATATGGAGAAGTATAAGAAGTATGCAATTCTCGTAAACTTTTACGAATATGAACTTATCTGTATTTGATTGCTATCAAAATCGCATCTTTTGTTAAGTCTTCATTAAAATTCTTCAATGATGTTGTCTTCTTTGATAGGACTTCTTGTAAAAATTCTTCAATGATATTGAAAGAGCTGTCTTCTCTTCAAAACTTCTTGATGTATATTCTTGTAAAATTTCTTCAATGATATTGACGAAGTTGTCTTCTTTTCAGATCTTCATAATGTATATTCTTGTATAATTTCTTCAATGATGTTAATGCAATGAATTTCATTAATTTCTGGGGTCTTATCATGCCTTCCTAAGTAAAGGTCTTATTTTGCCACCTCTTTTGTAGTAAATTTTTGTATTTGCGATAATATGACAAGTCTGAACATTCTTGCGAATATACAACCTTGTGACATTATCGTCTTGCGATGAAATCGCAGGACGTTCTTGCAAAAACCCATTGATCTCATCTTAACTTCTTTGTATAGTATTTTAGCCTCTTCAGGAATTGTTGCGACAATATGACAGGCCTAAATATTCTTGCGAATATAAAGCCCCATGACATTGCCGTCTTGCGATGAAATCGCAGGACGTCTCTACACTTTCATGTAGTGACCCATTGATCTCATCTTAACTTCTTTATTACGTTCTACGAGTTCTTTATTTTTTTTATTTTTTATTTTTTATTTTTTTTTTAGAAGGCTCGCAGAATTTCATTTGTTGCACAAATATGACAAGCCTTTATGTTTTCGCAAACAAGAAGCCTCGTGACATTTGCGTCTTATAGCACGTATCAGCTCCCTAATGGAGGGTGCTGCCTTTTATATTCCCCCTGATTGCCCCTTCAAGGAAGCGTACATTGACCATACAAGGTTAGCTCTTCCCATCCGGTTCTGCCAACAACCAGCTTTTGATCGCAACCTCTTATCCTTTTTGCCTATAGGGCTTATAGTTACGAGGTTGCACCCTATGGGGTATCTTTGGGCCAAGTGCATCATTTGCCAAGACTTGTCAAAAATGGCAGATGTGGTTCAACCTCACCCGGCACTCTTGACTCAACCGTGTACCTCGGCGCCTTGATCATTTTCTCGCACTTCTTGGGAAAGACAAGATGCCTTAGTCGCCCAACCTAAATCCTCTTACACCGCATTTTATATTGCGTAATGTCGTTAGATTAGGTGAGAATCCAAGGTGTCTAACCCGGATAGGTACCCCATTATTGGGTTGTACCCCAAAATTTTTACCATGTACTAAGGGCCCTTGGTGGTGTTCCGGTTACCCTTAGCCACGTTATAGGTACCCCCTTAAATGACGTACTTTAGGACTTTGCCTCTTACGAATTATAGCTTCGCGAACTAGGGTGTACGCCACAAAGTTTTTCCTATATAAAATTTTTTGCGGCTCTCTTTCTTTTTTGGAGGCTGATCACAGATTGCGGTCTTTTATTCGCAAATTAATGAAAGTTTAATCGGAATATAAATTCTGAAATTCGTAACTTTTCCCAATTTCCTGCGAGCAAACAATATTCGTAAAAATTTTCATGAGTTTTATGGGTAATACCTTTTCAAATATAGTCTGTTCCAAGGTCTACCAAGCCTCAAACCCATGTCTCTCCCTTCTGGATCCATCAGCCGATAAGCTCCGCTTCCTACAACTTCTTTAATAACATATGGTCCATCCCATTTTGGTGCTAATTTTCCTCCATTTTCTTTTTGATATTTAGGTGTTTCTCGCATGACCAAATCACCTGGTTTATATTCACGTTCAATGACTCTCTTGTTGTATTCTCGAGCTAATCGTTCTTGATAAATCTTCATATGGTGCAACACCTTTTCTCTTTTTTCTTCCAAATCATCCAATTCACTTAATATTACTCCCGCACTTAAATTTCTTTCCCAAGCTTCTTTCTTTGTTGTCGGAATTACAACCTCTGTGGGTAATACTGCTTCTAATCCATATGTTAGACAATAAGGAGACATTCCAGTTGCTTCTCTTCTAGTTGTATTGTATGCCCAAACTGCGCTAGGAACTTGCTCGCACCACCCTTTGAGATGTCCTTCTAATTTCTTTTTGATTGTATCTGCGATTGTTTTATTTGTTGCTTCTGCTTGTCCATTAGCTTGTGGATATAACGGGGTTGACTTCCCACATTTTATTCTAAAAGCACTGAGTAACATCTCTATATTCTTCCCCTCAAATTGTTTTCCATTATCGATACTAGTTGTGCTGGAACCCCATACCTGCAAATGAGGTTCTCAAATATAAACGTAAAAACATCTTTATCACGAATATGATGTACTGCTTTTACTTCTGCGAGCTTCGTGAAGTAATCTGTTGCAACTATCAAGTATCGTCTTTGACCAGATCTAGGCATAAATGGTCCAACAATATCCAACCCCCATTTACCAAAAGGCCAGCAGCTTGTTGAAGAAGTTAATGTGGCCCCTGGTGCATGAATTCTTTTACCATGTCATTGGCATTCCTTGCATCTTCGTACGAACAATTTTGCATCTATATGCATATAAGGCCAGTAATATCCTTGTATCTTTGCTTTATATGCCAGAGATATTCCCCCACTATGATTTCCAGCTTCTCCTCCATGTAACATCTTCAATATCTTTTCTCCTTCTTCGCGAGTTAAGCACCTGAGAGGTGGTCCATTGAAAGATTTTCTATATAAAATTCCTTCTCGCAACTCATAGTTTGTTGCACGACTCTTTAATTTATGTGCTTCTAGTCTGTTCCTGGATATTTACCCTGTTGCGAGGTATGCATGAATTTCTTTTCTCCAATCTGCGATGTTGTTTGATAACTCTCTTTCTACTTCCATCGCAATAGCTTCCTCAATTTCTTTCTCTTTGTCCACTGATGGGTGTTGAATTGTCTGTATTTGGATATTTCTTGTATTTGGATTTGTCATCATGCTTGGAATAAATGCAAAAGCATCTGCGAGACGGTTATATTTTCTTGATATATGTCTCCATTTTAATTTTGGTATCTTCGCAGATAATTCTTCAACGAGTTTCTTGTATTTCTTCAAAGAAGATTCATTTGTGGTATATTTCCCTTTAATTTGACAAATCACTAATTGCGAATCACTTGTTATCCTTATACTTTCAAGCTTCTTTTCTATTGCGATCTTTAATGCATGCACTACAGCTTCGTACTCTGTTTCATTGTTCGTGGATGCAAATTCTAGTCTGAATGAGAATGATGTTCTTTCTCCTTCGGTGAAATCAACACGACTCCAATTCCATTTCCCTCACTATTGGATGATCCATCCACTAGAATTTCCCATCTATCAGGCTCTGTTAACAAGTCTTTTGGATTTCCAAATTCTTCTTCAACATCCATAATTTCTCATCGCTTCATCTTCTTCCAAAGGAAATTCTGCCAAAAATCTGCGACGACTTGTGATTTTTGCGATGACAACACTTCGTATTTTATCTTGTAATGGTTTACTTGTGCATTCCACCTTTCTATTCTTCCTGACCTTTTTGTGTTCTTCATGACTGATTCAATTGGGACTTTGGTTACCACTTTTATTACATGTGCTTGAAAGTATATTCGTAACTTGAATGATGCATAAACCAGGGCTAATATTAACTTCTCCATTTTAGAATAATTCTTCTCTTCTGCATTAAAGGTTTTACTAATGTAGTAAATGGGCCTTTCTACTCCTGCGTCTGCTCGCAACAGAACTGCACTTAGAGCATATGGAGTTGTTGCGAGGTATACCAATAATTCTTCGTTTTTCTCTAGTTTCTGTAGTATAGATGTATTTGCGAGGTATTATTTGATTCCTTGAAAAGCTTTTTCACATTCATCAGTCCATTTGAATTTTGCTCCCTTCTTAAGTATGTTGAAAAAATGCTTGCACTTATCTGACATTCGCAAAATAAATCTTTCAAGTGAAGCCAAGAGTCCATTTAGCTTTTGTACTTCTTTTACTGTTGCAGGTGTTGGCATGTCACGAACTGCTTGGACCTTTTCTGGATCAACTTGTATTCCCTCCTTTGATACTATGTATCCTAAGAACTTTCCAGATGAAACCCCAATAATACATTTCTCAGGATTTAATTTGATGTTGAACTTTCTCATTTGCTCAAATATTTCCTTCAAATCTTGCACATGGTCTTTAGCTTCCTTGATTTTTATCAACATATCATCTACATATACCTCCAAAGTTTTATGTATCCATTTCACGAACACTTTTTCAACCATACGTTGATATGTAGCACCCGCATTCCACAAACCAAATGGCATCTTCACATAACAATACAAACCCCTTGGAGCAAAAAAGGCAGTATGTTCTTGATCTTCTTCATGAGTGATATTTGATTATACCCTTTATATCCATCAAGTGAAGTGACTCTATCATGACCTGCAGCTGATTCCACCATTTGTGGTATATCTGGTAATGGAAAAATGTCTTTGGGACATGCCTTGTTTAGATCAGTGAAATCTATGCAAATTCTTATTCCTTTATTCTTTTTCGGAACAATGACCATATTCGCAATCCATTCTGGATATTTTGCTTCCCTTATGATCCCTGCATCCAACATCTTTTGTAATTCTTCTTCTATCTGTACATGATAATTTTGTGATATCTTCCTTATTCTTTGTTTGAATGGTCTTACATTTTTATCTATGTTCAATCTATGACACGCCACTGATGGATCAATTCCTGGTATCTCATCTACACTTCCTGCGAAGATATCTTTATATTCTCGCAAAACATCAGTAGTCCTTTTTTCTTCTTCTTCATCCATCTTAGTTCCAATTCGTAAGAATAAAGGCTCCTCTTTACTTCCAATATTTATTTCTTTAGTTGGTTCAGCTGCAACATAGCTTGGACTTTGCTCCCCCATAGGTGTTGGCTCTTTGATTATTTTTGCTGGTTCCCCTTCTTTTTTCTGGAATTTCATTTGGTATACCTCTCCCTTCCTTTGCTCTTATTGTATACACTCGAAATTCTTCTTCTTTTCTTGTTTCCTTCGCAAGTTTCCTACGAAGTTGTTTCTTTCTTGCTCTTCCTCCGCATTGTGTTACTTCAATTTGATAACAAAATTGTGCACTATCAAGATCTCCTTTAACTTCTTGTATTCCATTTGGTGTAGGAAATTTGATTTTCTGATGTAATGTTGAAGCAACAACTTTGATCGCATGAATCCACGGCCTTCATATCAGCATGTTATATGGAGATTCCATATCTATCACACACAAGATTACATGTGTTTCGATTTCTCCTAGTAATATTCGCAGCACGATTTCTCCTTTAGATTTTGTTGTAGATTTTCCTAATCCATGAATAAGACACTTTGAATTTATGATTTCTTCATCTTTAATTCCCATCCCCTTAAGTTCATGATAGAATATAATATTAACAGAACTCCCTGTATCAACCAAAATTCGGTTTAATTTCCATTTTTCTTCAGCTTTCTTATCTTCTAGCATGATTGGCAATGTGATCACCAATGGTGAAGTGTGGTTCAAGTCTTCATTTGGAATTTCTGCTACTGAAAATGTGATTTTATGCTTTTCCCATTCTTCTAAAGTTGTTATCTTTTCTTCCTCCATGATCTTTCTTCCTCTCCAATCTCGCTTGTATATTTTTCCCTTCATATTACTATGAAATTCATCAATCATTGTCTCTGTGATCATATTACATTCTTCTTTTTTGCAATCTCCATCTACTGACTTCATTTGATCTTCAAATTTTCCACAATTCCCTCAAATTTAGGCTACCACAATTCTCAAGTCCCTGTTTCTAGCGCCAATTATGTAGTTGCAGAATAACCTACAACTACACCCTCAATAGAATTAGTAAAAACTCAAGAAGTTCTTGATGATGAATAACAATTTTCCTATTAATGTTCTCAATTGATTACAAAGAAGTATCTAAATGGAACTAGAATAGTTACAACTTTCTCTATTCTCTTTCCTAAGATATTTTCTAACACTCACTTAAAGAACCTCCCGAATTTTACATTTGAACTCCTATTTATAGTAAAACTTATACAGCTGTATATGAATTGCGAAGTATCGCAATTCATACTCGCAAAATTACTTCATCCTCGCAAAACTTCGTATTTCTCCGTGCTACTTCTATCATCGTATCATTTTATAACTCTTTTCTCATTTATTTATTACGATACTCGTGAACTATTATCTTGCGATATTCAGTACCTACAGAAATATTCCTTGAAGATGCACGACTGGGGACTCCTTACCAGATTCCATCTTCAAGGAGAGGAAATGAGTTCGGAAGAATGTTGATCGATGCTGACACCTCCATTAACATCATTCCACTGAAAACTATCAGAGATGCATGCAACACTCGAGTAGCGATCCCCATCTCAATCAGAGACCTTTAAGGAACGCTCAAAAATACTTATGGCTACATCACTCTCAAAGTGAACATAAGTTCATCCTGGACAGAAACCAAGTTTTACATAATCAGGAAGATCCAGGATATGACATGTTATTCAGACGAGCATAGATCCATGCTGAAAAGATGGGTACTGACAAAGCGCCTTTAGTTTCATATCTCTCCAACAAAGAAAGTTCTGATCCAGAAGATTTGGCGGACATTCCATAATCAGAGTACTTGGAGGAATTTCGAACTTTGATGAGGTTAAAGAAAAAACCTGCAAAAGAAGCATAGACATTCATCAAAAGGTTCCGCACTCAGGAAAGTGTCATTCCTTCCAGGTCTATGTCATTTATTTCCTCACATGCTATCCTAGCATGGTTACTCAATTCTGCTATTCCAAGACGTTATGAATGGTAGCTTCACCGTATTAGTATTTTACTAAGTGGTTGAATCTGACACCTCTCCGAATCGAGCATCTTACTGAGACATTCATTACTTAGAGGATGTACGAAGTGGTAAAGAACACTTTAGGAATTTCTCCATAGCCTTGCAAGAGTGTCCATGTGTGCCACAAAATCAGAAAGCTCTGATGTTTGCACAAGTGTTGAATCCCGTTACCGCAACGAAAGGGATGCTGAATCAACAAAAGATACTCAGGGCCGAGATGATAAAACCTAATACATTCGATGCTTAAGGGATATGACGCTTCAATGCTCAAGCATCTAAGAAGCCTTCAAATTGTACTCCAAATCAAAGAGTACACCTTCGATAATGGTGCATCTGAGTCCATCACAAATATCTCGACGATGACACACTGATTCAACACCAGCACGATCAAAGTATAACTAAACTATAATCGATAAGTCTTCATTATCCCATGATAAGACTTCTAAAGCAGATGCAACATCATTATTACATGGATGGCACTAAATCCTTCAACATACACTGGGAAACCTGAGGTGATTCCATGAAACTTCATCAACGGAACCTCTCTGCATCACAAATCTTGCACAATCAAGGAACTTTTCTCCTCACATCCATAATGGAGACTGTCGATGCTATCTTCCACAACAACATCGATTCCCTGACGAAGCCACTTCACAATAAAGTTATATTCAGGAGAATATGGGTTGAAATCCTAGCATACCTTCATCTTATAAATGCTCAACTCACTAATTAGTTCGTGCATATAAAGGCTCACTGGATGGAGGAGCAAAGACCATGTCGATAATCTAGCCATTTCGGTCTCTAGAGAAACTCCAACCATAATATCGGCATCAACAAGAATATATGGAGGAAATTCATTCATGGTCTCAGCATCAACAAGAATTTCTGGAGAAAAATTCAATCGTGATCTCATCATAAACAACGGTCTCAAGAGCAACATCCTCATGACATGACTTCATCAATTAACCATTCTATGAAGTATTGCTCGATGAAGTGGACTTCTCCAAGCACTAATGATTCATATCAAGGTGTGTAGACATGAAATATTTTCACATGAAAGTCTTTCCGAAGCTTGCATAACGGGCATACACAATCCCAAGTCTTCTACAAGATGTTCTCATCACCTCTACAAATGAGATACAACACACTTCAGGCCATGGGTTTACAAAAACGTGACAATGGGTGAGGAATGTGACAATACTTCCTCAACGAAATATGTTCGTCTTTGTCTCTTATACAACATAGCAAAAGGGTGCATCGATCGGACATACGAGATGAAAGATATGCCATTTACCGTCAGTCTATGAAATCTGAAATATTTGTACGAGATTACAAATTACAAATGTGCACGCTTCGTTGGATGACCTCTACAACTACAAATTGAGTGATTATTTTCTCATGTAATAACTCAATCTCTTAGCTTCAAAATTTGTGTCAAGCATCGAATTCCGACATCGTATGAGGTTCCTACATCTTTCAAAGCATACAACATGCGCGCAACAATTCTTAGACTGGATTCATAACTTCCACAGTCGATTGGTGTCCATCAGGTCTTTCTACTAAGTACTTCATCAAGGTACCTACAACTTTGACCACTTAGGTCTTTACATCAATTTTTCTACCTGGGTCCTCTATCCAAGTCTTGCCAGAAGAAGAGAAAACAAAAAGGAGAGATTTAACAAAATACTGGGGACTGACAGTCCACTGATCATGACAATAAGTTTCACAGTCCAAGACCCATGGAACCAGACTCTCATGTGCTAATCACTCATCATAAAAGGAATTCCACCACCGGGACATGAAACCATGGTCATTACACCACCCCCTCTTGAGTGCAACCTCAGTTATGGTCCCGTGACCAGGGTTTCAGAAGTGATGTTTCTACGACTGACAGAAACAAGGTGGCTACAAGCACCATGCTCATGTATCAATCAAGGGGTCCTGATATAAAATAAATCAATGGCATTGAAATCCTTCACCAACCGTTCAGGACACAAGCGGATGGTCTAAAGACATAACAAGAGTGTTCTACAACAAGCTCGTATCGGGTGATTTTATACTGTCCCGCACAAAGAAGCGAGTTGGGAGAAATTGGTGAAAAATCTAGGGATGGGTCTTATACCATTCTCTTCATATGGATGTCTCCTACAAGATATCCAAAATTCACAGAAATTGGAGAAATGTTCAAAACGATGTGGTCAAAACATCCGACTATATGACAGCTGAAAATTTCCTGAAGGTCTCCTGGATGTTTACTATTTCATCGATTTAAAAACTTAAAAATCTTCCTTTACGAAGCTTGGAAATTTCTTGGGCATAAGGATACATATGTAGATCACGAAAATCCGACATCATACGAAGAATCTACAGTGTTTTTACTGAAAGGTTGAAGTATGAATTTTCTGGTGACGTATTTCGGCAAAATTTTCATTCATTTCATATGGGTACTCGTTCATTCATTCACAAATTAGCAATTTCATACTTCTATAAAGAAAATATACAATGAGTACATATTGGAGAGGTTTCTAAAGTGCTTAAAACATCGGAATTGCCAACATCAAACATCATTGCTTTCACTCGGTTTCGAAATCCCATCCTCCGTAGACGAATGGGCATCATCACTACTCCCTCGTTCCATGGAAACCTCCTACTGGATACATCAATAACAATTAGTGATATTTCATTCAAGGAATGCTATGAACGAATATATGAAGAAGTACTTATGTCGACTTCTTCCTCAACACTCGATTCAGAAACCGTTTGTTCACTAGCAGAGAATTGAAGACTGTCAAGGCTTGACGGAGAAAAATTCTGAAAAGAAATAACAAACCTTGGTCTCGTGATCCAAATTGCACGAACAAGAAAAAGTCATGATGTAAGGAGCGCTAACAACTCACCAAAGAGATAGGGGACTTAACAGTACTCGAACCTGGATGACGTTTTTCAGGTTTATATTGGACCAAGAAGAATTCGTCATTCGCATTTGGAGAACTCTTAGTCACTGCTTCTTCCTCTTCATCAACTAAAGGAGTCTTATAACTGACATCTCTGCAAAGTAGATGTGGTATCCATGTGATATTTCTACTTCAGAATGTCATTCAGAGGTGCAAATTTCATCAAAGTAGTGAAATTAAAGCATAACAAAGGTGCTCACATCAACGTCTACAAAAATGGTAACAATCCAACTCTTACCTATTTACAATTTCACTATCTATAGTGATTATAATGTCAGAATTTCGAAAACTTGCTCATTCCTTCAAACCTGCAAAGACGAGCGAAATTCATTATTCAAAATCATGACTTGATGTTAATAAAACCGTGAATGAGTCATGTGAATTTTAACATCCACTGTTTTTTCAAAAATTGGATAGACGTCCATTCTACAATTGTGAAAACTCACATACAGACATTATTTCACCATGTATAATTGTCTACTTTCAATAGTTGTTCAAAATCAAAACATGATTTTACAAAGTATGTAAATATTTAACGTGAAACTTACGTAAATTTGAAAAATATATCTATATTTTTGCTCCCTCGCACGAGCATCTGTCTTTGAAGTGAGAGTATATTGTCAAAGATTTCCGAAAGCTCGAAGATAAAAAAAAATTCATGAAAGCTCATAAACAAAATTTTATAACTAACAGACGCACGTTTATACAAAAAAAAAAAAAAAAACTTTTCTCTCGTACGAGCATCCACCTTTGAAACGAGAGATTATTCCACTTTGTGAAATCTCACATTTAAAAAAATAAAATTTTGATTTTCGTGAAAGCTCATAGATAATTTTATATCATTAGACTCAGGATTATTTGTTTGTTCCTTAAACTAACTAACGAACGAGCGTCTATTCCTAAAACAAGAATTTCTTTTCATGGGCCCGGACCCGTGAATCCTAAATCGACCAAGGTTCCGTCATCAAATCACCGGTTCTAAACCAATTTATGCTCATCAGATGATGCTCTATCATTCCACTAGGATCTTCTCTCAATCCATGGTTCGCTCGCGCAATCGAAAATCCGGTAACATCTTATCTTACGACTAAGTTCAATTACTTATTTCGTTCATAACTGGAAAATCACCATCCAATGTTGACCAAGGAACAGGACTGTCCCTCACTAAGCAGGGGACTTAATGTACATGGTGGATTTTCGACAATGGCTAAAATCGTAAACCCTTAATTATATATGTTCCTGATCCAGCAATCAGATGAGTATTGAGGCTCAATGTCTCTTATTAAAAGCATGAAAGCTCATGCCATAAAATCTCTAAACTGAGAATATTGTATCTCAGAGTATATATAGATATGTAGTCTCTCAGCTGAGGCAACAACATATCTCATGAATACTGAGCAATTTCAGTAATTACTTCTATATAGAATCGAAAGATTGGACGTATTCTAGACAGCTTGCCTGCTAGTATAGAGCAATAACGTCTTCAGTATATAACAATGTTTTCCCTGACTATATAAAAGAAATATGACGCTTCAACAAGCTCATATCACTCAATTCCTGAATAATTAATGTCCTAGACGATCGTACTAGTTCTTAAAATCATTAGATTCATTAACTGAATCCCTGGAAAATATTCAATGTTTTTCATAATATTTCATTACTTCAATTTATGGTTCTTCCTAGCAGAATTCCATGGGTTAGTGATAAATATTCAATACACGGGCATCTGAGCTACCTTAGAGTAAGCCCCGACCAAAATGGTGCAGATGTACTCAACAATAATGCATTAACAAGCACTGAATACACGAATGAGTATTTCAAAATACGACGAAACGATGAACCTATGCAAAATAAGAAAGAAAATAATAAATAATAAAATATTAACCAAGGCGCTGAGGGACTGGGCCCATCGGCCGGCCGGTCGTGCCATGACCAGTCCCACGCCCAATTCTATATTTTATCATATTTTTTATTATTTTCCTCGATCTTACGAAAATCCTTTCATTTGAACAAATATCATTCGTTTTAAGGAAACTCCTCCGTTTCATAGTGTTTCCTTCGCATCAAGGAAATAATATAAAATTGAGAAAGGTGTCATGGCACCGTGTCCACTAGCCGGCCGGCTATTCCCTAGTCTTGGACGGTCTCACACCTCATGATTCCTCAATATTTTATTATTATTTCCCTAATCTCATGATTATAGGATTTGAATATCGCAATAGCAACACACTTGCGAAATCTTCATCAGCAACACTACGAAGACATCGCAGTGTGATTTTAGAAATGACATAACAGATAACGACAACGTAAACATGAGAAAAGTGTGATGATCTAGCGAAATTTAGGATGTTTGTGAATTTTAA
Source organism: Papaver bracteatum (assembly GCA_023529315.1). NCBI lineage: Eukaryota > Viridiplantae > Streptophyta > Magnoliopsida > Ranunculales > Papaveraceae > Papaver > Papaver bracteatum. The sequence continues at coordinate 2,247,030 of JAJJWX010003683.1, forward strand.
CATTTGTAAGCTTGCAAAATACCGCAAGTCATATCCGAAAATAAAGGTCAACTTAGCTGTCATCCACTATGGAATACCCTATATAAAGATATGAATAGTCATAAGGTAGGGAGAGATAATTTTTGGAGTGTTAAGAAAGTTTTTAGGAGAGAGAAAGTCCAAAATAGTGTTGTATTCTTGATTTCATTTCCTTCTGGTAAAATTTCTAGATTCAATTAATAAAAAGTGTTGTTATTTATCTTAAGAAATATGTTGATTGTTATGAATTCTTGTGAGGGATGTATTGCAAGATTTCCTGCAACTACATAATGGCGCTAGAAACAGGGATTTAAGGTTGAAAGTTGCTGAAAAAACAAGATTAAAAGATTGTTATTGAGACTGTTCAAACCAAGAAGGTAATGGAACAAATCAGCAAACCAGTTAAGAAAAAGATAATTAAAATCAATAAAGATAACAAAAAGATAGAGTGTAGCATAATCACAAAAACAATGATTAGCAAGTTTCATGAAAACATAAAAGGAAGAATACATAAACAAGATTTTGAAGGAAAGAGGATTATGACGGTGGAAAATATATCACCCTTGAAGGATTGGGAAAAGCAGAAAATTACATTCACAGCAGCATAGATGCCAAGAGAAAATTTGAACCACACATCTCCTTTGATGATCACAATAACCACACGGAAAGAAAAACTGAAATTCGCAAAAAATATGGAAGAATGGGTGGTGAACAGAACTATGGTGGATACGGGAAGGTTGGTGGATATAATGTTTTATCATGCATATAAAAGAATGGGATACAAAGATGAATAAATGTCTTGTTCAACATATCATATCCATGGTTTTGGAAAATCAACAACAAAACCTAAAGGAGAAATAGTGGTGCGAATTTCTCCAGGAGAGATTGAAACACAGGTGACACTATGTGTGGTGGATATGGAATCACCGTATAATATGTTATTGGGAAGACCATGGATACACGCAATTAAATCCGTAGCGTCAACATTGCATCAATGCATTAAATTTCCTATGCCGAGTGGGATTGGTGAAATTAGAGGGGATGTTGATAGTGCAAGATTATGTTATCAAATTGAAGTGAAGCATTATGAAGGACGTGCAAAGAAGCGAAAAATTCGCAGGAAGATGGCAAGAGTAGCGAAGAAAGAAGAAGAATTTGGAATTTACATGATAAGAGCAGAGGAAGGAAAAGGGATACCCAGCGAAATTATGGAAGGAGGAAATGAATTTGCGAAAATGATAAAAGAACCAACACCTATGGGAGAACCTAAGGCCAGTTACACCGCGGAAGAACCAACAAAGGAAGTGAATGTTGGAACTAAAGAAGAACCCAAAATACTAAGAATTGGGACCAAAATGGAGGCAGATGAAGAAGAAAAAACTATTAGTCTTTTACAAAAATACAAAGATATTTGCGCATGGAACATGGATGAGATGCCTGGAATAGATCCGTCCATGGCATGTCATATATTGGAGATTGACAAAAGTGCAAGACCCTTCAAACAAAGAATAAGAAAAATCGCGACAGCCTATCACCCCCAAATAAAAGAAGAGTTACAAAAGATTCTTGATGCAGGAATTATAAGACAAGCTAAATACCCATAGTGGATAGATAACATGGTTGTAATTCCAAAGAAAAATAAGGGGATTAGTATATGTATAGACTTTACTGATCTAAACAAAGCTTGTCCGAAAGACAGTTTCCCATTACCAGATATTCCACAAATGGTTGAATCAGCGGCGGGAAATGATCGAATATCTTCTTTAGATGGATATAAAGGCTATAATCAAATTCCTCTTGCTGAATAAGATCAAGAGCATACTGCTTTTTTTGCTCCAAAAGGGTTATATTGTTATACAAAAATACATTTGGTCTGCGAAATGCTGGTGCAACATATCAAAGGAGGGTGAAGAAAGTGTTCGTGAAGTGGATACATAAAACATTAGAGGTGTATGTGGATGATATGTTAGTAAAGAGTAATGAATCTAAAGATCACGTACAGGATCTTAAGTAGTTTTTTTAGCAGATGCGATATTTTAACATCAAGATAAATCCAGAGAAGTGTACTTTTTGGGTTGCGTTAGGAATTTTTTTTTATGCTATATTGTATCTAAAGAAGGAATACAAGTTGATCCAGAGAAAGTACAAGAAGTTCGTGATATGCCAACACCAGCGACGGTGAAATATGTACAGAAGTTAAACAGACTCTTGGCTTCGCTGGGAAGGTTTATTTCGCGATCTTCAAACAAATGTAAAAATTTCTTCAACATACTCAAAAAGGGGACAAAGTTCAAATGGATAAATGAATGTGAGAAAGCTTTCCAAGGAATAAAAGAACATTTGATGAATATATCTATTTTGCAAAAGGCAGAGCCAGGAGAAGAGCTATTAATCTATCTTGCGACCACTTCGCATGAATTAAGTGTTGTGCTGTTGCGAATTGATGCAGGAGTTGAAAAACAGATTTACTACATCAGTAAAACCTTCAATGCCGCAGAGAGAAATTATTCAAAAATTAAAAAACTAATTATGGCATTAGTTTATGCAACGTTTAAACTTCACATATATTTTCAAGCACACAAGGTAAGGGTGTTGACAAAGGTACCAATTGAATCAGTGATGAAGAATTCAAAAAGGTCAGGCAGGGTAGAGAGATGGAATGCACAAGTAGGATATTTCGAAATTAAGTATGAAATATTATCTTCACCAAAATCACAAGTTGTTGCAGAATTTTTAGCGGAATTTCCTCTAGAAGATGATGAAGCAGTAGAGGAAATGATGGATGTAGAGGAAGAACATGGGAACCCAAGAGATCTGTTGACGGAACCTGATAGATGGGAAATATTTGTAGATGGGTCATCAAATGGGGAAGGCAATGGAGTTGGAATTGTCCTGATTTCACCAGAGGGAAACAAAATAGCTTTTTCCTTCAGATTAGAATTCACATCCACTAATAATGAAACAGAATATGAAGTTGTGGTGCATGCTCTAAAATTCACAATAGAAATGAAATTGGAGAATATGAGAATTACCAGTGACTCGCAGCTAGTTATTCGCCAAATAAAAGGAAAATACACTACAAATGAACCATCATTGAAAAAATACAAGAAACTTGTTGAAGAATTATCAGCAAAAATTCCAAAAATAAAGTGGAGACATATATCAAGGAAAGACAATAGACTTGCAGATGTTTATGCTTTCATTTCAAGTATGATGACAGACCCAGCTGCAAGATGCATAAAAATACAGACGCTCCTATCACCATCTGTAAACAAAGAAGAAGAGGAAGAAGTAGATGTTATGATAATAGAAGGTGAAGAAGGAGCACAAATACCAAATGCCGAAGATTGGAGAGCAGAACTTCATGCATATTTTGAAAAAGGAGAAACACCAAGAAATAGATTGGAGGCACACAAACTAAAAAGTCGCGCGACAAATTATGAGCTAAGAGATGGGGTGTTGTATAGAATATCCTTTAATGGACCATCACTCAGATGTTTAACACGAAAAGAGGGAGAAGAAATATTAAAGATGTTACATAGTAGGGATGCTAGCAATCATAGTGGAGGAAGATCCCTGGCATAAAGAATGAAAATGCAAGGTTATTATTGGCCATATATGCATGAAGATGCGAAACAAATATCAAGGCATTGCGAAGATTGTCAGCGACATGGAAAGAAAATACATTCACTTGGAGCACCATTAACATCTTCAACAAGTGTATGGCCCTTTGGAAAGTGGGGTTTAGACATTGTGGGACCGTTTTTACCAGGATATGGACAAAGGAGATACTTAATTGTTGCTACAGATTATTTCACAAAATGGGCAGAAGTGAAAGCAGTACAGCCTATTCGCGACAAAGACATCTTCACATTCATATTTGAAAATATCATTTGCAGATTCGAAATTCCAGCAAAATTAATGGCGGAAACAGTTTGCAGATACTTAATTACAGATACTTAATTGCATTATCTGATAATGGGAAACAGTTTGAAGGGCAGGACATAGAAATGTTACTCAATGCATTTATGATAAAGTGTGGAAAATCCGCCCCTCTATATCCACAGGCTAATGGACAAGCAGAAGCAACAAATAAGACAATTGCGGATATATTGAAGAAGAAATTAGAAGGACATAATAGAGCATGGTGCGAACAGGTGCATAATGTACAACATAACCAGGCGAGAAGCTACGGGAATGTCACCCTTTTGTTTAACATATGGAGTTGAAGCTGTGCTACCAACATAAGTCGTTATTCCCACAACAAAAAGAGAAGCTTGGGAGAAAAACCTTAGTGCATGAATAATTTTAACCAAACTTGATGAATTAGAAGAAAAGAGAGAAAAAGCACTACAACATATGGAAAACTACCAGCGAAGATTAGCCCGAGAGTATAATAAACATGTCAAAAAATGTGAATTTCAACCAGGGGATTTGGTGCTGCGAGAAACACCAATATACCAGCGAGAAAATGGCGGAAAACTTGCAATAAAATGGGATGGACCTTATATAATTAAAGAGATAGTTGGAACAAGGGCATATAAGTTGATGGACCCATAGGGTAGAGATGTGGGTCAAAGACTTGGGAGACCATGTAACAGATTATATCTAAAGAAGTATTACCAATAAAAGATTTTGGGAAAGGATAGATTGCGAAGCAATGTATGATTGAAACAAAAGGAATATTTGCAAAAATCTTATGGAAGAGAAATTCCAAAATTACAAACATCCAAAACAAAATGACAATGTGCGAAAATTTCGCAGAGATTAATGACATATTAGAGTGGGTCGAACCTACTATGGCGTGCACCCTAGTTCGCGAGATTAAAATTTCGCAAGAGGCAAATGTAAGACCTAAAGTGTGTCATATAAGGGGGTACCTGTTTCATGGATCAGCGAAAATGTTACACCGCTACTGGAACCTGAGCCATGGAGATTTGGGGTGAATAAAAACCCATCCAGGAGAGGCACCTTGGATTCTCAACTTAAGTATATGACTTGAGTTGGGAGACTAGGGTAATAAGGACTCTCTTAAGGAGTGCAGAATATGACCAAGGTGCCGAGGTACACGGTTGAGTCAAGAGTAGCCGGGGCGTCTGGAGCGTACCTTGCCATTCTTGACAAGTATTGGCTATGATGCACTCGGCCTGACGAAAACCCCACTTAGGGTGCAGTCTCGTAACCATAAGCTATATAGGCAAAAGGGATAAGAGGCTGCGAAAACAACTGGTTGTTGTCAAGACTATATGGAGGAGCTAGTCTTGTATGGCAGAAGTATGTCTCCTTGAAGGGGCAACCATGGGGAAGATAAGGGAGGCACCCTCCATTAGGGAGATGATAAGTGTCTTAAGACGCAAATGTCATGAGGCTTTTTACTCACGGGAGTATCAAGACTTGTCATATTTGTGCGACAATCCTGAAGAGGCAATAATATAAGAGAAAAAGATAAGACGAGATCAATGGGTCATTACATGCAAGTGTAACGGCAATGTCACGGGGCTTTATTTTCGCAAGAATTTTTTAGGCCTGTCATATTATCGCAACAAAAATTTCAATGAAATAAAGAGAGTTAAGGCAAGATCAATGGGTCTTTTCATGAAAATGTAAGGACGTCCTGCGATTTTGTCGCAATGACAAGAGGTGGCAAAATAAGACCACATGACAAAACATAAAATTTATAAAAATTAACTATTCTTTATGCATGAAAAAAAAATTCATCGCAAGAAAGATAATGAGAGGAAAATATGGGAATTAATAAACCAGATGTCATTATCTTTCTTGCAAGCATAAAAAATACTAAAAGAGCAAATGAATCTCAAAGTTGACTGAAATACATCATTTGCAAGAAAAGAAGAAGAAGAGGTAATTCAAGAAATTAAAACTAAAGCTCAGACTTTAGTGTTAGTTTCGTCAGAAGGAGATAGTGGACGTTCTTCGCCAGCTTTATCATTTTCGCCAGTATTATTATTATTCTAGTCTACTCTGGCTTCCTCTTCATTTGGATTATCACCAACAGTTGACTCATTCATTCTAGATTTTTCTTCATATGGAACCTCACCAGCAGTTGTTTCTTTAAGAGGGATTTCTTCCTTATTTGCGAAATCTTCTTGAGAAAAATCTTCTTCACCACTTTCATAGTTAAAATCACTATCAGCAGCATGGGGAATTTCATCGTCATCTACTTCCAAAGGTTCGACTGATACATAAGAAAGAGACTTGGACAGCAAGACGTCATTCACTAGAACTTCAGCTTTGAGATGGACTTGGTGAAAAAATTCCTTCTGATGGTTTGTATCTTGAATATCCTTGAAGTAGGCAAGCTAATCAAATCTCCTTTCTGCTCCATCGCGAGAACGAGCAAGGTGAGAGGCAAGTAATGCATTCTCTTTGCGAATTTTAGCCAATTTAGGCTCCAAGACAGAAATTGAAGAATGAAGCTTTTTCTCAGACTCTGCGAAAAATTAGAATACAAGAAGTTCATTAAGATGAGGAATTCGCAAATAAATATTACACAAAAACTTAACAGAGATAAAATACGGTTGAGGAAGTCAAATTTTCATGACTACCTTCTTTCTGCGAAACAAGATATTGAGTTAGAGCCAAACAACTATCTTCCCAGCGGTCCATTGCATCATCAAATTTATCTCCGACTAAACCTTTCAAGCGAGATTGGAAATTATTTTATTTAGAAATAAGTGAGGCATTTTCCTTCGCAATAGAAGTATATGATTCTTCTAGTTTGGAGTATTAGTCTTTGAGTTGACTTGCCTTTATACTTAAAGCTATTCTACCCCGGATAAGTTCATCCCTCTCAGCAGCAGACGACTCTGTTATTTCTTTAAGTTTACTTCTCAAAGAGCAAAGAGACTTTTCTTGATCATTACATACTTTTTGACAAATGTTATGTTGCTACGAAGAGATCGCCACTTTCTTTAAAAGATCTCATTTTTCTTGAGATATGGTCTTATTCTCATCTGATAAAGTTTCCATATCCAAGTTACCCTTAGTTAAAGAATAAGAAAGGCGAGATATTTCACTACTTAATAAGTTTTGCCTCTGAACTAATCGAGCATTATCTTTGGTAAGATTATCTATTTGATCGACAGAATACGTATGAAGATTATCTAATTGATTATATTGATTTATTCAAATATCTCTATCCACACGGGATTCTTCAGCGAGGGATTCAAATTGATATCTTTCAATTATTCGTTTCTGGTTTAAAACTTAAAGGCGAACAAAGGATTTTAAGAAAGTTGAATACAGGAAGAACAAATTTATTGAAAGGGATAAATTAAGAGAAAATTTAAGAAAGTTGTACCTTGTAGCTCCTTATTCTTCTTGCGAAGGTTATCCCAATCTAGCGAGGCATTTTGGAACTTTTGGTTCTCAAGATGAATATTGCTACATTCCAAAGTCTTGGTTTGGAGATTCTCTTTCAAAACTTCAATTTCTTTCTCCAGAGCTATTTGCGAAACATTTTTATCAGAACCAATATATTTACTCAAAATCTCACAGACGCCAGACTTGATAGGATCATCAGGAGACTTCTTAACATCATCCAGAGCATCAAATAACACTTTAAAAGAAATATCTATCCCTTCCATAGTTTCTTTACAAAAAGGAAGAGATTCAGATGAAGAAGTGGTGATGATAGGAGATGGAAGAATTGGATCATTCTCCATGATAGATGTATCGTTTGAAAGTAAGATTTGAGGAGGATTAGTAATTGCGATTAAGGAGGATTCAACTTGAGAAGCATTAACAACAGGAGAAAAGGTGGTTTCATTCGCAGAAGGGTTAATAAGAAGGGTTTCATTCGCTAGAAGATCAGTTGAAGGGATGAAATCTGAGACAACATTTTCGCAAATGGGAAGTAAGGATTCAGTTTGCGAAGATATCGCAGGAGATTTTGTAGGGATAAGTGAAGAAAATTGAACAGAAGTTTCAATGGTCTTAAGATGGAGAGATTTCTTGGGAGGCTTATTGGCATCTCCATCACTCTGCGAATCACAATCCAGATAAGAAACAAAGAAAAAAATATTGTTATTTAAAGAAAAAATGTTTCTTACTACCTTGTGATTCACAAGCTTTCTTTTGCTTGCGGTGACTTTGGGCTGCGAATCTTGAGGAACATTAGGGTTTTTGACTGAAAATTTGCTATAAGGGGTGATTTTGCTGAAACAGAAACAATATGGGAATTACATAGAGTTGAATAAAATCAGACAAGATAATTTCAATAAACAAGATCGGTTTCAACAAAATCAGAAGAATATCTACCTTGATGACTCCATGAAAGCAGTAGCAGATAAATCTTCAAAGAAAGAAAGTTGCAGACGATGAGGAACTTACGAAGAGCGTAAAGATGAGGAAGGCGGAGAAGTAAAAGAAGAAAATCACCTCTTTACTAGATCTCTCCTTAAATAGACAAAAGAATGGTGACTGGATAACAATAAACGTGTCGGTGAGTAGAGGAGTATTCGACATGTGTAGGCGGTTATACTTAAGGCAAGATGTAGGATCAGAATTCTGAAGTAGGAAGCCGGAAAGATGTAGGAAGGCGGAAAGATGAACAACTGCGGCATTCTGAAGTATAAATTCTCATGACATGCTCCCCTTCGCAGAGAAGACATGAGAAGAGGCAAGATGTAGGATCAGAATATCGCAACAACAACACACTTGTAAAATCTTCATCAACAACAATGCGAAGACATCGTAGAGTGATTTCAGAAATGACATAACAGATGACGAAAACGTAAACATGAGAAAAGTGTGATGATCTAGAGAAATTTAGGATGTTTGCGAATTTTAACATTTGTAAGCTTGCGACATACCGCAAGTCATATCCAAAAATAAAGTTCAACTTAGCTGTCATCCACTATGGAATACCCTATATAAAGAGATGAATAGTCATAAGGTCGGGAGAGATAATTTTTGGAGTGTTAAGAAAGTTTTGAGGAGAGAGAAAGTCCAAAATAGTGTTGTATTCTTAAGTTCATTTCCTTCTGGTAAAATTTCTAGATTCAATTAATAAAAAGTGTTGTTATTGATCATAAGAAATGTGCTGATTTTTATGAATTCTTGTGAGGGATGTATTGTAGGATTTCCTACAACTACATAATGGCGCTAGAAACAGGGATTGAAGGTTGAAAGTTGCTGAAAAAAACAAGATTAAAAGATTGTTATTGAGACTGTTCAAACCAAGAAGGTAATGGAACAAATCAGCAAACCAGTTAAGAAAAAGATATTTAAAATCAATAAAGATAATAGAAACATGGAGTGTAGCATAATCACAAAAACAATGATTAACAAGTTTCATGAAAACATCAAAGGAAGAATACATAACGAGATTTTGAAGGAAAGAAGATTATGATGGTGGAAAAGGTATCACCCTTGAAGGATTGTCAAAAGCAGAAAATTACATTCACAGCAGCAGAGATGCCAAGAGAAAATTTGAACCACACATATCCTTTGGTGATCACAGTAACCACACGGAAAGAAAAAGTGAAATTGATAGGTGTAGAATACGCCGTATTTACTATCTATATAGTGTATGCTTTTTTTGTTATTTCTCTTGAAAATTATGTATTTTACATATGTTTTTGAGTTATTAGGTACTTGGAGTCGCACGGAGGAAAAGAAGAATAAATGATCCAAATTGAGCAAAAAGGGAAAGATTGTCATTTCACAGGAAAACACTATTGGGAGACAAGCCACGGTTAAAGGGCAACTCTCTCAGAGGAGTATTAAAAACAGGCCAGCTAAGGATAAGGGGCAACCCACAGAAGTGCTAAAAGCACCCAGCAAAGACTATGAGATACCCAATCTGTGGGTGTATTCCAGTAGTGGGGTGTACCATCCTACCTTAGTCTACAACCATAAAATTGAGAGAAGATACTCTCATTCATTTCGATTATTTTCACCTAAAATTGAGAATGAAGAAAAGCTGCGCAGCCATAAGCAGAACCGAGATGTGAAATCGAGAAACTGAATCCGAGACAGAGGTGAGATGATGGTAGAAGCATCAGGGAAGACGGCTCAGACTTGGGAGAAGCCATGAATCAGTGGTTTGTGAAGAAATTGAATCTGAGATAGAAAAGGGTTGATGTTGTTAATGTAGAAGAGATTGATGAGTTCTGTTGTTGATTCGAAAAAGACATGGAGATGAAATTGATGAAGCTCAACAATGAAGAAATTAGGGTTTCGATTTGAATGATTAAATCAGGTTGAAGATTAATATGGGTTCACTGGAAATAGACGAGATTGAGGGATGAAGATAGCGTACAAATTGAAGATAGTTAGAGATCGAGAAATGGGAACTGTTGTCGATGCTCTTGACTGAGAAAATGGAATTGATTAAGAAATTGAAGATGGGTTAATGGGTTCAGCTCTAGTTTGAAATACATGGAGAGATTGGAAGAAATTTGTTGTTGTTGTTGAGGTTTAGAAGTAAGTGATGAATCAAGAATTCAGGGAAGGTGAAGTTGCTGCTGTCGATTGGAAAGTGATAAATTGTGAGAATGAGAAGACCCAGATGTTGTTGAATTCTCAAGTAGATGTATGTGCTAGGTTTGTTACAGGAATTGAAGACAGAACGGCCGGAATTTGGCCTGGGAAAGCCCTGTAAACAACCAGAACTCGGCCGGTTTTCTACTCCGGCGAGTCAACTCGTGCCGCCGATGACTGATCCAACACAGACTGAGTTAGACAGCTAAGTGAGCTGACTCGGTATCTGAATGCTCCCTTCTTTGACCCGTTGACTGACGGTTGACCTATTTGACCGTTAGTCCTAACGGTGGACCGACGGAATATTCCCTGATCGGACAGAATTTTTAGGTTGCCGGCGGTGACGAATTCCGGCCTATTTCCGGCCAAAAACCCAGTTTTCCGGTGAGCCAAAATTACATAATTTTGTGTGGACTTCTCTCATGGGTGTGAAGACTTAGAATTGGGAATTTATGAAAACTTGGAAGTTTTGGAGAATTGGACTAGAAATTGGAATATGGCTCAAATTGGGAAAGTAGTGTTCTTATGGAATGTGGATTCTTTTCCTACAAAGATATGGAGAGTATTGAAGCCTATAAATAAAAGAGTTCTCTACAAATTTACACACACATCTACTTTGGAGAAGGAGTTAAAGTGCACAAGGATTGGAGGAAGGAGCAACCATCATATTTTCAATAAGTTTTTCTTTCTTCCTTAATTATTATTATTATTGTGTGAACTCCAAACTATGAGTAGCTAATTTTCTTATTGATTGAGGATGAATTCCTAGCTCTTAATATATGATTTGAGTTTTGTTTCAATTCTACTTTGAAGTTTTTCATATGATTACCGTTTGTTTTTACTAATATGAGTGTTTATGCTTGATTGATAGGTCGTTTGGGTGGCCAACTAAATTATTTGTTAATTAATCTAAAGATAGTGAAAGTTAGGGGATAAGTAATCGTTTCTTGACTATTTACATAAGTAGAAAACACAAGACCTTGCGGAGGGATTCCGTGGAGCAATTGTGTGTAAAAACAACGTTAGCAAGTGGACCTTGATCTAAGAGTCTAACTACTAATATCAACCTAATAAATTTATAAATCTTAATGCGTTTAACTAAATTACATCTTGAGTGATCTACTACTAGGTGGTTTGGTAAATAGAATCCGGTAGTCGAGAACTTCCGTGTCCGGTGATACAAGGGATTTAGGGGTTAACACTGATCTAGCTGCTATACCTACGGTTGGTGATAATCTATGACTAATAAAAACTGGAAAAGAACATAACTTTAATCATTGTTTTGCAGCGAAGAAGGATTCCTTGATCTATTTTCTCTTATTGATTTCAACTTACACTTTTGATTGCTTTATTTACTTTCTTTTACTTTATAAATTCTAGAACCAATATCCCCCCCCCCTTTGTGACAATTTTACAACTAATAATCTCTTGCTCCTCGTGGGATCGATCTTGATTGCCCTATATTACTTGTTAATTAGGTAGTAAAATATTAATTAATTTGTCGTGGTTACGACAACGCATCATAAATTCGCAAAAAATATGGAAGAATGGGCGGTGAACAGAACTATGGTGGATACGGGAAGTTCGGTGGATATAATATTTTATCATGCATATAAAGGAATGGGATACAAAGATGAAGAAATGTCTTGTTCAACATATCATATCCATGGATTTGGAAAATCAACAACAAAACCTAAAGGAGAAATAGTGGTGTGAATTTCGCTAGGAGAGATTGAAACACAGGTGACACTATGTGTGGTGGATGTGGAATCACCGTATAATATGTTATTTGGAAGACCATGGATAAACGTAATTAAAGCCGTAGCGTCAACATTGTATCAATGCATTAAATTTCCTATGCCGAGTGGGATTGGTGAAATTAGAGGGGATGTTGATTGTGCAAGATTATGTTATCAAATTGAAGTGAAACATTATGAAGGACGTGCAAAGAAGAGGAAAATTCGCAGGAAGATGGCAAGAGAAGCGAAGAAAGAAGAAGAATTTAGAATTTACATGATAAGAGTAGAGGAAGGAAAAGGGATACCCAGCGAAACTCTGGAAGGAGGAAATGAATCTTCGAAAATGATAAAAGAACCAACACCTATGGGAGAACCTAAGGCCAGTTACACCGCGGCAGAACCAACAAAGGAAGTGAATGTTGGAACTAAAGAAGAACCAAAAATACTAAGAATCGGGACCAAAATGGAGGCAGATGAAGAAGAAAAAACTATTATTCTTTTGCGAGAATACAAAGATATTTTCGCATGGAACATGGATGAGATGCCTGGAATAGATCCGTCTATAGCATGTCATAAATTGGAGATTGACAAAAGTGCAAGACCCTTCAAACAAAGAATAAGGAAAATCGCGACCGCATATCACCCCCAAATAGAAGAAGAGTTATAGAAGATGCTTGATGCACGAATTATAATACAAGCTAAATACCCAGAGTGGATAGATAACATGGTTGTAGTTCCAAAGAAAAATAAGGGGATTAGAATCTGTATAGACTTTACTGATCTAAATAAAGCTTGTCCAAAAGACAGTTTCCCATTACCAGATATTCCACAAATGGTTGAATCAGCGGCGAGAAATGATAGAATATCTTCTTTAGATGGATATAAAGGTTATAATCAAATTCCTCTCGCTGGAGAAGATCAAGAGCATACTGTTTTTTTTCGTTCCAAGAGGGTTATATTGTTATACAAAAATGCCATTTGGTTTGCGAAATGCTGGTGCAACATATCAAAGGATGGTGGAGAAAGTGTTCGCGAAGTGGATACATAAAACATTAGAGGTTTATGTGGATGATATGTTAGTAAAGAGTAAAGAAGCTAAAGATCACGTACAGGATCTGAAGGAGATTTTTGAGCAGATGCGACATTTTAACATCAAGATAAATCCAGAGAAGTGTACTTTTGGGGTTGCGTCAGGAATTTTTTTAGGCTATATTGTATCTAAAGAAGGAATACAAGTTGATCCAGAGAAAGTACAAGCAATTCGTGATATGCCAACACCAGCGACGGTGAAAGATGTATAGAAGTTAAACGGACTCTTGGCTTCGCTGGGAAGGTTTATTTCGCGATCTTCAGACAAATGTAAACATTTCTTCAACATACTCAAAAAAGGGACAAAGTTCAAATGGAAAGATGAATGTGAGAAAGCTTTCCAAGGAATAAAAGAACATCTGATGAATATATCTATTTTGCAAAAGGCAGAGCCAGGAGAAGAGCTATTAATCTATCAAGCCGGTCCCACACGCCCTTTTTTGTTTTATTATTATTATTATTATTTATGTTTTCCTCATCTCATGGAAACCCCTTGATTTCAAAAAAACTCCTTGGTTTCAACAAACTCCTTGATTTTATGATATTTCCCTAAAATCATGGAAAATATTATAAAATTAGGAAAAGTGTCGTGGGACCGGGATCTTTGGCCGTCCGGCCATGCCTTGGCTATATCCGGTCCCACACTTCATGTTCCTCCATTTTTATTGTTATTTTCCTTCATCTCATGAAGTTTTCACCGTTTCAGCGAAAATCCCTGATTTCTTCATATTTTCCCAAATGATTGCTCAAACGCACATCAGAAAATACAAAAATCCTCAGGGCTGAGACATAAACACTTTGGTGACATGAGCGTGTTACCTTGACCGACCAAAGTTGTCTCTTTGGCTTGTAAGGAGCCGGTCCCACCTATTTTCCCAATTTTACGTAATTTGCGCAATTGCACGTATTAGGTCCAAAACTCTTCCAAACAACTTGGAACTTCATAAGACGATCGTTATTCGATTCCGTGACTACCCAGGGTTGATTTAATGACCCCTTGGTCGGTCCCTCATCTCTTCATGATCTATTAGGTTTTATCACCTAAGGTTTAGACGAGCATTATTTTAATAAATGATTAAACCAGCATTTAATCATCTTTTCACCAACTGGTCTTCAAGAGACTATGATATATTTTTGCTCACATGAGCATGTGGGCGCTACATGGTGGACCCATAATCCCATGTATCTGGTCGTCCTTCACTCCATGGTTAATTTTCAATAAACCATCTATTGGTCATCAATTGATAGAATTAGGGTTTTGAGTCCAAGGTTCATAATTCTAGATTCAAATACTAATAATTTTACAATGATATCATGATAAACATCTTATCTAATATACTTGGTTCAGTTTCCAGTATTTTAAATTAATATTTTATTTGGTCATGCTACCAATAATTCATCAAACGAGCAACATTTGCTCAAACCAAGGAATATTGGTTCAACTATCAATATTTAACAAATCAACGAATGAGAAATATTTTCTCACGATAACTATGTTTATTTATAAATTATACCTCTGTCTCAAATCATGAGTCTCAGAATATTTTCAAATCACGTTCGACTCAAAAATACATGGACTCATCATCCCATGAAGTCATGAAGTCATCAACTGACTAACTAAATACACATCTGCATTGCAGACTCAATAATCACACGAGACATCAATCGTGTTAAATAGGGGGATATTAACTAGGGTTTTGGTCTGGCAGTCTACGGCACGTGTGTTCATACACACGATGAGAATGTGAGCAAGTCGTGCAATCAGTTGGAGGAGTTAACAAAGTAGTGGATGAAAAATCAACCAAGTCTCCGCACGTTGAGAAACTGGTTTCAACACGATTTCCACTTTTCCACTCTTTGATTCCATTAACTGTCACACTTCTTGGGATCATGGTGTTTACAATTCAAGCAATATAAATAAGTCTCTGAATCATGATTGAAACAAGGACAATCTCACGTTAAACAGACAACACGATATTAACAACTCAACGTTTGAGCAATTACTCTCAACAGAGAAAATTCAATCATTCAGAACTTATCTTATTTTTAGAATACACAACACACCTACAATCTTCGATCACCATTGATCTCACACATTTCTCAGTTTCCCTCCTACAGATCGACCCATCCTCTCTTATGACCAAATTTAATCTGGAACGACCATTGTCTTGGTTTAGGCCGGAGTACTACAGATTGATCTCTCGAATTAAAAACACTCCCTTCTTGAAGTGCATCTGTGTGAGGTTTAACAGTTCGCTTGGTTCAAGGAGTTCCCTCCGCACGGTCGTTTCCTCAATTCCGTAAAAGCCAGCAACTCGTTTATCCCCATCTAAAACAGGATCTTACTTCATTGTCGTTGTTAGGGATATATAGATTAAGGGAACACACAGGTAGAATCAATAGATGAAGCCATGGGAATAATTCAGTGGGTTTTGCTATCACCTTGTCAAGTGCAGATTTCAATGCTTTGGAGAAATTCAGCTTACACGGTGGAGGAATGCTGGCTATTGTTGTAATCTGTTTCTGATAAACCAAGTCGAGAAGTTCTAACGAAATTCCGAGTGATTCATCAGGAATGTCAGTGTTGTTGGAAACTGATACGGATTTTGATTCTGCCTGTGGTTTATTGATGTCGTGTATTAGAAAGTCTGCAGACCTACCATTGAATGGTCCTAATAGTATGTTGCCACTGTGAGCGCAACATGGACGCTTCCATGACTGCGCTTTCATACAATCACCGCAGAGCCACATCTCCAAGAGATTTAGAATGCATTCCCAGGCCTGATAAACACCTAAGTGAGTACCAATCCTTTCTTTACATACCCTTAATCTAGCATGAGAATTCCAATGATGATCCTTGATATGCCGAATAATGGAAGTTTTTGCATAACCTCGTCCATCATATCCATCCTGACAATCATCAAAATGCTTGAAAGGGAAGTGAGCCATTATATCTTGACTATGAATCCTTTCGTTGTCGGCTTCATCCTCATCTGATGAAAGAGACCGTGAAGACGATGATCGCCTGGTTCTTGGCATTTTAGAACAAATGGAACTGCAATAACCGCTTTTAGATAGTTAGGGAAAAAGTGGATAAATCGGCACCAAACTATCTCAAACGAACGGTAAAAAAGAGGGGAATCCAGTGATGCACAGTGTGAAAAGATCTGAAAGTGTTAGGCTGATAAAAATTGCGTTATAATAATAGAAATTGCGTTATTATTATAATTATTATTGTTAGATGGGTAACCAAGCCTAGAGTATTACATTAACTAGTTGCAATCCTAAGAAGCTAAGCTCCAACAACATACTACTATATTAATTGAACAGGTTGATGTGCTAGCCTACCAGCGAGCCTCATGGGTAACCTAGCCTAGAGTATTATTATTATTATTATTATTATTATTATTATTTATTTTTTGATAATAATTAAAGAATTTATATTATGGAAAGAAAAGAAAAATCAATACACGTCGGTAGAAGGTAAACGAGCGACAATCTGGGCACCAACACCTTTTTGAATAGTAATGCCTAATTTATGAAACAAAGAGCCACCAACTTTATGGTTAGCATCATGATGAATAAAGCAGTTTCTCAATATCTTCATGAATATAATAGAGTCTTCGCCTAGCTCACTAAAGGTAGTAAAAGCCAAAACATTGAACTTATATCCATGTGACAAAGACTTGTCTAAATATTTGGTACACTTACGTGAAACAACGGAGGAGATAACATGGCACAGTGTGTAGTTGCGAGTTATGGAACTCGTAAAAGGGGAGACAACCGTGACATCAAAACAAACGTCCTTTATATATTCCAAGTTGTATACAAGAACATCAGCAGGCTTCGCTTCCTTTTCATTGATATTATCTGATAAAAACCCTAAATAGACTCATTTTCTAGCGAATACACCCGCCTTGTAGCATATATCTGAGAAAATATCTCTGACTAAGTCATGACGAAACTTGAGACCGACATTGCTGACATAATGCAAGATGTGGTCACCAAATATGTCCATGGATTTGCCACATCATGAATATTTGATTCCTTCAACAAATAAGGGTACTCCGAGGCGATATTGGAAGACTTATCTGAACTTCCTAGGTCCTACTACCTATTCCAACCCACTGATGGGAGTAGCTTTTAAAAAATCCATTGCGTGCTTAATCCTGTTACACTACCACAGGTGAGACTCTCGATCTGTAAGAGCAAAGTTGGTTGGAATAGCTTCCTTAACAGTACCGAAGTATAAAACTGCCAGGTATTTCATATAAAAGGGGGCATCATCGTTGATGTTAAAGGAGGAAGCTGAGAGACCACAAGCCTGTGTAAAAATCTGCAAAGATTGCACATATCTAGGACTGCCTTATTATTATTATTATTTAATAAAAGAGTACCACCTGAGGGATTTTATTAAAAACAAGAAACTGTTCATTACACATCGGCGAGTGGTATCCGAGCAACAAGCTGGGCACCAACACCTTTTTGAATAATAATACCAAATCTATGAAAAAGGGAACCTCCTATCTTGCAATTCGGATCCTGGCTAGCAAGACCGTTTTTCAATCGCTTCAAGAATGTGCATGTATCATCACTTAACTCTCATAGGGTCGTGAATGCTAAAACACCAAACTCGTAACCATGTGATAAGCATATGTCAAGGTATTTAGTACGTTTGCGAGTAACAACCATGAAAATAGCATGTCCGGGGATGAAATTCCATGTACGAGTACTTGTAAAGGGTGATACACTGGTGACATAAAAAAAACATCACGACCATTTACCTAACGATAAACTAGTAAATCCGCCAGCTTGATAGCATTGGAATTACCCGAAAAAAACCGGTATGTGCTTCCTTACGAGCTACGACTCCATCTTTGTAGAAAATGTATGCGAAGGAATCACGTGCTAAATCATGGAGATATTTAATACCATAGCACAATGTAGTGCGTGATCCCCATAAATATCCATGATGCAATTGCAGCTAGTACAACGACTATCAGTAGAAAAAAATGGAATATCCAAACAATACTTGAGTACTGACCTAAATTGATGGGCCCTACAGCTTGGTTGAGTCCTATATGGGTATGGATTTAAGGAAATACAGCGCGTGAGCAGTCTTGTTAGCTTGCCAAAGGTCAGATTCCCTATCAGACAAAGAGTAGGAAGTAGGCAGTTCTTTCATAACTACACCAAAGTATTGGGCCGCCAATGACTTCATGTATTGGGGGGCAGCAACATTGATGTTGAAAGTATAAAGAGACCCACAAGCCCGAGTATAAACCTGCAAGGCATTTTGGTACCGTTGGATTGAGTCTAGAGCAGTCGGATTCTGTAGTATGGAATTTTGTAAATGCTGAGTTTGGGGACAAGACACAAGATAACAATATTTAGATGTATCAGACATGGTGTAAACACCCAACCTCCCATCCTTGATAGGTAATGTTGCCATTCTCTGTTGCACTACACCGAATCCCGCACCATCACCGATAATCAATTGTATTAGATATTACATCAGTTGGTAATCAAAAGCCTCTGTAGCTTCTTGTAAAAACTGTGGACATGTTGTGCATAAGGTAAAATAGAGCCTAGAGACCCCGATGCAGTTGCGTAAAATAAGCAATTCGCTTTGCGGGTCATGTAACCTCTTTATAGATTACATCGAGTGAGTTGTTTTCTGAACTCTGTTCATAACCAAGTTGCTATAAAATTATGAGTTTAAACTCACAAGACCACCTAAAACTTTGACGCCCTCTATTGATGTGCTGATGTCGGCTAGGAATAGGACATATGTATGTGGATAAAGTGAAGGCCAAAATACTTCTGTTTTGATCAAGTTCAGGTGCAAGCTTCTAGCTGGTCCATCAAACTGCATGATTCACAGGTCTTTTTCCACTTCCATAGTATCACCCGCGATGGTATCGTCATCCAAGTACCATGCATGAAAATCCAAGCTACACACGGAGGCAATCTTGTTCACTAAGGGGTGCGGAATCAAAGCAAAAAGAAGTGGACCCAATGGGTCTCCATGTTGGACTCCTTTTGCTGAAGATATGGATTATAGAAGTTCATCTGAGACTGCTGCTGCTGAGCCACTGAGCGTGTCTAGAAAGTGCTAAGCCCTAATCCCATCTCTCCTGCAAGAGGTCCCTTTTGGGAAACTCTTCAATGCATTAAGCACATCTTTAGAGTCCATAGTGACTGACTTTACTGAAATACTATTGTTGATGGTGGTTTTTAGCTTAGGGTTAAAATTGTAAAACTGCACAACTGGCATGATGCCACTATGACCATTAGCACATTTATTGAATCAATCAGCATGCCTACGCAAGAATTATCGGGGTACCTTTTTTTACATGGGTCATGTTCCACGGAAGAACCCATAACATTGACCAACATCATCTATGCCAAACCCTAATTCTCATGCTACTGCGCCAAGGCATGCCAACCATGCCAGCCGCACCACTGTGCCAATGGAAAACCATGCTAGCCACATCTCTGCGCCAAGGTATGCCAACCATGCTATCCGCACTACTGTGACAATGGCAAACCATGCCATCCACATCTCCGCGCCAAGGCATGACAACCATGCTAGCCGTAATAATATTATTTTTGGAAGAATGGTTAGGCACTCTTATAAGTCTTTGGGTTTGCCCAAGAAATAGGTCGGAAACCATGGAAGCGCTTGACTTAATCATCCATAGCTGAAAGATTTTATGTTTGAATTGTTAGATGCAGTTGGTTAGATTTTTCTTTCCTTCATGTTTGTAATGTACAATAACTTTCTTCGCTCTATTAAAGATTATGGAGTTAAGTTTCTCATTCAAGAGAATTAGATTTTATTGTACATTTCTCGGCTGGGATTATGATCTTTGCAGTTCATTGTCAAGTTTGTAATGTGCAATAAATTTCTTCTCGCCATTAAAGATTATGGAGTTAAGTTTCTCATTTAAAAGAATTGGATTTTATTGGACATTTTTGAGATGGGATTATGATCTTTGCAGTTCTTTGTCAAAACCCATAAGGAAACGATTATATTTTTGTTAATGCTAGGATTGCTAGTGTTCCTTCTTTATTGGTGCAACTCTAGTTAAATCCATGAATTATGTCCAAGATGATGTAGGACACTTTTCTTAAAATCTAAAATTTATGCATGTATTGCACTTCGAGCTAAGGCTAAGCTAATATTGTCATCATAAATCGGAAGCATGTAACCTACTCGAATAATAACAATGCCATATGTGGGAGTCAAACCCACAACTACATGATCGAGAACCATGTGATCTGACATTTGATCTAAGACAGCAAATACTATTTCCTAATGTAAATTGGAATTAATAAATGACAGTTAAGTGTAAATTATTCATATACATAAAGGGATAGTAATAAGAGATGTTACCTTCATCTTACTCAGTAAACCTAAGCAGTCATCTATAGAAACAAAGTCTTGAGCAGCATTTTGACTTTCGAAAAGTAGAGATTAGAGCTCCTGAAAGTTGATTAAACCCCCACTTAGGAACCTTGTTTTCCAGGCAAATGCCAACAATTTGGACCCCTGTAAGTTCCAAGTAAGTAGCAAAATCTCAACAAAAGGTATTTTCTTATCATTAAACCCAAAACAAAATGAGAATAATATATGTTGAACTACCATCGTTTTAGACAGCTAACCTTAGGGTAAAGACAGGAGAAGGCTATAGGATACTCACCAAAGCGATACAACATTGATTCCCTGACATGTCTAGATAATCATGTTCAAAACAACTAAACAAACAAAAACAAAAAACACTTTAGTTATTAAGATAAGTATGGTTGAGCTAACCAACTCAAGGGCAACCTAATTTACTCAAGCTCCTTGTTACTGTCAAACAATAATGAGAAGGATATTTCCAAGTCACCAAGAAAAAAAACTACCTGAGAAAGAGAATTAATTGTAGACAAATCATACTAACAAACCCAAATATTTGTTAGTGGTGTTCATTAGAAGAAACCCATGTTAGGATATCTCTATGCCACGAAGATGTTGAGGAGTTGGAGCTCAGCTTGTTGCTAGGCTTTCTACCAAAAGCTTTGTTTTATTTACAATAATAATTTAGTAATTATATCAAATATTATTTATAAACTAACATGACAAACTTGTAACCTCCGGTTGAGCTCATAGAGATATTACTCCCTGGTGTCCCTACTATATATACATAAACATATACTTCAGAGTAGCATCTCCAACATATTTCACCTATTTTGCAATCCTTGAGCTTCCTGCTCGAGCTTGATACTATAATTGGGCCTTCCTCAATGATATTTCGAGCACAAAGTAGAAGACATTTAATATGAATGATGATAATATTCCATTAAATATAAAAGATTCAATCAGAGGGAACCCATCAAAAATCAAATCAAATATGTACCCTTTTTTGCCATCTCTGAACACTACAATCACAGGTGTGCAGAGTTGCAACATGTCCATGTTGATTTCAAATTAACTGGATTTCTAAATATCATCTCTAATTAATGGAACCATAATGCTATGTCAGAAAACAGCTTAATCCTCAAACTTTGTAGTTAAAAACAGATGAAAAGGAATGATGAGGATGGTCTCGCATTATGAAAATTGAAGATCCAACTTCTCCCTGCACTTAATTGAACAAAGCCTTCACTTCATCATTATTATGAACCTACAAATTAGAAGTATAGATGGGGAAAAACGAGTTGCTGTTTTTTACTAAATTGAGGAGACGACCGTGCGGAGGAAACTCCTTGAACCGAGCTAAATGTTAAACCTCACACAGATGCACTTCAAGAAGGGAGTGATTTGAATTCGAGATATCAATCTGTAGTACTCCGGCCTAAACCAAGACAATAGCCGTTCTAGAGTAAATTCAGTCAGAAGAGAGGATGGGTCGATATGTAGGAGGGAGGCTGAGAAATGTGTGAGACAATGGTAATCGAAGATCGTAGGTGTGTTGTGTGTTCTGAAAATAAGATAAGTTCTGAATAATTGAATTTTACTCTGTTGAGAGTAATTGCTCAGACATTGAGTTGTTAATCTCGTGTTGTCTGTTTGACTTAAGATTGTCCTATTTTCAATCATGATTTAGAGACTTATTTATATTGCTAGAATTGTAAACACCATGATCACATGAAGTGTGACAGTTGATGGAATCAAAGAGTGGAGAAGTGGAAATCGTGTTAAAGCCAGTTGCTCAACGTGCATAGACTTGGTTGATTTTCCATCCTCTACTTTGGTAACTCCTCCAACTGATTGCATGACTTGCTCACATTCTCATCGTGTGTATGAACACAAGTGTTAGAGCATTGCTCGGTCGAACTCGCATGCGTTACTATCTCAAGCATTTTTGTCAATGTTAGTGATCAAAACTATAAAGTCTTGATTTCTAGTCTACTATAGCTAAGG